>CM040239.1:203771228-203920797 GCA_022545495.1 Chrysanthemum lavandulifolium
TTGAAACTTAATGTAAGATCAATTGATATTGATCAAAGATATGTTAGTGAATAATAAACAATATGCAAGCAATATATATAAAGAGTAAATAAGGGAAGAAACAATCAAACCACGACAAGTTGTTTATAGTGGTTCGGTCTACAAGGACTCTTTTTCCTTGCCCTACTCCACTCCCCGAGTCCCCAACTCGAGAGTTTAACTTCACTAGTCAACAAGCTCCTTTCACCGGTGGAGAAACCTTTTCACTTCGCTTACACACTATTTCCGACACAAAGCTAGATGTCGAGTTCTTTTACAAGGGTACAACCACTCCCACACACTATGTATTTTAAGGACTAAAATACTAACCACTCACACTTAGAAGTTTAAGAGGGTTTGGTACAACAATGATGTATGAACAAGACTAGATCATACAACAACAAAACAAACAAGACTTCCAACTATTTGCTGAAGCTTGATTATGCCTTGATCTTCTTTGCTACAAAAGAGAATCACTATAATGATATGAAACTGAGTTATAAATAATAGAGAAGGAATGTATGTGATTATGCTAGAAAGGAATGAGAAAACAACTTGGGTTGACTTGCTATTTATAACCAAAACAATCTGCTGTCACGACGGACCACGGAACCAAAAATATGGTTCCGCCCGTGTAACATTTTGGTGCCGCCGGGTCTGACAGCAAGATTACAAAAATCTTACCAAAGTCAACCAAATCTAACCAAGATCATGTAAGATATGTAGAGTCCGACTCTACACAAAATATCTTATGAAATCTCCTGGAGATTTCAATGACGCACCACATGATGTCATATGTTGTTTTATAATTTTTAGAAATATGTTAAATGTAAATACATATGTAATGTTTTGTTTTAAGAAACTAAAACATGCTTGATCTAAAAATGTTAACATACATTATGGTTTAGAGGGATATCAAAGTTAATTGATATATGACTAATCAAAATGTAAATGCTTGAGTGATGAAGATTTTATTTAAGGAAAGATTGTTTTAATATCTATTAATATTGACAAACTTTATGCTTTACAAAAATTAAATTTACTTTTGTCGTTAACAAAATTTAGGTAAAGATCATAAATTATAAATAACGTTCAATGACGATAATTGTATTAACACAAGTGAACAAAACATGCTGATTTTTACATCTATTTATAATTGAACAAGAGGAAAGGAGTCTCTAATCTTTCTTGACCTCGTGTAGAGGGTATCTACCTTTCTTGACACTCGTCTCCTTCCCAAGGTCTCAATCAAGTGACTCTCGTGATGGCTAGAGATGATAGATTGGTAGAACTTGGTATGATGATGGTGATAGAATTTGGAATTGACCATTAAAAGAGAGAAAGGTGCCTGTTTTCATGTTTGTGGGTGAGGCGTGGGAGACAGGAAAGAAAAAGATGAAAACGATGGGTGAGATGATGTTTGTTTGTTTTTTTTGTTTTGTTTTTTTTTTTTTAATTATTTTTTGTTTTAATAGTTAAATATTGTGTAATCTGTACCTCATGTTATGCCGAGTCCCCGCGTAACCGTACCGTCCCAGTTTCTGCAAAATAAAAATTACATTTTTGGAAACATTTTCGAGAGCGTAATAATATGGTATCATTATTACTTAGAATTTAGATTATAAGAGTTTTGCCGTTACTAAGTCGGTGTCGGTATGCGTGCGGTGTCGTGTTTTTTAAAATCACGAGTTAACCTCTCATTTTTGTTCGTAAATCATCAATAAATGTTGAAAAGTGATTATTTCACTTATTTCAATGTAAAATATCGATTCTGTGTGTTACTGCGTTCTGCAGTATGCGGGATAACCTCCCAAAACAACCGTTTTAACTCACATAAGTTTAAAATTATCAATCAGGTAATAATAAATTCACATTTAATATAAAAATGTTTAGTGAGAAATTTTTGTGCGTCAAAACAGATGAAGTTAAGCAACTATAGATCATAGAAAAGCACTTTTTAATTTTTAAAGACCTTAAATAAGCCAAGAATTAAGCTGATGAAATAGGTATGCTGAGTAGACTCAGCATACCTTCCACCCTAACTCACCTACTTTAACCTTAAAAATAAGCTATAAGCTGATGAAACTAGACCTTAAAAACAACAAACAAATCTAGATAAGCAACTAAAGAAAACATAGAACCACTTTTTATGAATTTTGACTTTCAAAATAAGTTAGAATTTAAGCTGAAAAACAGACAGGCATAATACTCTTTTGGCTTTTGACTTTTTGAAAACTTTGAAAAATGCAATTTGACTTAAAATCTATGCTCTAAGTGACTTAAACTGACTTATAGACTAATTCTAGACTCAAACTTAACACGTAAATGACCTTAAGCTAAGATCTACAAATTAAGTAGTTTAAAAGAAGTTTTGAACTATAAAACTTGTAAATCTGATTTGACACCTATCTAACTTATCAAAATTGCTTTTAACTACTCTTAACTTATTATAAAAACTATTTTAAACCAAATTGAATTTGACTAAGTAACCTAAACTAATGAAAACAAATTTTCACTCAAACTAAAACACAAATCCAAACACCCTTTTTAGTAACTGAATTGACTTTTTAAAACTGATTTTCCATATGAAACTTGATTTTTTTTTTTTTATGAAAATTGATTTAGTATGATAAGATGACCTAATAAAAGCTAATTTGATCAAAAATAGCACTCTCCAATAAGCTACTACTTATTGGAGTTTGGACCGTTTTAATACAAATAAGAGCAAATACTTTATAAATTGCAAAATAAACTAAACATACTACTAGTTTTAAGCATCTAAGACATAATAAGGATCAAATAAGCATAAATAAGCATAATAAATAAGCAGTTGAACTTAAAGGATGGAATTTGAACTTACAAAGACCCTTTGCTCAAAACAAGGGCTATAATGCTCTTTAGAGCTTATCTACAAGCTCTAGCTTGTCATAGACAAGCTAGTAAACACCCATAAGCCCTTCCAAATCCGGCTTATCATCCATAGCTTTTTTGAGTGATTTTTAATAAAATAGGCTTGAACATTACAAACTATGAAAAGAAGCTTGCAAAGCTCAAGTGAACAACTTATAAAGAGCTCATGAGAGCTTATAAAACACTTTTAACAAAAGTATAACATGGATTAAAAAGAAGCATCTTATAAAACATAAAAACTTAAATTTTCATTCATTCATAAAAAGTTACAAGACTTTAAAAAAACAGGAAATACAACTGAAGTAAAACTTAAATAAGCCCTAATAAGCTAAACTACACTTTAAGCTAAAAAGCTAAATCACTTTTGTTTTTCCTTTATTTTTGTAATATAAACATAATTATAAAATAAAAATAAAAATAAAGATTGGAAAAAAAAAACATGGGTATCACTTGTAAAATTATGACGTAAATGAAATCAACTAAATTACTATTTGTTTTTTCGAGGAGAGTTATTTTATATACCAAACTTTTATCACATGCCAAGGGACTCATCCTCACCTCCCATTTAAAAAAAATCAATGGTTGAGATTAAAAGTATTTTATTATTTCACATATTTTTTATAATTAAATATCTCTTAAACCGTTAATCGTTAAGCGAAAATAATTACACCAGCGTGACGAGCATTTAATTATCTTTCTATATACGGACACTTTGATATACTTCCGAAAAAAGAAAAAAAATCGTTTTTCAAGTTTTTTCGTCTTTTTTTTTCGTTTTTTTATCGAATCTGAGATTTGCATGAAAAATCACATGTGATTAAACAATAATTTGAACATCACATATGATATTAATGTTAAATCACATGTGATATTAGTGTTTAATGACAAGTGATTTTTTTCATGCAAATTTTAGTAACGAAAAAGAAAAACGAAAAAAATGTAAAAAAAGTGAAAAAACGAAAAAAAATTTGTCGAAAGTATATCAAAGTGGTTATTTATAGAAAAATAATTAAATATTTGTATTTATTTTTTTTAAGATATTAATATTTAAAAAAAAAAAGAAAGCAGCTTTTTAAATTTTTTAGTGCAAAAGGATGATGAACGTTTTTGTTATACAAATTATCTTAAAAATATTGTTTTTTCTGGGGGCGTTTGGTTGGATAAAAGTATCGGGTTTGCATTTTAATTCTCTTCAAACGTCTTGTTTGAACTCAAATTTGAAGTAATTTAAATTCTCGAAAAAAAGGAAAGGGAAGGCCAAAAAGGAATGATTTACTTGAAAAAAATTTATAAACTTTTTTTCTTATTGTTTTTCTATAAACTTTTAAATAGAATATTTATGAATTTTTTATAAATTTTTATAATCTTTTATAGATTTTTAAAACTTTTTTATAAATTTTTATAAACTTTTTTTTTAAAATTTTTTTATAAATTTTTTATAAACTTTTTTTATATACTTTTTTATAAACTTTTATAAATTTTTTATAAACTTTTTTTATAATTTTTTTTATAAATTTCTTATAAATTTTTTATAAACTTTTTTATAAAATTTTATAAACTTTTTTATAATTTTTTTATAAATTTCTTATAAATTTTATAAACTTTTAACAAATTTTTATAAACTTTTTCATAAATTATTTATAAACTTTTTATAAAATTTTATAAACTTTTTGTATAAATTTTTATAAACTTTAAATAGAATATTTATGAAATTTATATTAAAAAATATAAAAATATTTATAAATTCTTTCAACCAAACACGCGAAGGTATTTTAAATTCTAATTTTAAATTACAAAATTTAAATTTTCTAAATTTAAATTTCCTAATTTCAAATTACCCCAACCAAACGCCCCCTTATTTTTCTTTTCTTTCCCAACTGAAAACAAATTCTAATTAGCATTCGGAGAAAGATGGGGAAAACGGAAGATATTCATTCAGCAGCTCGATCAGGCGACATCGTTGCCGTACAAACAATCATTTCATCGAATCCATTATCAGTTAACTCTAGAGATAAGCACTCACGCACACCGTATCCTTTTTTAATCTTTCATTATTCCACTTTTAATAACTCTAGCCTTTCTTTGCACTTCACTGCTTTATTGTTAAGTTTGCCAAATTTCATAGCTTGCTTAGGTATCCATTTTGTGGATTTTACACTTTGATTAAGATATATACTTGATGTTTAATGACTACAGCTGCTTGTTAGTTTTACCAAAGGACTTTGAGCCCTAAATTGTAGTTACTGCAGTACGTGAATGCCATTTGCACTATGCCTTTATTTGTTTGTTTGCGTATTGGCTTTTTGCCTTTTTTTTAGCCACAATAAGCACTTTTGGCTGTCTGTGGAATAAAAACAGTCCTGAAAAATTAAGTAATTATTTGATCAGTTTATTGCGGTTGAAATTATTAAGGATGGAAGTTATTGTTTCTATCTAGTTATTCATACTTTGCATCCTGGGAATCAGTATTCCACTGTGAAAATGAGTTAATAACACCCGGTTCTTCTTTGAAAATCATCTTACGTTTGTAAATATGAAGCGACATATCAAGCCACTTGTGACGGAAAGTTGGCTGTGATGCATTTAGGTTGTGCCTTGAGATTAACTATCTTCTTTTTTTGTCAACATATTTTTAACTTGTCCGTTCTTTTCATTTTTCTCTTCCTGTACGTACAAAAACTATTTATTTCCTGTACACCATGCATTAAATTATTTATTTCGCTCTCCTGCTGCACTCTACTACACATTTGTTTTTTAAAATACTCTACTTAGCATTAGGTCAAGGTGTTAGTTTGTTCTCTCAAGTTTTTTCACGTAGATGATTCTTATTTCTTCCCCTCTCATTTGATATTTTTCTTCGAATTAGGACGAGGAAAGTTGTAACTGGAATACATTATATGGTGAAAATAGAGTACATGGTACTAATATTTTCGATATAAGGATAAAATGTTACTAGCATTAGGTTGTACACTACGAAATCCAGGATTGGGTATGGCAAATTGAACTTGAGGAGCATTTAGTTTAGCATCAACACAAACTTACCCTGTTTTTACGAATTACCTAAATTGTTTTTGACACACTACCAATAGGCACCAAGTACGTTGATACGTCAAGAGCTTGGTTCAAGTAAGTTGTTGTATCATCACCTCATTCACGATATGGTGCATGATAGTCATTGTATCGGCTGTGCCACTCTTGCTGTCATAAACCACAATCTAAGTATCTAACTATCTAGAAAGTTATCATTCGCCTGAACTCCTCCTACACTACCCGTTTGTATCAAACGATCTCTGACGTGGTTCTTTCTTGCCTTGAAGTAGCCTTATGAATATTTGATATGTCGAGATAATTGAAAGAAAATTTTTCTGGAAAACATCACAAAGATTGAGGCGTGCAACTTGTCAAGACAAATGACGTCACACATTTTCTTTCTTCTAAAACTGCCTAATACCACAAAATAGGTGGGCCTATACATTGTATATGGGCCGATTTTAAAGTCTAAGTTTCAAGGAAAATTGCAATTGAAGTAATATCTGTTATATTATATTCTTCGATTATTAGTTGCGTAATACACGGGGCAATGTGAGTAAAGAATTGTGTAAAAAAAAACATTTATATATGTTGGGGGTAGATTTTATGACATAGTTGAATTGTATCAAATAAGAGCTGCCAAAATTAGCCAAGCATATGTAAATGTGTAATTTAACTTCAATTCTTTACTTGTACTGTCCGTGCATTACGCCGTTCATAACTAAAAATATCTTATATTAGGATTTCAATTTTTTATTTAAACATAGCCTTGTAAATGAGCGCATGTTCAATATAGAGGTGGAGGCTCATCTAGTTTTAGGGCATTCGGTATGGGTCACCAATTAATGGTTTTAGGACAAACAAAAAGACATGTGTTGCGTCATTTGCGTGAATGGTGATTGCCTACCAGAACATTTTTATGCTTTTTCATATTTGCTATGTTTTCCTTCAGAACTTTCTTTTCACGTCATTAGTTTAAAACGATGATATGGCGACTTCAAGGCCGAATAATGAGCACATTAGAAATCGTTTGATACAAGCAGCTTGTGAAGGAGGAGTTAGAGAGAAGAATAATCTTCTAGATAGTTGGATTTTGGAATATGACACAAGAGTGGCACACCGCACACCTAATAAGTAAACTATCATGGACAATATACTAGAATGAAACAATGATACAATCCATCTTTTGATGTATCAATAGCTTACACCAAGTCGGTCCTCTCTCTCTCTCTCTCTTCCTCTCGATCTCGACTTGTCACACATAACCACAAAGTCGATCGACTTTGCGGCTTGGTCCACGAGCAATTGATCTTTAATTGCTTAGGCTACTGAAAAACATTAGTCACAGTGAGAGTTAGCTGACCAGAGTAATATTCTTCTATGAATGTTTTGAAGAATGATCTTCCATATGTAAGTATGAAGGGGAATGATGAGCCACTTTTGATAGAAATTTGGTTGTGATGCATCTTTGTCATGACTTAGATCAATCTTTATATTGAATTTGTTGATGGCCTTCTCTTTTTCATTTTCTTTTGTACAGAACCACCTTCTTAAACAATGCATTTAAGTTGATTATTTTGCTCTTCCTGTTGCATTTAAGGTGTTAGTTTCTTTTCTTCTGTTTGGTGGTGTCTTATGATGATGTAGTCTTTATCTTTCCCTTCTTCATTTGACTATGTTTTTGGAATAGCAAAGAGAAATGAGCTGACTGGAAACTTTTTTGTTGATGATATACTTGATGGTAGTTTTCTTTCAATTAACAAATGAATTTAATAGCTTATACCAAGGTGTTAAAATGAGAAAAAATGTTCCTTATTAAATCTACTTGTTTGCTTGCTTGATTAAAGTTTTGTTAAGTTGATTTAACCGTCTGCACACTTATTACTTGTTGCTTAAACTTGTATATGGTGAAAGGAAGTGCAAATGTTGTTATAAGGAGCCTTAGATGTTGTATGTTAACATGTACATTTGTGCTCTGTCCCAGCAGTTTTATTAATCGAAACAGAGTATAATAAGGGACTGTCTATGTCATGATGGGAGGACTTCCTTTCCCACTATTTTAGTCAAACCATGCAAGGCTAGACATGACATCATATTGCAATGCATTGCATCAGGATACATTTGATAGAAGACACTTTTCATGAGATTAATTTCAGGGTAAACATAAAATTTACCTAGAAGACTCTAATGAAGAAAAAATTATCAGTTTGCTTAAGTGTCCCTTTACTCGCTTGAATATTTGTGTCTACTTGAGCTGACAATTTCGACCTATTTACTTATAAGTGCACATTTTATCTCTATTTGTCAACAGCTCAAATGGGTAGAAAGTTGGGCCAAACTGTACTTTTAAAGCAAATCCCCTATGATACATCGTTTTAGTAAAAAAAAAAAAAGAAAAAAAGTTAGCTTATTATTCAAATAAGATAACTGGGGTCATCATATTTGACACTAAATATTATTATTTTTAAATTGGACAAAAAGTGTTTTGGGTCAATGAGGCCTGAATCAAAAAGTACCATTTTGACCTTTACCCACCCCACCCCGACTCAACGTACAGCCATCTCTATCTCTATCTGAAAATTGTTTAGGATAGCTTGACTATGTTATGCATTTCACTCAAATTTGCAGCTTGTTCATTTCCTTGATTCGACGGGTACTAAACCCTAGACTACATTTAGCAGCATGGGCTGGACAGACACAGGTGGTGAACATCCTCTGCAAAAACAAAGCAGATGTTGGTGCAGCTGCCATGGACGACATGGGTGCAATTCACTTTGCTGCTCAAAAAGGTCACTTGGAAGTCGTTCGAACACTTGTATCATCTGGGATCTCTGTAAAATCCACAAACCGCAAGGGCATGACTCCACTTCACTATGCTGTGCAGGGATCCTACCTTGATCTCATCAAATATCTGGTTAAAAAGGGTGCAAACATAAGTATAAAAAATAAAGCTGGTAAGAGCCCTCTGGATCTTGCAAGCACTGATGAGATCCGTTCATTGTTAAATTGTCCAAGTGAATCGAAAGAAACAGATAAGACTGAAACCGAATCAAAGACTGAAAACGATCAAGCAGACGCCGTTCTTGAAGGTGAACTCAAAGTGGTTTCTGAGGATCAAACAAAGGCTTCTGAAAACAATGATGATGGAAAAGAGAAAGATGAGTCAAACAAGCGAAAGGTTGAAGACGATCTCAACACTGAGTTGATTGTAGAAACAAAGAAGAAAAAAGTTGCTCTTAATCATCTTTTAACATCAGATGACACACTAGAAGAGGAGTATTAAATTTGTTTTTGAGGGTGATGGTAGTATGTAGACTGTATACACAATGCGACTGAGATATATGGTCTAAACTTTGATTTATGAGGGTGTTAGTGGTACTGTAATGGTTAAATTGCTGTTTTATTGAGAATTTAACTTATCTATTACTATTAGGGGGACTCAAATCCAGATACAGAGGTAGTTTGTATGGTTGGAATAGCGCCATGGTGGAGTATTAGTCTACACATTTTAAAGGTCGAGTGTTTGACTACTGCTGTTTGGGATAAATCTTGTTTGGTTTTAGCTGTATTTCCTCATTAATGGCATCTGTGATTATAACATCGCATGTCAAAGATTTAGGCTCAAATAATGTTTGTGAGGTGAACTGGGGTGGGTATGGGGTGGGGCGGCATCCCGTCCCCGATTACCAAAACCCGGCCCAAAACCGCTTCCAACTTGTGCCCATTACAAATCTCTGTTAGAGCTCGAACCTAAGACCCCTTTCATCCAAAAAGTTTGGGTTTAAGGTTTTTTATGGAGTTCGAGTTGTTTTTGCCATCCCCGATAGAATTGTTTAAACTGTAATCTGTTTCTCTAGCCACTTTTAAATTTTTTAAAATTTGGAGATCGCTTGTAAGTCAATTTTTTATCACCAATTTTAATTAAAGGAGTAGCTGTAAGTGAAAGTTGAGTCGTGAAAGAGGAAAGAGATGATATGACTGAAAGATGGAACTGATTGGGATATAAATTAACACAAATGATTGATAACTGAATTGAATAATAATTTTTTGTCAGAAAGACGTGTGTGACATTTAGTTGGTTGCATCAAACTTATCGATTTTCCACAAACAAATATAACATTCACATGAACGTATAAACATAAAATTAGTCATGGTTTTAGGTATATTAATCAATTTATTTTTTAATTAAATATATTATTCTTAGCTTAGCTTGATTTGTGTTTGTTTACAAGGTTGCTCAAACTTTGTTAATTAATCGATCTCGAAAAAAAAAAAAAAAAAAGCTTTACTTTGACTTGTTTGAGTTAGTATAAAATAAATTGATACTTACATCACAACTTTTGATGTATGCACCATAATTTATGATTCTGATTTCTTAGAAGAATCCATGACAACGCGGCATGTCTGACGATTATATTTTTATGACGAGCAACAATTTTTCATTTTAAATCTTACTTATTTAGCATATTCCAAATATTTTATAATGTTGTAGATATAGATTTATGTTTTTCAAAAGTAAAACGTTTAAATTATTATTAGCGTAATAAGTTTGCATTTTTATTTTTCAAATTTTAGCATTAAATTTTATAAGTTTAATGAGGTTTTTTTATAAATATTTCTATTAAAAGATATTATTAATGGATGGGGTTACTATATGGTTTAATGAGCCTTAAATTTTCAAATTTTACATTAATTTTTTAATTTTCTTTTTATAGTAATACTTTTTGTTTTAAAATTTTAAGATTTCCTTTGATAGGAAGTCACAAATGCTTTATAATTATAATGCATGCATAATCAAAAGATGTTTCAAAATTGACTTGTTTACTATGACATGTAACATCGACAAGTAAATCGAACGTGTCACCAAATGATTGGCCACAGCAGCCCGGTATGACACAACACACACCAAATGAAAGATCTACACACACACACTCTCTTGTAAACTTAAAAAATAAAACCCTCTTGTTTGAAGTTTTCAACACATCGTCAACTTTCAACCAACCGGAGACTACAGAAACCACATCACCAATGGCAGTTCGCAGACGAGGACCACCGTCACCGTCACCAACACCGTCAACAACACCAACAACCGATCCACAAATCACGCCCCCAAACGCTACCAAAATAATAATATTCTCATTAATAGCATTCGTTCCGTATTTATACTTGCTGTTTTATCATTATCGAATTGAAAATGAGTTGAGGAAATCGGTGTTAATTAATGCGGTGCTTAGTTTTGGTGGTTTTATGGTGACGTTACTTATGATTCCTGTTGCTTCCAGATATGTTTTGAGACGGAATTTGTTCGGTTTTGATATTAATAAGAGGGGCACTCCTCAAGGTTTAATTAAAGTGTAAGTTTTTTTTATTCGAAACTAATGTACCAAATCCTATCAAAAGCGTGCGTTACATTGTTATTGTTAAATGGTGGATATAGAATTAAGTTAGTTAGTGCACAATATATGTCTCTAGTTTTATTGCGGTGGTTTGACCTATAATTGTTGACTCAATCCTATCACAACTTTGCAGTTACATACATATGCGTGCTGTTGTTGGCACAATATATATATTGTATATAGTTCTAATTCGACTTATTAGCTGTATTACGGTGATTCGATTTATAATTTGGCCCGGACATTAATGCATCGGACCCTGTTAGAACTCTCTAGTTAGGTTATGTAGGAAAAAGTTTGTTTGTGCACAATATGATGTCTTTAGGAGGTAAAACGATTTTTAACAAATGTGATTTTGCGTTATATCTAATTCTTTGTTTGATGATTAAATTTTTGTAATTTTGTGAATGAGATTTTTTGTATAATATGAAATGATAAAGAATCTCTTTTAATTGTATTGTGGGTGACATTATAATTTATGTAATCATGGATCCACTGAAAAGTTTGTTGGTGTATGGTATGATGCTTTTAGTAAACGAAAAAATCGAGTGGTAATTGTAATTTTTCTGAAGAAGTGTAGTTTATCGTTTAGTTTGAAAATTCTTGAGGATATGTTCAGTTGTTTTAGTATGCGAATGGTTAGATGTATTATAGTTCATGAGGATCTGGTTTGTATTTGTGATCACAATATGTTGTAGAGATATTGAGTTATGTTATGTGTGAGATTTGATTTTACTTGTTTTTTGATAGAAGCATGCTAGGTTTTTTTTTTTTTTTTTTTTTTTTTTTGTTGTTGTTGTTGTTGTTGTTGTTGTTATACCTGGGTTTCCGACTTGACATTGCGAGCCGACTACCCTTTTGGATAGCCTGGAGTCATCGCAGTGAACCTCCGTGGCCAATGGGGGATTAATTTTCTCCCCAGGGTTTCCGACATACTAGGATTTTAGGATTGGATGATTACTGGAATAAATGATACTGAAAGTAAGTTTACAATTCTAGTTGTTCATTTTAGGCATGCTTAAAAAGTATAATACAGGTCAAGGGGTATGGTGAATGCTGGATATTGGAAGTTATAAGTGCTGTATATGGGATTATGGATTATTAATTCTTTAGGCAAAGATACTTGGAGCCCTATAAGAGTGTTCAAAAAGAGGATGATTGCATTTTTAATATCCTACATAACCTAGATCTTTATACTTGAGGAGAAAGTAGAACATAAGAAAGGTATGCTGGATAGATGAAAACACTTCACTTTTGTTAGTTGTGAATTCATATGACAATAAATAA
The DNA here is from genome assembly GCA_022545495.1 of Chrysanthemum lavandulifolium. NCBI lineage: Eukaryota > Viridiplantae > Streptophyta > Magnoliopsida > Asterales > Asteraceae > Chrysanthemum > Chrysanthemum lavandulifolium. The sequence continues at coordinate 203,783,867 of CM040239.1, forward strand.
ATAAATAAATACATAAATAATTGGGAGCATTTGTATATGCTCCAAAGTTTCTCTGATAAGTTTATTGAGAGTTAAGGGTCATCACGGATAACCTCCTCGCAGAAGCAGGTAAAGTCACAAACCAACATTTGCTAACTGTCAGTCCTTTCTCCATGCCAGTTTATACATTTACTGTACTTAGATGGTGTTATAATATCAAAATTTTGTGTTGCACTCACATCACTACTTGAACAAGCTACACGCATTGTGGTTAGTATTACACTTCCATTACCTTGTTCTACAATTTTTTGTAAGGACTGCTTATTTAAAAAAGTGCTGGACTATCAAAGTTTTTATTTTATTATCTATCATATTACAGTACTTATAAGCTATATTTGCCACTATGCGTTCAAACTTAGTTGTTCAACTATAAAGTAACAGTCGATAGCACCCTATACTATACTGCAGTACACTACACTACACCACCAACCATCAATGTTTACAGTCTCGGTTAGCATTATGACATCCTGAATCATAGGCGATGTCTGCTCACAATTTAAAAGCCAAGCATGAGTCTTATATGATGCGTGAAACTGGCATCGGACAGGGGGATCTTAAGACTCAGCAAAACATAAGATCCGACCAGTTATTCCATCTACATTAACCATTCTGTATTTGGTAATTCAAGTACCACCGTAGATGTATCTAGGGGTGCGGACTAATTTAAGCATCTCCAATTAGAAGCACAGTTAAGACAATAGAGCAGCATAAGCAGAATAACACTAAAAGCACTATTCTTTTCCTGCTTTGTGCCTTTTTGGCTAGCAGGCATGGATGGTTTTACCCTTTATTGTGAGGGAGTGCAGCTCTTTGAGGGATGAAGCAGTATGCTCACATTGTTTGCTATGAATGTATTCCAAACCAGTTGACCACATATATAGTGGAATGCTGGAATGGTGATACATAGGGGAACTTTGGTCTTTCTATACAAAAGGGAAAATAAAGAAACTTTGGGTTTTTTTTTTCCTGCTAGTTATACAGAGAGTTGAGACGGAGCAACAAAATATTTTTACTCGATAACTAAGTAATGTAAAGCAATGATAGTTCTTTTGCACTTCTCTTTTTACAGGTATATCTAATGATGAATTATGAGACGTTTACGTATTTTTTCACTTTGGTTCTAGTCTTCTAGACTTGCACACACCTTACTAAATATAAGTGCGCCCTTGTATCCTTTAACCTTTTTACAATTTTTCTGCGTCTAACATCTAGTTATCCTCCATACACATCCTTGCAACGTAGTTTCTTTGTGACAGGCAAATCCTAAAGTGTGCGAGATCACAGTGAGCATTTAAAACTATGGTATTGGTGAAATTTTCCTAAAAGATATAAAACTTGACTAATATAATATCACCTGAGAGAAAGGAATCTTGTAATGCATATATATATACTGTAAAGCTCCAAACCCTTATCTTGGTTGCACCATTTTGATTATAAAAAGTTGTTCGCTTTTGCATTATTAATTCATCACTAAATAGTTAAACTGTATAATTTTAAAGACTGATTGGAGTGACACAGGTGATTTAAGCAAGAGATTACTGGCTTTATTAATATAGACTGCTTAACTTCTGACATATCTTGCAGGCCTGAATCCCTTGGTATCGTTGTTGGCATTGTTTTTTTGGTTGTGGCGATATTATTTCAGTATTTCAATTTCACAGCAGATTCAATGGTATGTTCACCTCTTCTGAATGTTGCACTTGACTTTTGTCCTTTCCTATTCCCTAAAATTCATTTTACGCCTCGTAAGAATATTAGATGTAGTCCAAACAATGATACACCACATCTTTCCTAGTGTTTATTTTCGATAAATAGGCGCTAACTGGTTAGTTTATGCCATTGCAGTGGCTTGTGGAGTATAATGCAGCTTTAGCATCTGTGTGCTTCATGATTTTGCTTGGGTTTGTTGATGATGTCTTGGATATTCCTTGGAGAGTGTGAGTTTTCCACTTCTTAAACATCATACAAAGTCTATTGTTAGATCTCTAATTGCTTTTAAATTTGCTTGTGAAGGCAGGAAACTAGTATTGCCATCAATTGCTGCTCTTCCTCTTTTGATGGCCTATGCTGGACATACAACTATTATGATACCAAAGCCCCTTGTACAATATATTGGAGCAGAAATCTTGGATTTAGGTAATTGTGGAGTAGCGATTGTTTAAACATGTCTTTATCACCTTTGGACAAATAAGTTGCAAAAAATATTACAACCTCACCTTCTATCACTCATGCCAGCATTCATACTGCAATCCTCGTATATTATGTTTCTGTAACTCGTTTGTAGATGTGGCAATTTCAGTCTTGACTTATAAAGGGGTTGTTTTAGTGTCTAGTCAAAGAGGTCAAGGGTTCGAACCTCACTAGGTACACATATGGGGGTGGCCAAGGAAGGGCTGGAAACGGTCATGAGGATACCCCTGGTTTGGCCGCATACATCTGAGTCAAAAAGACTCACCCTCCCCCGGTAACCTGAACAGGGGAAACCTCATCCGTTTACCCGTTTACTGGAAAACTTCCATTTTTTGGGATCCCAAAGAGTTAGTTTTGGGATAATCACTTGTACTACCTTTGAGTATTTAATTTCAAAATGCACATCCCTATGTTTCTCAGTTAGTTGTATACAGATATACAATTTGATTACGACCCGTCACTAGTTGTACTTGAGATCTTTCTTTCTTACTTTGTTAAACATGGGTACTAAATAGGATGGATCTATAAGCTATATATGGGGCTCTTGGCTGTCTTTTGCACAAACTCGATCAACATCCATGCTGGTATCAACGGCCTTGAAGTCGGGCAGACTGTTGTTATAGCATTTGCAGTAAGCTTCAAATCCTAAAGAAACAACATAATTTTGCTCGATTTCTTATGTCAAAACAAAGAGAGCAGGCAATCAGGATTAAATCTGACTTATAATGGCGACATGCAGATTCTGATTCACAATATTATGCAAATTGGTGTGTCCTCTAATCCAGAAACTAAGCAAGCTCATGCATTCTCCATATACCTTGTCCAACCTTTGATTGCGACTTCATTGGGGTTACTTTCTTACAATTGGTACTAGTACTGTTCATTGATTCCGTTTTTTATTTGTATTTCGTTTTCTGTGTCATCTGTTAATGCTAAAGTGTCACCTATTGTATTGTAGGTATCCGTCTTCTGTTTTTGTTGGTGACACATATACTTACTTTGCGGGAATGACAATGGCAGTTGTTGGCATTTTAGGCCACTATAGGTTTGTTAGCTAAAAAAAATATAGCTTGTGTAGTTGTATGTTTTTGAAAGTCAAAATATAGCTTGTGTTGTGGCCGGTGATAACTTTCACATGGTTGTCATTGGCTTGTAAAACATTGTCTTAAACCCTCTTGGCAAATTTACCAGTAATTTTTACATTCTCTGACAAGTGACTACTATTATAATTTTCCTTATTAAAATGTTGTCCTCTACATTTCCTTTGACAGTGAGACGCTCCTAATATTCTTCCTTCCGCAAATTATAAACTTCCTATTATCAGTTCCTCAGGTCTCATCTCTCTTCTTTACTATCTTTTCCCAACTTCATATGGCCGAGAGCAAATGTTGGATTATTATGACTAACGTGTTTACTTTTTATAATAGCTTGCTGGTATCATTCCCTGTCCACGTCACCGTCTACCAAAGTAAGTCAAGAGGATTTTTTTTCCTTTTTTCTTTTTTTTTTTTCCTTTTGTGGTGGTCTACTTGTTTTCAGTTTGACATATATTTTGTTATCACCAGGTACGACCCTCAGACTGGACTACTGACTGGAACAAAAGATGGTACACTTGTGAATGTTTCCTTGAGAATATTTGGTCGGAGAACTGAAAAGTCCCTATGCATCATACTACTAATTCTTCAGGTAAAATATTTTGTCCTCTTTATATTTATTCCTAAAGCTATAACAGTAGGGTTGGGTGATGGGTCATTTTTGCTACAGATTACAATCGTCCAGTTTGGGTTGGCCTGCTGATACGTTTTTCTCCAAATATTGTAATAAGTATAGTTACAAAATAACATTATTACACTATAATGCTGTACTTAAAATGAAACGATTTAGGACATATGTGTTAAATAGACTTTGGGGGACTTTCAACCCACTCAACCTGTATGACCCTTTTCCCTTTAGCTAATTTTATAATTTATCCCATGTGACCTGTTTGAGATACTGAGATACACCACAACCAGAATGACCCATTTGCAGGCAAGGTGGGTTATAACTGCTACCTATACTCCTTTACGTAAAAAAGGGAGCGACAATGTGAAAGTGTCTTTCACTTATCACAGATTAATCTTTATCCTCTTACTAATTGACTTAAATGTACTGTTTTCTGAATCTTATACTAATTGTAGTTCTCGAAAGTTATATGTTTTCCTTAGGCCTTTATCCTTCGTGGGTAGCTTGGTGTTTGACCTTGATATGAAATTTCTTGCTTAATCAATCAGTACAAATTCTTGTAACCTGTTCACGTGGGTTCACATGCCAAACATCTAATAAGCTCATGCCCATCATGTTTCAAATGTCGGATCCTCTGAACAATTCCTTGATTTAAACCTGGCAATTGTCCACCTTATTGCCGTTCAAAAAAAAAATTGTCCCCCTTATTAGGCATGAAAGATAGAATGGATTTGACTTTTGGGCGTTGAATGAATAAATGATATCACTGTGCTAAATATATGACTACTAGAACACAAACATGTTGGAGATAAGAAAAACCTAAAATTTCACATTTTAAAGTACATTTGAGTTTACTAATTTTAGCAACTTGCTTGTGACAGGCACTTGGTTGTTGCTTCTGTTTTTTTCTGAGGTGGATCCTCACCGGTTGGTACAAGTGAGGCCATAGCAACTTAGATTATGACGTTCTGGGATTTTTTTTTTCCAAAGATGGCTACATGAGAAGGAGGTGTTGTATCATATGACTAGTAAAATTATCCAACAGTGGGAGAACCAGTATCATTTGATTTTCTAAGTAATCGGATTCGAGATGTCACTCAATATGTAGAGAAATCAAATTGTATTTGATCAAAGTCGCGTGTTATAGTCTGAACTAAGCTATAATTTTGTTTCTACGCCTTCCTTTCTTTGTAATGTTTTGGGAAGTGGGTTTCTTTAGTTGTTTACTTTGCCCTGATGCATCTTGTTGTCCAAGCATATACCATAGGGCTGCAAATGAGCTTAGTCAAGCTTAGAAGATGAGACGAAATTGAGCTCTACTAAGTGACCTAAAGCAAAGCACAAACTTGATTTGATAGCTCGGCTAACTTTGTTGGTATAGGCTTGTGAATCGAGGAAGATCAGAGCTCAATTTGTGATCTCGAAAATGATCATTTATAAACCGTGCTCGAGTTATATTTGAGGTCACATAACTCTGATAAAGTTTGACTTATTTTAGTCCCAAGTGAGTATTGTTTCAGAATTTGTTCCAGGTTGTTCTGTGTTGTATCTTGTTGTATGCTCCACTATTGAATATGACTAATCAATCTGAGTTATGGACCAATAAGAAAATGTGAGGAGTTGATGATCCTTTTAGATTTGTGAAGTTCATATACCTCGATGATCCTAACAACGTATACATGGTCTTGTTATTCCAAGGTCGATCTCTTGTGCTTACAATTATCTTGAAGAGTTATTTACATATTGGTTAACATATGCCTATGGGAGGGCCACCTCTCGAACGCCTTTTGTAAAATATTATTCTTGGTTTTATCGACTATTAGACATAGGGTGCGTACTCAAGAAAGTATAAGGTGTATACGCTTTTATTCCCAAGAAAACATAACAGAAGTGAGATGCATTTTTTTCTTCCCAAAATAAGATAGTAATATATATTGACATGAATTTCGGGTTACATTTGAGAAAGGAAAAGTATTTCCGATCTTAAAATACAACCAATGAACTTGAACATCTAAACAATAATTCATTAACTTGACCTATACAAACCATTTGCACAATATTGATGACTAAAATACCATTGACTAATGAACTTTGTTTGACTTGAAATTAGAATTTGAAACTTGCTTGCTTGCTTTTACTTGAAAACTGAAACCAAAGTACCGTGTGAAAAAGAAATTTACTGAATAAGAAAGCAACTTGCTGAAAAAGATAGCAACTCTAAAGTGCAAAAAACTCTTGAGAAAATGTGGAGAAGCATTTCGACTTGAAGCAACAATGTGGAACAAAATAAGTGACTATGACGGACGGCAAAAACAAAATATCACCCATGAAAATATATATCCTTGAAGATTGAAATGTCAATAAAGTTCTCGAATGAACTCCAACATAAGTGAGATGCTTCGAGTCTTGTATCATCAACTTCCTAATCCTAAGTCTAAGTAAAACTAAAATATAGGGCTAATTTCATATATACCTAATCTAAATATCAAATTGTTATATATACATAAAATACAAGCTTTGAATGCATAATGGACAATGTATTTAATGCATGTTTTGAATAAATATGGCATTATGGTGTTTTGAATTGACGTGACCCAATACAAGCGGAACAAAATTTGAATATGAAAGCATCGGAGAATACGTTGTTGTATTAGTTTACAACATTTTCTCCACGTCGGTTTCATATGGTTTTCCGCGAATATCCAGTAAACGTGTAAGCCAAATAAGTCGGCTCTATCAAAACTAGCTGAATATTTGAATTGATTTCTAAAGACCATTAACTATGTCCTCATTATTTCGGGCCAAGCCAAAAGAAAAACATTAAAAAGCATGGTTACACGCAAAAACACACTATGATTCGAACCCTAAACATTGTACATATACTCTCCTTCTCTTAAGAGTAACACAAACGATTTGACATGTCTGAGAATGGTTGCCGCCCCTTTAAGCGACAACTTAAAGGAAACGCTTTCCCTAGTCATGTCACGAACAAAAAGGAAACGCTTCAAAGGACAATTGTCACACCACATATTGAACCAAACAGACGCCGTTTGACCATTACCAAGCCGACACCATATAAAAGTGCTAATTGTGTCCTAAATCTATAAGTGTTTTCTCCAGCCCCAACGCATACCCTCGTGCGAAGGAACATCTTTTTTTGGGTAAAAGGGATTCAATGCGAACGAACATCCCAAAAGCTCCTCCCATTAAGTTTATATAAATGTACCCATTTCATCAATAGCGACTCTTTATGAGTGAGGATGCTCCAAATGTAAGTGGTCATTAACGCAACATTGAAATCAACAAGCCTACGAATACTAAGGCCACCTTCTATCTTAGGCGTTCAGATAGACTCATGAGACACATATGATTTACTTTTCTTCATCTCTCCTTGGCGCCTTAAAAAAACTCCTCATCAATTGTTCAAGATATTGGACAATTCGACCAGGGAAAATGAAAACGAAGGCCCAATATATATGCATGGTTAAGAAAACAGAAAAAACAAGCTGCAATCTACCCGCAAACTACAAAAAATTGTTCTTCCAATCGCTAATATGATAATGCACAGGCCCCACAAGCACTTTCCAATCCCTATATAAAAGCTTAGAAGAGATGAGAGGAACACCAAGATACTTAACCGGGAGGGTACCTTCTTCGAATAACATTAAATTCAGATATAGAGAGTTTGACATGCTCAACCACATTACCAAAGTAAGCCGTACTTTTTGGAATGCTTTGAATAAGACCCAACACATTCTTGAACTCATCCAAGGCTCCCATAATAACCTTTGCTGAATTAATATCCCCACGTGCAGAAAGGAATAAGCCATCTGGAAAACAAACGTTAACAGCAACGTCTTCGCCACACCTATTATGATAAACGTGTTTGATCACCATACACTACAAAATGAGAGTTAACACTTCCATAATCAATGCGAAGAGATAATCTTGCCTTAGGCCTCCTTTCCATGAAAACACCCATTCAAGTCCCAATTAATGCTAATAGAGAACGAGGCACTTGTGACATAGATGATTACCCAATTCACCATTGTCAGATGAAATCCAAAACCCTCTAGAATCCTCTCCAAAAACCGCCAATCTGCAGTGTCATGTGCTTTTGAATATCGACTTTAAAAGCACATCTAGAAGGATCGCGATCTCTATGATAGTCATGTAACAAGTCTTGAGTTAGAAGAATGTTATCCGAGATACGTCTACCCGAAACAAAAGCTAATTGATTAACATTAAGCACATCACCCAAACCTTTTTTAATGCAACGAGTAATAATTTTAGTAATGCATTTATAAAGGACATTACAACACGAGATGAGTATAAAGTTATTGATACGAGATGGGGTAGAAACTTTAGGGACACGAGCAAATAGTAGTGTATTGATATCTGTACGTAACTTACCATTAACAAAGAACTCCAAACAACCCTACACACATCCTCACCCACAATGGCCTAAGACTTCTTGAAAAAGGAGGACGTAAACCCATCAGGACCAAGCGCTTTATTATATGTTGGACTAATTCAGTTCCCAATAATCTTCGACTAGGATTTGAATTAAAATATCCTAAGTGTAAACTGGTCTCTAAATAGAAAGAAGTATTCAGGGATTCATCTTCAAGAAGTTCTTCAGAGTCTAAGAAAAGACTCAACACAACCTAAGGCGGAACTTAGAGAGTGAAGCTCATAACCAAGAAGAAGATGATGAAGTCAATGAGTGATGACAATAACTCACTGACTCCCTAACTCCCTGAAGATCTCCTCAACAAAAAAAGACATTATGAGACTTAGATACTTAAGAAAATATCTAAGTACATGAAATATGGGCGGTAACTTTCCTGGGAAGATAAGTGTAAAGCACTTATTAAAAAGCCAAGAAAGTACTATAATTGTTACAAAAGGTACAAACAGTTGTCAACACTGTTGCTACTATATTTGGTAAAAATGTACAAATAGTTGTCAACACTGTTCTCAAAAGTAGTGTTGGACACGTCCTAGGAATAGAATCTTTGTATCACACAAGTAAAATCTTGACACGTATCTTTTACCCTAAGAGTATCCGCAATGATATTCACCTACAAATAGGAATGTTGTAAAGGAGTAAACGCTCATCTATTGCAATATAAGTAATACACTTTCAAGAGCACATTTATTCCTCTAAATAGAACTAAGTCCCTGATTAGAAAGAAGTATTCAAATGGTTATAGCATAGTTCTTACTTAAACATTAAATAAGGTTTTTGTTTAAGTTTAGCGAGGAGATCACCGCATACATTGCCATTCAACCTAGATTGTTATTTCGCAAACAATCTAGTGTAAATTATTTTATATACTTCTAATAAAAATTTAAACATTGAAAAATATCTTTGTACTTTACTTATACGTTCATATATCTTGTTAAAGTTAAACTTACATTATTATGACATGAGTTGATTAGTTAAACTTAGTTTATCATTTTTAATCAACAAAATGGGAATAACAAGTGGTATCAGAGCAACTTGATTTATAGAACTCTTTCATAAATTGTTCTAAAGAGTTTAAAATCAAGATCCTGTCATGTCTAATGATGTTCCTCATCTTATAGATCCCAAAGGAGGTTTATTTTCATCCACTACCCCTAAGCTAGAAGCTGGAAAGTTCAGTAAATGGAAGAAAGAATGTTGTGCTATCTTGTTGGCATGGAAGTGTTTAGATGAGGGAATACAAGCCCAAGACCACAAAATGCCTAGATAAATTTGAGTCCCAATGGTCAAAAGAGGAGGGCTGTCAATCAACACCAAAGACTTAAAAGTATGATTATAACATGTCTAATATATGATATAATGGAAGCAGTTATTGGTTGTCCTAGTGCTAAGCAGGTATGGACTGACCTGATTCATAACTTTGAAGATCCCTCTGATATAAAAAAAGCAAGGGTCATGAACCTGAAACTTAAGTATAATACTTTCAAAACCAAATATGGTGAAAGTCTCTCCTATACCTACACAAGATACAAAACCCTAATTAATGAGCTTACAAATGATTGTGTTACCCTCTCAAACTATGAAATAAACATTGGTTTTTATAAAGAGTCTCCCACACAAATTGCTTAACTATAAGCAAGGGTTAAGAAATTCAAATGTTGTTGTTCAGGATTATCAAGACAATTCAGAGAATGAGGTGGATGAAAGAAGCAACCAGGAGTACATGGATGACCTGACCAAGAAATTCCATGAAAGTGCACTACTTTCCAACTCAAAAAGATATATAAAAAGAAATTTTTCTAAGTTCAATAAATCTCTTGATAAATTGGGTGTTTTAAATAAGGAAAGGTTGGTCACTTTTCTAAAGAATGTTTTTCAAAATCATCCATACCCTCATTTCAAAACCTAATATTTTAACCCAAACTCATTACCTCTGGTCAAAATGATCAAGCTGAACCAAGAGTTCAAAAAGATTATATGCCAAGTATAGAAAGGCAAAAGGTAAACTTTCTCTTCTAGATTCAAGTTTATTGAAGTATCACGCCTTACTAAAGCTTCACATCCTTACACTTTTAGATAAGACAACTGGGAGCCTTCCCATGCCATAAATCGTATGGTGTCTTATTTACTTTCTTAGTTGGAACCATATTGAGAATGTGTGCGACACTCTTGAGAGCATATCCCCAGAAGGAAAATGGTAAGTCACTCAGATTCATCATTTATTGAACCATATCTATAGAGTTTGATTTCTCCTCTCAAATACATCATTAGTTGTGGTGTATAGGGTGGGGTGAATTGAAAGACAATCCCACATTTCACAAGATGATCTAGGAACTTCTGACTCATGTATTCTCCACCACAATCATATCGTAATGTCTTAATGGTCTTACCAAGTTGATAAGCCTTGAAAATGTCAAAAACTTCATGTTTATTTTTAAGTAAATAAAACAAAACCATAACGACTGTAGTCATCCGTGAAGGTAACAAAATACAATTCACCATTTTGTGTCATTGATCTAAATGGGCCGTATATATTAGTATGTATAAGTCCTAACAGATCATAAACCATTTCTCCTACACCAAAGAATGGAGCCTTTGTCATCTTCCCACATAAACATTTCTCGCATGTGTCAAATGTCTCTGGTTTTTTTTGTTTGTTTGTTTTTTACTTTTGGTTACGTTATTGATAATAACACATCATAAACAAGTTTCGTTGGTCATTTTGGTAATAAAAAAGTAAGTGTTTCAAAATGGAACAAAATTGTAAGTACGCCGGTATTCTGTAGCTTTTACCCTTGATAATATGATAAACTCTTTCATATATGATATAGACGTGGAAACTAACACAATGTGGAATTAGGAAGATGATTAAATAGAAAGTTGGTTCTTGTCTAAAAAGTCACTAGATGTTGACATGTGTCCATTCTTCTTTGTTTTGGGCTGAGTATTGATGAACAACCGAAGTATTATGGACATTTGGAAATTGATATACATTATATATTGATGAACATTTTTTGGTGATGAGCATTTTTACAGAATATAGATGAACACACATTGATATACATAAAAAAAACTGATAAACATTTTATATTAATGAACATAACACATATTTTTGTATTATTTGATGAACATAACAAATTTTTTTATTTTTTAATGAACAATTTTGTTTCCTCAACGTTCTTTGACGAAAAATTCCATGTTGAATCTTTGATGAACATTTATTTTGTGAACAATTTTGTTTCCTCCACATTCTTGATGAACAACTTTTTTGTTGAATTTCCTTTAATAAACACTTACTTGATTGACAATAGCATAATCAGAGTTCTATTTAGGGTAAAAGACATAAAATAACAACGTACTTTCTAAAATTTACCGACTTGAAACACTTACTTTTTTTTTAACATATACACTGATGAGTGTGTAAATACTCATTATTTTTGTCAAATCTGAATCAAAAACGTTTAAAAAAGCTCAGAAATGCATCAAAATACTGAAAATATTTCAAAATTGCATTTTATATGTTTCAGATGCAAAATGTTCAAAATCGATGAAAAATGAGCTAAGTTTGCATAATTGGCGCTTCACCCCAAAGTTTCAAAAGTTGTCGAAATAGTCCACGAGCCTTAATTTCAAAAGTAAAATCACCAAAGGTCCTTTTAAAATCATAACTTGTCAAAATTAGTCCTTCGGTGAAAATTATCAAAAGTTTAGAGAAAAATTACAAGTTTGGTCCCTGGAGTTTGAAAATTGTCAAAAATGGTCCTTGGACATTTAAAAAATGGAAAATAATCAACAATGGTCCTTGTACTAATCACATTTGGCAGGAATGGTCCTTGTAAGAACTATGGAAAATGGGCAAGATTGATCCTTTAACTTTGGCAGATTTACATTTTTGGTCCTTGGGTTATTAAGCTACTTAAACCAAACGGATCCTTGGTTATTATCCAATCCAACACAAACACAAACCAAGTCCTTGGCCCAATCTTTCCCAAGCCCAAAACCAACCCCGTCCGTTATTAATACCATGGTCAAACGGTCAAAAAACGCGCCAAAACTAGGCACTGTTCATCTCCCTCTCACACAACACTGATATCCCAAAAACCAGAGCTGGTTTTCCACCTTTTTCAAACACACCACTTGTATACTCCTTACCTTGTCCCCCCTCCTCTTCCACTAACACCCAAAACCCATTAATTGCAAAAAACTGCTTGTACCTGCTCAAGACTTTTGGCGCCAAAAATGACAAACGACAATTCATTTTCAAGTAAATGTGGTACATGGTCAACAAAAGTCAACTATGAGCTCAAATTGCAATGGAATTGGATATGGTGGATGCAGAGGTTGATTTGGGTTAAATTAGCTTAGGATAGAATAGGTTTGGGTTTGGTTCTAGCACATAACAAATGAACCTATGTAAGTAAGTATCTCATTTTCAACTTTCAATCCATTTTGTATCTTGTCCTTGTAGGAGTATCTGTGGTCACCATTAGTGTAAATGTGTTTATATAGTTGCATTTAGGTCAAGAAAACTCGGTTTGATCACCGATAGATGATAGATCATTAGTTAGCCTTTTTAAATTTGCAAATCAATGTTTTAAGTGGTGTTTGGATTTGGTCCTTAAAGCGTGCTAGAGGTTTGTTCAGAGGTTGTAACCTGTTGTTTCATATTTGCTTAGCTCCTTTGAACTCATTTGAGTCATAACTTGTGCCTGCTAATCACCAAAGTCATCAATCCATTTTCATCTGTCTTAAGATCTTCACTGTTGTGATTCTGTCAAAACAGAAACTTGTTTTGTGTTCAAAATACATAGAGTTAGATTGCATTAAGCTTATTTCATCATCTAATATCAATTTCAGTTCTTAAATCAAGATCAAACTTCAAAAAAGTCAACTTTTCAATTTTTGTCAAAAAGTCAAATATTGAAATACTCGGTTTATATTGAACTAAGATGATTTTCATGGGTTCATTTATGGGGCAAATTAAGTATAACTTGTTGCTTTAAAAGTTCAACTGGTCTAGTTCATTATTGTCATTTTGTGGATTTTGTTAAATTTTATAAAGTCTAAAATTGTTTGTTGAACATGGGATAAATGCCTCATGCATAGACTCGGTTGATACCGAGTTTGCACAGGGGTTTTGCGACTCTTGCACGAGCTCACCATAGCTCCTCTAGGTCTTGTTTTGGTTTGTAAGATCTTAGCCGTGTCTTTTCAAGTTCCACTTCCATTTTGTAGTTTCACTCATTGAATGTCTTTGGCTTAAGCTCAAAGTTGGCCACAAACTGTTTTAACACTTTTGCTCAAATCTTCAAATCTTAGCAACTTGAGTTTCAGTGATTAAGAGCAGTTGAGATAAGTTGTTTTAAGTTCTTTTAGCATTATTTAGCTTCATGTGACAGTTTGGTGCTTGTTTTGTCCCTTTAGCTTATCCAAGTGCTTATTTCATAAGCACTTTGCACATCAGTTTCAAATTCCTCCACACAAGCACATGTTTTTCTATTTTTCCTAGATTCCTTATATAATTTTAGAGTTTTCCTGAAATTTTCAGATTTTTCCAAGACAGTTTGCTATTTTTCTTGATTTAATTCAGTTTTTAAGCATTTTTAATTAGCATTTAATACAAATAATTAAGAAAAGGTTCAAAAAAATAATTTTTCAATTTTCTTAAGTTTAGATAAATATAAAAAGACAAAAAAATATTTTTCTAGATTTTTCTTAGTTAAATTTGTATTTTTAAGTAATTTAATTAGTTTTAATAGTTTTAATTCCTAGAAAATAGAAAATAATCGAAAAATACAAAAATAGTTTTGAAAATTCTATTTTGTTATTTTAGATTTTTCCAAGTCATAATTTTATTTTTCTAGCTTTGTTTCATATTTTCTTGTATTTTAGGCTATTATTAAATAAGTAAAATTAGTTTTTAATTAATAATAACTAATTAAATAGTTGTAAAAATAATTTTCTTTTTCTAAAAATTTTCTTTTATCATTAGGTTTGTAAAAATGTCATTTTCATATTTTTAGGACTTTTATTTCTTAGATCTCACTTTTTATTTTGTACATTTACGTAATTTTATTTAAACATAAGTTTTAAGTTTTAAACGTTCATCATTTTGCAAATAGTGATAGCGTTTATTTAATATTTTTTATCTTTTTAATTTCCTTTAATTTGCATTTAAGCCTCTGTAATTTGTTTACTTTTTCTTTAGGTATAGTTATCCATCCAAATCCTTGCTGATCACTATCCTTAGTGATCATTCTATCATCTGATCAAGTGTTTACACACCATTGAGTCTCCGTGGGACTTAACGACCCGGGAATTCATTCTATTCTCCAGGACTTCATTGTATTTGTGTTCTGAGCAGTTTAAGTCTATTACGGTTAGCCATTCACAAGTGGCTAGCTTGTGTGATTAGACTTGACTAGTTCAGCACAAATCATACACCCACGTACTTTCAAATTTTGTTCCGACTTTACCCATATTGTAATAAAATAATATTATTTAATATGATATTATATTAATATAAATAGGTCATATGGGTGAAGTCGGAACAAAATTTGAAAGTACGTGGGTGTATATGTTAATAAAAAAGTAAGTGTTTCAAGTTGGTACATTTTAGAAAATACGTTGTTATTTTATGGCTTTTACCCTTCTATTTATCATAAGTTTGACTTTTTTCATCAAATATTGAAGCTTCTATTAACTACCAAAATATTTATATTCAAATGAACACTTTCAAACTCTAAAATCAAAAAATTGATTCATTGAGATATTTCATCGAATACCTTATGAGTGTTTTTATGAACACATGATTTCATAAAAACACTCATAAGGTATTCGATGAAATACCTCAAGATAACAAATTGATGTTAATTTAGGGTTTTTTGATCAAGATTTGTCTTATAGTAATCTAAATTTACCTCAAATTGAACGAAACCCTAATTTTGATGAAAATCGAATTCTTGAAAAATGTTGTAATTTGCAACGACTGAACATATGGATGATGAAACTGAAACCTAATATTTTTATTTCGAATGATTTTTTAACTAACTTTCTGGGTAAAGATTTGGGTAAGTAGTGAAAGACAAGGAGAAGAAGAGATGAAATAAAATTACCTAAAACTAAAAGACATGCACATGTTAGGCAAATGGTACTTTTTAGACTTTTTAGAAAATGAGCTTTTCCCCCACTTTCTACAGATCGCGAGTAACTAGTAACTACCATACGTTTTAACCACTTTAAATTCTTGATGAAAAATTAAAGTGACAAACACACCTTAGTCTACCCGTAATGCATCGGTCATCCTTGTGGTCACGCGCCTTTTTAGACGTGTCCCTTCCATTAAACAATGCCATTCACGGTTGTGGTCATGTTTGAAGAATGTACAAATTGGTCCTATTTAAGACAGAGTCCTCCCCTCTTTGTTGTGTGTGAGTATGTCTTATTTAATTGTTTTTGTGGGGTATGTAGCTTTCTCTCTCTACAAGAACTTCATGACCAACTTAGTGTAATGAGGAGACTGAGGACAATACCAAAAATATACACCACAAAAATAATTAAATAACACACACTCATATACAACAAAGATAGGAGGAATCGACCTTATATATGACCGAGTTGTGCATTCTTTAAACATGACCACAACCATGACGACATTGTGTAATGGGAGGGACGCGTCTAAAAAGGTGCATGACCACAAGGACGACCGATGCATTACAAATAGAATAAGGTGTGTTTGTCATTTCACTTTTTCATTGAGGATTTAAAGTGTTAAACTGTGTGGTAGTTACTAGTTACTGGGGTCATTATCTTGTAGAAAGTGAGAAAAATATGCTTTTTAAAAAGTATAAAAAGTACCATTGATAATGGTGTATTCTTCTTCAAGTTTAATTCTAATGACGGGATGAACATAATGCTTGAAAATGGTCCATTGCTAATTCACAACGTGCCATTAATTATGAAAAATGGTCACTGGATGCGAATATTATGAAGGATGATGTATGTAACATTCCGGTTTGGATAAAGCTTCATGATATTCCTATTACCGGATTCATGAAAGATGCTTTGAGTGCTATTGCAACCAAACTAGGCATCCCATTGATGCTTGATTCTTACACGTCTACTATGTGCATGGATTCGTAAGGTAGGTCGAGTTATGCACGTGCCATGATTGAGTTAAGAGCTGATGCGGAGTTGAAACGCTCCCTTGTGGTGGCGGTACCAAAATTCGAGGGTGAGGGGTATACTATGCACAATGTTCATATTGAATATGAGTGGACACCTCTAGGATGCTCAAGCTATAATGTATTTGGTCACGTTCTTAATGAATGTCCTGAGAAACTTGTCACGGATGCTATTAAGAACATGAAAGCGCCAAAGCAAGCTATACGTGGGTTTCAGATTGGTTCGAAAACAAAATTAGCTTATTAACCTAAAGCACCAAGGAAACCGAAGATAACTAATGATAAAATGATCCTTGATGTGTCTCACGAGTGCAAGTTTTAAAATTTACCCGAAGAGGAATGAAAGCTTCAAATCGAGTTCTCTAACACGATCTACCAATGATTAAACCGAAATACATACGAGCAAGTATACTCGTCCGTGTGTAGCAAGAAATGATTTGGTAAGCCGAGGTCGTTCACAAGGATTTGTTTAGTTTTTGTAACGTGAGTTTGTAAACAACGAGCCTAACAATAATTCGCAATTAGCAAGCAAATAATAACGTTAATGACAATTCAATATATTAAGACTACACTTTCCTAGACTAGTTTGAACAATTCATCTTGTTTGATTGTGACAATGGTTCCAACATTTTGATCAATAAATTAGATGGTGTTCTAATTTGATTAGATGGTGTTCTAATCCTTTTGTTTCTAACACTTACAATCCTCGTCAAGATTTTAAGATGACAAAAACAATATCAAGATTGATCATACAAGACTTAAACAACTCAGCCACTTGATTCACAATAGTTTCACAAGTAATTGACAACTACACTTTTTGATTTCTTGTTTAATCAAGTTACTTACGAAATGGTCAATACATAAGGTAACACCTTCATAGACAAAGTGTGACAATTTATTGATTAACAATGTCTCTTTCGACCTATTACATCATCAACAATCAATCTAACTTGTTAAACTTTTGGTTATATGAAACTTAAAAGCACAATTCATTCTTTAGTCTAAGCTTGAGATAGTCATAGAACCATGAGTCACAATCAACCAAGTATCATGTTAGAAACATCATCTAGGCGAGTGCACAAAGGCACTAGCTGCTCATGGCAAACAAAGTCATAATCACAGAAATTTTATCACTTGAAATCATAATTAGAAAGTCTTACAAACGTTGTAATGGTGATTACAAGAATTAGGAATGATTCCTTGATGACTACAATAGCAAATTATGGTTCCTAGCTTCACTTCTTTCCTGCGTTTCTACTCCTTGAAAGCCTTCCTTGAGAGAATATTTTGTGAATTGGTAAGTAATGTGTATTTTTTTCTTTTCTCTCAAACCAAGTACCAATAAGTAGATTGACAACCCTTGGCCACCAAGAACGTTTCTTGGGCACCAAGGGCTATTAATGGTCGGCCAAATGAAGAGTTAGAGCATTTAGGAGTCATTTAAATCTTAGAGAAAAATTCATCACTGGGCGGCTGGGATCCCAACCGGGATGCTGGGACCAATCTGTCCACTCCAACCGGGCAGTTGAGATCTCAGCTGGACGGTTGGAGCATTAGCCCATGGTTGGGTTCTGGCCTTGAGTGTTATTCTTGAACCTTGGGTTATAAAAATGTACCATAATGAACTTTGTAAACATCACTTCCTTATTTGAATGAACACTTGATCTTTTCTTCACACTCAGAAACTTTTATAACTTGGATCTTTTGTCTTTGAAAGTTCTCCCGAGATCCTTGTTATGGATGGAATTCTTCTTTTTGAAAATGTTCTTGTTTTGATGAATTTTCTTCGTCTTTCTCGTTGTTTCCTTTAAGCATGGTTGTACCTGAACCTAAATATAACTTTTGTACCTTTTAAGCATAAAATGTTCACAAACACAACCATATATATGCACAAATGAACAAATAACGAGACCAAACTCACAACCCCCGGTGATAATGAAGGACACGGATACATCACAGTCAGTGCCCTTGGTCCCAACAACTACTCCCCAAGATCTAGAGGGAAACATACAACCCGTTGGTAGGGGAGCGCCTTCCACTTCGCCTGATGAGGACATTCGCAAATCAACGCTTTTGTCTGAGGGCACAACTATTGATCCCAAAGACTCAGGGGGAAACAAACAACCCACTGATAGGGATCTCACTGCCACTGTCCCTAAGGATAGTACTGGGAATCTCCCGCCAGTGCTTGAAGGGGCAACGAGGGACAAAGACTCAGAGGGATCCAAAACCCCCGCTGATACGGAACTCATCATCAATCCTGACCCTAAAGAAGGCACTGGGAAACACCAACCAGTGTCTGAAGGGTACTTGGGGGACAAAGAATCAGGGGGACAAAAACCACCTGCTGATATGGAACCCATAACCCCCTCTGGCTTTCTAAGTGTTGCTGATGTTCAGGAGTTTTTAATGTCTTAGGAAGAGCTTGATATTGACATTGAGGAGGAAGAATTTGATGCTGGTGAAGAAGTGGACACTGATGTTCAACCCTCTGAACAAGGACATCAGCATGATCCAAAAGAGACTGAAGAGTCACCCTTTCAACCTGATGATGACTCTTCTGCCTCTTCAGACTCTACAACATCTTCCTGCCTAGAAGACTTAAAGAAGTATGATAACATTCTTCGCCTCACTGAAAGACAATTGCTGAAGTTTCTGAAGAAAGCTACTCAGAAGTTATATGCTGGTGTTACTGATGAGTTATGGGATCAACCTGTGGAGGTTGTTGCAAGTTATGCTGATCTCAAGGCTGCCGTGGTTGAAAACTTTGATGAAAATGTTGATCATAGGGAGAAAATGTACCACTCTCTCCACTTGCTGGATGAGCATATAAAGAAGTTCCTCAAATCTTTTCAGGATGCTCACACCAAGCTTGATCAGATTAAAGAAGCGGTTAAGGAAGATGCTGCACTAAACAACAAAGTGCTTGAGGCTAAGGAGACTTATGTGAAGAACTCTTCAAGCCTGACTGAAATGATCACCATGCTCAACAATTCTAATGTTCAGGGTCTCAACTCATTAGTAGAGGCGATTCAGTCCTCTTTGTGTTCTTTGGATAAACATGTTGGGGATTTGGCTAAGTTTTCATCTTCTATGGCCTGGAATCTCGGGCCTAGAATGATAGCACTGGAAACATCTCAGGCCATTCTTGGGGAGAAAGTCACTGGTCTACAACAAGACACTTCAGAGATCAAGTCTATGGTTTTGAAATCTATCAGGCTTTCAAGGGTCAAGCAGCTCCCTTACCCTCAGTACCAAGGTCAACTCTTACTATCACTGACGGTCAAGAAACAGTTGAGGGGGAGAGAACCACTGAATAAAATCCTTCTCACACTGAGGGGGATCCAACTCCAGCAGTGCCAATCTCCCAAGTCCATCCAACAACATCAACAACACCACCATCTTCATCACTACCATCATCAACAACACCACCTTCTTCATCAGTCCCTCCTCAAGACAAAGGCAAAGGCATCATGACAATGCCTGAGCCTATCAAGATCCCTTATGAGATAAATGGCAAAATGTACTTACTGACTGCGGAGCAGATGAGTGTCTATCTTGAGAAAGAGCAAAGAAGCAGGCTGAAGAAGAAAGAAGGAGCAAGGCTGCTTTGGTTAAGGTTGTTCATGAAGAGGTTTAGAAAATAGGGATTGATCCAAAGACACTGGAAAGTGGACAAGCAGGTCTGAAGTTCAAAGCTGCTAAGGAAGCTGAAATGAGTTCTTTGAAAAAGAGAAGGGCTGAAAGAGAGAAAAGATTGGCAGAGATCATGCATAAAAGAGTCGATCATTACAACTGGGTAATGACGAACAGAAAGAGGCCTGAACCCATAACTGACATCAAAATTCATGCCAACACTAAACCTGCAGTTCTCACTTTCTACAGAGGTCCTGATAAGCGAACCTTTGAAGTTCATGATCCCTTCAAATTTTCAGACTTTGGGATAACTGAGTTGGATGAATTGGGTCCAGTTATTGAGAAGAAGAAGAATGTCATTGTCAAGAATCTCACGGACTCACTGAGCAAGAATTATGAGAGACTAAGACAGATGCCTGAAGAACTTGGCATTCAGTCCCTTCTCCAAGCAGCAGCAAGTCAACCTGCCCCCTCTCAACCTTCAAGGAAAAAGAGGAAGATCCTGGAGCGTAAACCAGAGATCAAGATCCATGGCATGGACTACAATAGATCCCTCCCTGAAGGAGTCAGGTTCGTAAACCATTTGGCTATCGAGCGACATGAAAGAGGCCTGTTCTTCACTGATGAATTTGGGGACCCTGCTTTCCAAAGGTGGAGTGATATAGACAAGGCAGGGATTGAAGCTATGGTTGGCTTTCTACTGGCTGCTACCCAAATCCAGAGTCTTGAAAATGCAAGGTTCAGCCATGACCTAAGAACCAAGATCAGTCAACACCCTGACCAAGACAAGCTGAAGTCCAAGAAAGTTAAACTTGAAGCTCTTGGATATCAAATGGACTGAACTCACATCAACAACAACAACACTATCTTTATCTTTTTTTGCATTGTAACTTAGGAACGTGTAAAATACTTGCAATGAACGATGTTTTACGTTACTCAATGTTCTTTAGTTGCTTTGTAGAATAGTCAGTATGAGAAGAAGACCTTTGCTCACTCACACTGAATTTAGAAACACTTAGGCTATTTGTATATCCAAATAGGGGGAGACTGTTGGGTTTAGTGAATACCCAAACTCTTTAATTCTAGGATTTTACTAGAAAATACCCTAAGTGTTTATGACCTTAGACACTAACAGGTCACTGAGCGTATAGTCACTCAGTGAGTCATCTTCAGGATACTCAGAACGAGACTTAGAAGAAAAGTCTCTCCACTCAGTGAGGCGGAACTCAAGGGGTGAAGACTGAGTCAAGAAGAAGATGATGCGTTTAGTGAGTGATGACAATAACTCACTGAATCCCATAACTCCTCATCAACTACAATCACTAAAGACAAAGACTGAAGACCAAGACTGAAGACAAGAAGAGTGAAGAATGGGCGGGACAAGTTTGAACTTATAAGAAGAAGTCCTTATCAGCCATAAGTCAAACTTTTCCTGAAAGGCTAACAACCAAGATCAGTGTCATCACTGACAACCAGAAAGCTACCTTGTTTGTTACCCAATATAGGTTCTTGTAAACAGAGACAAAATGCATCAGTATTTTGTCTCTATAGCATATGTCAGTTTGTCTTTTAGGATATAGTTAAATTCCATACTTGCATAAATAGCCATAAGGTAGGAGTGAAAGTTAAGCTTGTGCATTAATTGTGAAAACATACAAAAGCAACTTTCACTCCTCCAAATACAACTATGTCCCTGAAATAGATCAGTGGTTCCTAATAGTTGTGTTTAGACTTAGCCTAAGCTTAGTGAGGAGTGTACACTATACTTGTCATTCAATCCCAAGTGTTGTTCCGCAAACACTTGGGTAATATATTCTTTTTGATTCGTTTTAATAAAGAATATAAACATTAAAAAATCTACTGAGTTCTTAATTTACTTATCTTGTTTAAACTAATTTTTTCAAATACTTTGCTATAGTAATGGATCACACTTAGCATAATTTACTGTTTTGCTATTTGTGATAAGGGAACAGCATGATGAACAAATAAACATAACATCAGACATTTATCCAAAACAAGATGAGCAATAATCGACAGTGTTGGGTTCTGTAAATACCCAAACCCCTTAAGACTAGGATTTAAATAAAAAATATCCTAAGTGTTAAGTCCCTTAAACACTAACAAGTCACTGAGCGCATAGTCTCTCAGTGAGCTATCTTCGGGATACTCAGCAAGAGGCAAAGAAGAAGTCTCTCCACTTAGTAAGGCGAAACTTAAGGGGTGAAGACTGAGTCAAGAAGAAGATGGTGGATTCAGTGAGTGATGACAATAACTCACTGAATCCTGAAACTCCTCACCAACTACTTACACTAAAGACAAACTGAAGTTGAAGACTAAAGGCAATGAAGACTGAAGAATGAGCGGGACAAGGCGGGATAAGTTTGAACAGATAAAACGAAGTCCTTATCAACCAAAGTCAACTTTCCTTGAATGGCTAACTATCAGGCTCAGTGTCATCACTGACTAGAAGAAAGAAACCTTGTCACTTACCTAATATAGCCTTTGTAAACAGAGACAAAATACATCGATATTTTGTCTTCATATTTTCGTCGGTTGTCCTCTAGGAAAGAGTTAAAAACCATAATTGTATAAATAGCATAAGAGTTGGAGTGGAAGATTTTAAGCTTGTGGATTAATTGTAAAACACACACACAAGCCATCTTTCACTCCTCCAAATACAACTCTGTCCCTGAGATAGCTCAGTGGTTCCTTTGTAGTTGTGCTCAGACTTAGCCTGAGCTTAGTGATGAGATACCATACTTGTCATTTCAATTCCAAGTACTATTCCGCAAGTACTTGGGTAATGTATTCTTTTGATTCATTTCTAATAAAGAATATAAACGTTGAAAATTATCAGTGTGTTTTCACTTACTTGATTTCAGTCATTATTCACGATCAGTTTGTTTATTGTCTTAAGTTTTTTTAAACGATTGTGAAACGGGTACAACAAGTGGTATCAAAGCAAGCTGATTATAAAACCTTTTTTAAGCCGCTCAAAAACGTTTTTAAATCAGGATCCTAATGGCTGAAACTGATGTGCCTCAACTTGTCGACAAAAAAGGTGGAGCTTATTCAGCTGTTGCCCCTCGACTCGAAGTTGGTAAATTTAACAAATGGAAAAAGCGAATGCTTTACTATTTGTTAGGAATTAGAAAATTCAGTCGTTAAAGAGTCGGTTACCTCAAGTATAAGCATTCAATAGAAAGCTCGTAGTCGTAGTTATGATATGTTAGTTAGTAGTTTGTTAAGTAACACCGTGGAGGACTGGACGGGTCTTTACCCACCGTATGCACGATCCACGCCCGTAGGTGGCGTTTATTTGTAAGACACTATAAATACCCTCTACCTCCCAAGGTAGAGGTTGGGCTCAATACTATTTTTCTTTGTTTCACATAGTTCCCAACTCTCTTCCCTCTCTCTCTTTCTCTCTAAACTATCTTGAACGCCCCATGTTGATTATGGTTTAGTGTGTTTGTGAAATCCTATATCTTACAATTGGTATTAAGATCCATGGTTTGATCACTCATCTTTCATGCTCTTTGTTTTGGTGGATTTCATAAGGTTTTTGGGGTATTAAGTGTTTAGAAGAGTTCGATTCATTTGGACAAATTCTAGTGTTAAAGTTTGAATTTTGCTTGTACTTTTGTGTTTAGGATCATCATATGTGTTTATGTTTTGAATTGGAAGGTTTAAATCATTGTGGTTTGGTTGTTTTTGATTGATAAAGTGGTTATTTTTAAAGTTTGTATGAAGCGAGTTGAGTCTCAGATATCTTGTTCCTCAAAGCGAGTTGCTTTGTTATTGGATGCTAGTTGGCATATGCGACTTGGCTATTTAGCGAGTTGATTTTTATGCGACTTGGGTTCTAAGCGAGTTGTTTCTGTAAGCGACTTGAGTTCTTAAGCGAGTTGTGTCTGTTCGCGACTTGGCCATTAAGCAAGTTGATTGTGCTGCGAGTTGATACTAAAGCGAGTTGGCTATTTAGCGACTTGATTCATTAAGCGAGTTGATTGTGCTGCGAGTTGATACTAAAGCGAGTTGGCTATTTAGCGACTTGATTCATTAAGCGAGTTGATTGTGCTGCAAGTTGATACTCAAGCAAGTTGGCTATTTAGCGACTTGACTCTATTAAGCGAGTTATGTTTAGCTACTTGTCTATTTAAGCTTGTTACTTCTTCGTGATACATTCTTACGGTTGTTCTTTTGGTTTAGTAAAATCCCGTGAAAGAATCAATTTCCCGGTTTAATCAAAGAATTGTAAAATCCCGCACAACTTGTAATCATGGCAAACATCGTTCCTACTATTGTCTCTTCCGTAGCTGAGGAAGTTCAAGCAGCGGTCGATACTCGTCCACCTATGCTTGATGTAACCGATTATGATTCATGGGCTCAAAGAATCGATCAGATTGTCTTGGAAAAGAAAATGGGGTCAACATTCTCAAGTCAATCGATGAAGGACCTTATCGGGTTGAGACTACTAGAGACTTAATTGATACAATTGCGGATGGAACAATGATATATGGAATAGACGGACCAAAGACATATGATGAGCTCGATGATAAGGAGAAAAAGAGATTCGATCTTGATATCGTGGCTTCTAACATCATACTTCAAGGTCTTCCAAAGGATATCTACAAGTCGATCAATCACAACACCGAAGCCAAGGCGGTGTGGGATAATGTCAAGATGCTTCTCTCGTGTTCAATTAACTGTGAAGACAGAGAATCACAACTATATGATGACTTTGAGCACTTCAAGATGAGACCAGATGAGAGTGTCTATGAGTACTATGTGAGATTCCATAAGCTTGTGAACGATATGAGGAACATCAAAATGACCATGCCAAACATTCAGATGAACTCAAAGTTTGTGAACAACATGAATCCCGAATGGCACAAGTTTGTCACCTCTGTGAAGCTAACCAAAGGATTGAAGAATACTAACTATGAGCAACTCTATGCTTTCCTTCTTCAGAATGAGAGGCATGCTATGTTTGAGAAAAGGATTATGGAGCAGTTCAAAACCAATCGGGGTGAATCAAGCTCACCTAATGATTCTGACTTTCTACACCAATATTGGTATTACCACCAAGGCATCTCAAGTCATACCTATGGGTAATGGTAATCACAAACTCATTCCCGATCCTATGTTCAAACAAGTCGATCTTGATGCACACGTGGAAACTTCATTAATCAACTGGCTCTCCTAATTAGTCAAAACATGAACTCTCTTCCACACACTAATAACAATCTCGAATCGCATCCAATCCACACAATCAAGCCACCGCCGAGATGGGAAGGTTATGGTGCGGCCAAGACAAGAAAGGCGATGCGAACAAGGAAGAGGTGGAGCGGTAGAGGATATGTAGCAAATCGAATAGAGGAAGGAATGGAAATCAAGGACAAGCTAAACCAATCAAATGCTACAACTGTGGTGGTGAAGGACACATTGCTAGGAATTGCACATCTCCAAATGTCCACGTAATGCGAGAATACTTGAGAGATAAGATGTTGCTTGTACAAGCTCGGGATAATGGTCTTGCTTTGGATGAAAAGGAGTTGATGTTTCTTTCGAGGCAATGCCAAGACCTATGATGCGAGATGTGGATGAGCGACCAATTCGTGAGATAGGTCACAATCATCGAATGCCTTTCAAGTCTCGATTGTGATGCATACGACTGATGTGGATGATGGACCTCTCGCACACACAATTTTTATGGCTAGCATTTCTCCAATGGTTTCTCCTAAGGTCTCATCTTCACCACAAGTGGCCCATCTAAAGACAAACTCATCTCGGAGGTATTAAAACTATACGATAATGCTTGATGTGCAAAAGATGCATGACAAAGTACAAACAATCGAAACTATTGAATCAAATATTGAAAATATGGGTAATATCAATGTTGTCCCATATGATCAATATGTGAATCAAAGTGAAAGTGAAGTTGTACCAAGTGATGCATCTTCTGCGATCAACAATGACTATGTTTTGATGAATACACCGCATGTGCCCCTCGATGATTCCGTAATCTCGAACTTAATGCTTATAAAGAAAGTGTTGCTATTTATGAACAACGAGCTAAGTTTGAGTTAACCACTCGTGAGCGGAGATGGATGACCAAATGCGTATAACTATTAGACAAAGTAAGTTTAGAGAAGAAGTATTAAAACAAGAGTTAACCTCCTTACAAGAAAATCTTTCTAAAGCGCTAAGCAAAAACAAGAACTTCAAGAAAATGTTAAAATGCTTAAGCAACAATTACGTGCTAAGGAATCAAAACTTTTGAATGATTTTTCTAATCTAAAACCTTGAAAACAAGCTTGAAAATAAGTTGTACGTACAAGGAATACCATTCAAACCGCTCACATGATCACTAAACATAGAGTTTTAAGCGATAAGCATAGTGTTCCC
The DNA here is from genome assembly GCA_022545495.1 of Chrysanthemum lavandulifolium. Taxonomy (NCBI): domain Eukaryota; kingdom Viridiplantae; phylum Streptophyta; class Magnoliopsida; order Asterales; family Asteraceae; genus Chrysanthemum; species Chrysanthemum lavandulifolium. The sequence continues at coordinate 203,810,519 of CM040239.1, forward strand.
ATCATAGATAAACCCAACCCCGAGTACGGAAAGATAGCTAAAGCGACTAAAATGTAATTTATGATGGTAATGAAATCCTTAAGCCTGAGCAGAAACCTAGTTGCGTTGAGTGCACCGAGGAAGATATAAAATTAGATGATGCATCTAGGGAGAAAATGAATAAGAAGCTAGATGATCCCGAATGTAAAAAGAATAACATAATGATCAAACCCCATGATTACAAAAAGGAAAATTGGATTTCCTTAAACAAGTTTAAGCCTCAAACTTTGTTAACACACGAACAAGTGTTTTGGAAAAGGACTTAGATAAACAAAAAGTGAAAATATTGTTGAAACAAACCCTCCCTTAGAGAATGCTGCAAGAATCGTGTATCCTCCTAATACACCAATGCATTTAGTTCCTAGAACTATTGCCACTAAGAGCAAGACCTTAATCACCAATATGTGATCTTTCAATTATTTGTTGATTTTGAGAAAACTTGTAAGAAAAGAATCACACCCACCGGGATAATCAAGGGAAAGGGTTTTGAACAAATAAAAGAATGTTATTTAATCAAGTCATGCCTTTCTTTAAACAGTTAAAAGATTACTATAAGAGTCTTAAAAGGGGATGGATACGATATTAAAGGGATGGAAAAGAATTTGATGCAATGATAATTGAAGTTAGTGACTATGAGCGGGCATTAAAATATAATGAAATTGAGAGGAAGAACTTGCATACCTTAAATGAGAATCGATTTACGAGTGTATCTCTCAAGATGTGTTTTATATCGCTACTAATTGCTCTATTATCGCTTCTCAATTTCATGAATTATCTGCTATGCGTTGAAAGTCTCCCATGATCGTGTCATTGAACTTGAAATCAAAAACTCTAAACTAAGTGATAAAATTGAACAGATGATCACGATAATTTGGTAAAACATTTTCTAAGCTATAAGTTGAACATTTTGACTTGCAACTAAATTATCAACATCTTAAAGAAAATGTTAAAACCTCAAACTTCAAGATATCCTCGGATGTTCTAGAGTTTGATGCACTTTTGAACTAAACAAACGTGACGAATGATTCAAGCTCACCGTAACACGATCGAGAAAGTTGAAAGCCCAAATCTCTCAATTAAAGGGTGAAAAGAACAACATGACTGGCTCCCAAATGCCTCCTCCTTTAGATTCTTGGAATTCTCAAAATTTTCATCTTCAAAACTTGGTTAATGCCTTACAAAAGGAAAATGAAAGTTTTCTAGAAGAAAATGAAAAGGTTAAACGTCATTTCAATGAGTTATTTGAGTCAATTAAAGTCACTCGTAACAAAACTAACGAAAAAATAACCTCGTTGCAAAAGGAAATTGAGAATTTTAAGAGTCGTAAAAGGAAAATGCCAATGACCAATGGGGAGAATGGTGCTTCAAAGGGCATGTCTCGTAATAAATATGCTTTGTCTGTGAAATATGTTCCTCCTCATCTTAGGAATAACAAACGGCAATTCAAACATATTTCTCATATCTTAAGGACGACCTAGAATGTCTCCGTGAGATTGTAGAAGAGGATAAGTTAGAGAAACCACTTGATAATGCAATCGGTCATGCATGCTTATATGCCAAACGATCTCAAGAACTTCTAGAATGTTTAATTACAATATGCCCTAAAACCTTAGGTGAGCAAGTCAATTCCTTGATACCTTGTTCAATGCCTAGTGCCAAGCATGCAAGTCATTCAATGCCAAAAGTTATGAACGTGAACCTTAGTGTGCCTTCAAGTAGTTCGATTCCAAATCATAGTGCTAAGAATGTGAACTCGAGTGTGCTCTCTAGGAGTTCAAATTCCAAGACTTCTCTCATTAAGAGAGTGATCTTTAATGTGCCTTCAAATAGTTCGATCCCAAAGACATCTAAACAGGAAATGCATAAAGTAGCAAAACCAACTAATGTTCCCATTCCCTCTACAGGAGTAATCAGTGACATTAAATCGAGCATGTCAAAGTCTCAAGACAATAAAAGGAATGATAGGACCTCGCAAGCTAAGAATATGCGTTGGAAGAAAGTAGAAGATCACCCTAGGAACACTAAGTTTGAGTTAAATAAAACGAATCGTGTTGATTCTAGTATTAGCTATAAGCGTACTGTAATTAATTCGAATTCTGCTGCTACTTTTGAAAAAACTTGTAATGATGATTGTGTGATTTCTGTTACTAATCATGAATGTGGTATGAATGTTTTGTCTAATGCTGTCAATTGCCCAGTTAAAATTGTTAATGCTAAAAATCGAGCTAAGAAGGCTAAAAGGCAAAAGCGAAAGAAAGTTAGAAAACATTGGAAACCCACAGGAAGAACATTTAGTAAGATAGGCTATCAATGGATACCTGTCGGCCATAAGGTTAATCAGACAATGCCCACTAGTAAATGGATGCCTACTGGTAGAACTGTTCCCTTAAGAAGTGAACATACTTTGAATAGGTCACATACGGACACTAGCACTGCATCTATTCCTAATGATTCCATTGCTTCTACTTCAGATATGAATGTTTCTATTTCTGATGTGGGTGTTCCAATCACTGTTACTAACCATGTGGAACCCATTCTTGCATGGGGATCCCAATTATCCAGTTATCCATTCTTGTCTGTGTTCAACCGAAGATCATTTAAATCGCTTACGTGGTACTTGGACTCAGTCGTTCCAAGCATATGACCTGAAACCGATCATGGCTCATGAACTTCGTGAGCAAATTCATCGAGACTGTTAGATTCGAAACGATCATTTTGGTGCAATTATGGGCTATGGAGATTATGTTGTTGGTGAAAGTGTTATCTCCGTAGTGTATTATGTGGAAGGTCTTGGTCATAACATGTTCTCTGTTGGTCAATTCTGCGATTACGATCTAGAAGTAGCCTTCAGAAAACATACATGTTTCGTTAGAGAACTTGATGGTAAGGAACTTTTAAGAGGAACACGTGGTTCAAATCTATACACCATCTCTATCGAAGATATGATGAAGTCTTCTCCAATTTTCTTGTTATCAAAGGCTTCGAAAAAAAAGTCATGGTTATGGCATCGTCATCTCAATCACTTGAACTTCGGCACGATCAATGATCTCTCCAGAAAGGACTTAGTTGTAGGTTTACCTAGACTAAAGTATGAAAAGGATCATCTTTGTTCAGCATGCCAATTAGGAAAAAGCATGAAGTATGCCCATAAACCCAAACCTACAAACTCAATTACAGAATTTCTTCATACAATTCACATGGATTTATGTGGACCCATGAGAGCGCAGAATATCTTTGGGAAGAAATATGTGTTAGTGGTGGTTGATGATTACTCTAGATTCACCTGGGTCAAGTTCTTAAGGACAAAGGATGAAACTCCAGATATCATCATCAAACTCATCAAACAATTGCAGTTCGTCTTAACAAAACCGCCGAATTATCCGAACAGACAATGGAACCGAGTTTGTTAACAAACAACTTAGTGAATTTTATGAAAGTGTGGGAATCGGTCATCAAAGAAGTGTTCCACGAACTCCTCAATGTAACGGTGTAGTTGAAAGACGAAATCGAACTCTTGTGGAAGCCGTAAGAACGATCTTGATTTACTCAAAGGTTCCAATGTTTCTCCGGGGTGAAGCCATTGCCACCGCATGCTACACACAAAATCGATCCACGATTCACACTGCTCATGGAAAAACTCCATATGAACTTGTTCACAATGAAAACCTAATCTCTCATTCCTTCGTGTATTTGGTGCTTTGTGCTATCCTACGAATGATGGTCAAGATTTAGGTAAACCAAGACTAAAGCGGACATTGGAGTTTTTATAGGATATGCACCAAATGTAAAAGGATACCGAATCTACAACAAGAGAACCCGAAATATCATGGAAACTATTCACGTTACGTTTGATGAGTCGACCGGTCAAATGGCTCTGGACAATCCAGCTCGACCCCCACTTCAAAACAGTCCCATTGGTTCATCGCTTGTTCCAAATTCATCACCAGCAACTCCATATGTACCTCCATCAGAAGATGATTTAAAGAAACTGTTTAATCCAATGTTTGATGAACAATTTGAGCTAAGTGAAAACGATATGTCAATCCCATCAACAGAGGCTGCTCCTATCCCAGTCAATGAAAGTAACCCTTCAAGTCCGATGTCATTAAGCCAAGAAGCGCTGCTGGCGATCAACTGTTTCATCAACAAATCTTCAATCATCAAATGTACATCATGGAAATGCTTCGATTCACGGATGAAGTTAATCCCTTTGCTACTCCCGAAGATGCTCCATTTGAAAATATATTTGCTCTGAATCATCATCGAACCATCTTCATCGAGACATCGACTCGCTACTTAGGTTCCACAACTACAACCACATGAATATCTTAGAAAATGGACACATGATCACCCATTGGATAACATCATTGGAAACCCTTCTCGTCCGGTATCCACTCGTAAACAACTTGCTATCGATGCCTTATGGTGCTTCTTTAACTCAAGACTTCAAAGATCGAACCTAAAGATGTTAAAAATGCTATGAATGAAGACAATGGTTCAATGCCATGCAAGATGAAATTCATGAGTTTGATCGATTAGATGTATGGGAATTAGTACCACTCCAGTTGTGCTATGATCATTGCTCTTTAGTGGATCTTCAAATTGAAGCTTGATGAGCATGGTGATGTTTTGAAAAATAAGGCTAGGTTAGTGGCTAAAGGTTATCGTCAAGAAGAAGGTATAGACTTTGAGGAATCTTTTGCTCCAGCTTGCTCGTATCGAGGCGATCGTAATCTTCTTGGCTAATGTCGCTAGCAAGAACATGGTTGTTTATCGATGGACGTAAAACCGCATTTCTTAATGGAGATCCGAAGAAGTGGTTTACATCACCACCAGAGGGTTTTGTGAATCCGAGCATCCTACTCATGTTTATCGCTTGAAAAAGGCCCTATATGGTTTGAAGCAAGCTCTAGAGCATGGTATGATATCTTGTCAAAGTTTCTTCTATCTACTAGATTCAAAGAAAGGAGCGATTGATCCTACTTTGTTCACCGTAAAGTCGCAAACATTCAATTCACGTTCAAATTTATGTTGATGATATCATCTTTGCCTCGATCGACCCCAATGAGTGTGACCGTTTTCTAATGAAATGGGTTCAAAATTTCAAATGTCAATGATGGGACAAATGTCATTTTCTTGGGATTACAAATTTCACAAAGTCCCGAGGCATTTTTATAAATCAATCTAAATATGCAAATGAGATTTTAAAGAAATTTGGATTTGATTCTAGTGACCTGTTGACACTCCCATGATTGAACGAACCAAGTGGATGAGGACCACTCGGGGATCATGGTAGATCAAACGAAATATCGTAGTATGATTGGATCCCGATGTACCTCACGCCTAGTAGACCAAACATCTTGTTCATTGTATGCATGTGTGCTAGATATCGCCTAAGCCTACTAAAAAGCACCTTGAAGATGTTAAGCGGGTCTTTCGGTATCTCCAAGGAACCATCAATATGGGACTATGGTACCAAGGACACCGGTATGTCACTAACGGCCTATGCTGATGCCGATCATGCAGTTGTCAAGATACACGTCAAGCACGCTTGAGGTGCTCGCTTTTGGGTGATAAGCTTGTGAGTCGGTCTTCAAAGAAGCAAATGAGTACTTCTATTTCCTCTACAAAGGTGAATACATAGCCATGTCATCTTGTTATGCTCAAATCTTATGGATGAGATCCCAATTATCGACTATGGCTTTGAATTCAACAAAATCCTCTGCTTCGTGATAATAAAAGTGCTATTGCTCTCTCATGCAACAACGTTCAACACTCAAGAGCAAAGCATATCGACATTCGACATCATTTCATCGGGGAACAAGTGGAAAAAGGTGTGGTGGAACTCTATTTTGTGAGGACCGAATACCGGTTAGCGTACATCTTCACTAAAGCTCTTCCTAGAGAACGCTTTGAGTTTATCCTTCCACGCCTTGGTCTAAAGAGTCTACAACCGGAAACACTCAGCGTCTTCAAGAGGAAGACGAGGAGTAAAGGTATTTATTCATCTATCTCTTGTATATATTTATTCTAAAAGCAAAATACAAAACTTGAAAACCCTCAAAAGAAAATATAAAATATAAAATTTTCAAAATCCATAAAAATTAGAAAATCTTGAAAATTCAAAAAATATTGTTATTATGTCATGTTTTTCCTTATTCGATATCATCTACGGACTTTGTCTTGACATTCAAAGAATGACACGGGTTTTAGATGTTCTTGAATGCATATAGTTTTGCTTAAAAAAAAAAAAAAAAAAAAAAAAAAAAAGGAGAAAAATAGTGGTTTATTGTCATTTCAGCAAGAACCCGTTATAAAAGAAAGAACGAGCCATGCTTTATCATGTTTTTAAATCTCATGCTCGATTCTAAAACAATTTCTTACTATCTAATGAAAACTAATTGCTTTGAAAAATTACTCGGACTTAATTTTTGAAAATCATCTGTACTTATCGGTGGTCAAAAATATCTATCTCTCAATCAACAACTTATGTCATTGATTGAGGGGGAGAATGATTTTTCAATTAAATAAAAAAGTGTGTTTTTCAAACAGTGGAACCAGACAGTGGTTATTAGTAAGTTTTCAAAAGATATTCAAGCATGTTTAATGTAAACCGTTGGAGTCTAAAGTCTCAAAATTCGATCCTTATCAGTTAAAACGTTTTCATAATCAAGTCACAATTCTCCTTAAAATCTTTCAAAATCAATTTAAATCTACAGAGATCACAAATCTCAAATGATGTGAATATTGTGATCGGGGGAGAATTTGTGATTTAAATTGGATTTAAACTGATAATTTGATAAATGGTTTTATAAGGATGTACAAGCTCTCCTCCCCGCATGTGACAAACGATTTCAAAATTTTCCATGCACATGTTGAGGGGGAGCATCTATTTTAAACCTCAAATTAATGAAACGTGACTGAATTGTCTCTAAGTGCAGGTTCCCTCTAATACGTGCAAACTCTTTCATGTTTCTAGGCACATATTGAGGGGGAGCAAAATTGTGAAAACCTCATCCTTCCTTAAAATGTTTTATCTACTCAAAATTGATTAGGAAGTGATGATGATCATTTTAGAAAATGATAATCAAAAGATTGGACCTTTCATTCTTATCTAACGATTTCAAAGATCTCTTGCCTCCATGTGCTAAACAAATTTCAAATTTTTATGCATATGTTGAGAGGGAGCATTTCTAAAATATCAATACAATTAAGATACAAAATACTTTGATTCTGTATCACAAGTATCTTGATTGATTTTTCAAATGGTTTTCAATTGGTTCCAATGGCAGATGAACTATACCAAAAGACCGACCAACTTTACTTTATGTATGGTGATATAAGGATGATAAGGTTAGGTTGAGGTCCCATGATCCGCCGAACCGGAGGGATCTACCGAGGACAATCCACTAGTTAGTGTAAGTCCTTAGGTATGATGATAAAAGGAGAAATATGAGATATGGGAAGAGTGCGGATGAGACCGAGCTAGTCTTGGAATAAACCCAAAAGGTTCTAGTTATGAAGTTTCGTAAGCACTAAAGGGGTTGAAGAATGAAAAGATTTTGAATGAGAAAAGGGTGAAAATAAATAGCCTCCAACAATTCAACCTTAGGGGTAAACCGGGTTCAATTCATATGCTACCGATGGTAACATCGGTATTGAAGACAAGACGTCATGGACCCAAAGGACGCACCGCACTAAAACTTCCCAAACTACTCAAGTTCCTCTTAAAGGGCTTGTTTCATTCTCACGGGAACCGACATAATCTATCGACTTTCTCTTAGAGATTGTTGATATTGAAGAAGGAGACCCTCTCCCAGTCTCCCAAGACAGAACCAAATATGCACAAATTAAGTCTAGAGCCTCGAGATCATCAATAAATCTCATTAGGACACTTTCAATGAAGACTCTGTTTCACACAATGTGGAAAGAGAGATTATATCTTGAGTCCCACGCATTATCCTTGTGGTATTGCCGAACATCCGAGTGATATGCAAAATATTCACAATGAAGATGGAAAGCCTTCTGGAGCCAACATCTAACAAGCTCCTGGTAGGTGGCATGTGAGATCTATTCAAATAGATCAATCATGTGACAACTGAACAGAAACAATGGGGCGATTCAATCTTTTGAATCAATCCTAGTTCAGGTTATGGATTGACGGATACCTTTGAAAAACCGGTCATTATGCTCAAAAACTCTTTTGTTTAGCACATCGTCCGTGTACGAATATTTCAAATCAAAAGGTGTTTTATGATTGATAATTGATTTTCAATAAAACCTTCGTTGTATTGCAAAAACAATTTCTATTTAGCAATACACGATTGTTTTTCAAATCTCTTTTTCATCAACCAGTGAATCTTGTTTCACCGGTTCACTCACTCCGTGTTGTCTTCTTTGAGATGTTCGGTTTGAGAACAACTAGAGCAATTGCGCGAACCCTGTCAAGGAAATTCTTCGAATTATACCTAATCACAAGCGAAGACTTGTATTGATCAACGGGAACCGTGGGCGTGTACCTCAATTCATCGAAGTGATCAAAGACACTTTCGTGTACTTTATTGCTAATGCTTTATACAGTACATCCCGACGTTCATACTGCTCGTAATGAAGCGGTCAACCCATACCTCATGCTCAAACAACACATTCATTTCCAAAGAAATCATGATTAGTGCATCAATGACTCGATATTTTCACTCCATGCTTCGCCACGCCGCCAATATCATGAATCAACGAAAGCTTCCGCTACTCGATACTGAAGAAATCATGATCCGAATGTGAGCATGTCGGTCTAAAAGTCACAACATCACATAATCTGAACATCACAAAGGAAGAGTCGAGATTTAGTATGACCGATGATCTCAAAGCGTGCTCAACTCTCATTCTCACGTGGATCGCTTAAAGACCTCCACCGGAATCCCCAAACATGCAATAATGAAGAATCAAAGACTACGAGCTCGAGCAAAGGACTTAATCAAGAATCCTAGAACAATTTAATGTAATATCTGTTTGTATTCATTGTAAATTGAGGTGACCTCCTTGGGGAGATTGTTAGGAATTAGAAAATTCAATCGTTAAAGAGTCGGTCACCTCAAGTATAAGCATTCAATAGAAAGCTCGTAGTCGTAGTTATGATATGTTAGTTAGTAGTTTGTTAGGTAACACGGTGGAGGACTGACGGTCTTTACCCACCGTGTATGCCCGATCCATAGCCCGTAGGTGGCGTTTATTTGTAAGACACTATAAATACCCTCTACCTCCCAAGGTGGGGTTGGGCTCAATACTATTTTTCTTTGTTTCACATAGTTCCCAACTCTCTTCCCTTTCTCTATCTAGAACTTTCTCTCTCTAAACTATCTTGAACGCCCCATGTTGATTATGGTTTAGTGTGTTTGTGAAATCCTATATCTTACACTATTTGACTGGGATTGAACCTTACTACATAAAGTGTATTAATGAAGGTCCATTTATCCCTAAGACTGCTGAAGGTTTGCCTAAACCTGAAACTCAGTGGACTCAGGATGAGAGAAGAGTAGTCAACCAGGATCAAAGGCTCAAAAGTATCATCATATCTTGTCTTCCTGATGATATTATGGAGTCTGTTATAAGCTGTAGTACAACTAAACAAACCTGGGATGACCTGGTCCATAGTCATGAAGGTCCATCTGATACCAAGGAAAACAGGATAATGGACCTGAAACTTGAGTATACTACCTTCAGGGCTAAGGACTCAGAAAATATGTCTCAAACTTACACCCGGTACAAAACTCTGTTAAATGAACTGTCAAATGATGGTGTAAAGTTGTCCAAGCATGAAATCAATGTTGGTTTTGTCAATAGTCTCCCTGAGAAGTGGTTGAATTTCTCTCAGGGACTTAGGAATGCTAATCATATCCAGAATCTTGAACTTCCTTAAATTTATAGGAAATTTGTCTATGAGGAAAACCTCATCAACAGACGATACCTCGACTTGAAGAAGTCTCGAAGTCAAGAAGTCCCCACCACCACTTCAACACCAATCTTTACTTGCTATTATTCTAACAAAGTGGTTCAAGATTTTCGTGAAAATTCGGATGATGAGCCCGATGAGAGATCAAGTGAGGAGTACCTAAATGACCTGAACATCGAATTTCAGGAAAGGGCACTCCTTGCTAACTCTCGGAGGTTTATAAAAAGAAACAAAGGTTTTTCCAATGCTAAAGCTAATGAGGACACTGAATGCTTTAAGTTTCATAGAGGACAAGCTAGCTGTTGGGAAAAATCATGCCAGGAATGGAGAATGGGTCAACATCACAATGAAGAAGGTAAATATTTTACTTTCTATGGATGATGACTCTGATTGGCAGTCTTATATGAACTATATCAATGTTGACCTTAAGTTTGTAGAAGAGCAACGATTAAATCTTTTTTCAAAATACAACAAGTTAAGTTTTGAATTGAACAAGTGTAGGGATGAACTGCTTTTTTTAAAACAAGCTAAGCTTGAGGCTGTCACATTGCAAATTCAAAACACTGAACTAGTTAAAAGAAATCAGGCTCTTCAAGATGAACTTAAAAAAGAAAAAGATGTCATTGAAAGTTGGACTGCTAAGAATCCTAGGGTCTTTGATGTTGTGGGTGCCCCCAGTAGCAAAAAGAGAGTCATAGGTGAAGATCATCTCCCTGACTCTCACAACAAAGACCAGAGTCTAAAGCCATTTGTGTCTGGTGGCATGATCACCAATATGTTGTCAATTCCCAAGCCTAGTGATTGGATTGAACGGGTCAACCCATAGAGTAAGCTTCCAAATTTCGATTCTGGAAGAATACTAGAGCATGAAAGCCAAGCTCTAAAGAGCATGCTAGGACTCTCTGATGTGCCCAGTGGTACTGAACACATCTCTGAGTATGAAGCAGAATCTCAAGCACCGCTTCCACCCTGAAACCTCTTCGTGGTGTTGCACCAAGCTCGAGCTTACTCCATTACAATTCAATCCTCATTCACCAAAAGAAAGGTCTGGACTTGGTAGAACCATCCTAAAAGACCAACAAAACCAATCCAACAAGAGTCTACTCCCACCGAGACTTCCACATCTTCGCCCTCTTGAAGGCACTAAATTCAAGAATCGATCGAACTTGTGAGGAAGTCGATGATAAGATGGAATCCATCGAAAAGCTCCCGATTCAATCAAGGAAACTAAGTCAGCCTCCTCTAGTTCATCAAGGTCAAAATCCACCAACAAGCCCAGGCGGAAGTGTGATCTATGCCATTACACTAGTCATACCACTAACAATTGCTACAGAATCCTTTTTTGTATGATCTGCAAAAAGGATGATCACAAAACTTCTGATCACTTACAGTATGTAAGTTCATTCAGTGAAGCAAAACATACCAAAGTTGGTCATCAATATGCTTCAACCTCCAAACTAGCTCACAGGAATAGAGCAAAACCTTTTCCTCCTTGCCCACACTGTGGCTTCAATGATCATCATCCTGATGGTTGTCTCATGAACACATGTTGTGATATTTGAGGAAATCCAACTCATGAGACATCCCAGCATGACAGTGTCATCCATGCAAGGAGAAGTTCAAAGCAACCCCAAATCACTGAGTCATCCTCAGTCATCAAATGTAAAACCTGTAGTAGCACAATGCACTCAACCACTAACCATGAGTCAATTGCCAAATTCAAGCAGACCTTTAGACCCAAGCCCACTTGTATGTGGGTCAGCAAGAGAAACTAATCCAGCTCATGAGACATCCCAAGATGACGATGTCATCCATGCAAGGAGAAGTTCAAAGCAACCCGAATCATCGAGTCATCCTCGGTCATCAAATGTAAAACCCGGTAGCACAATGCACTCAACCACCGACCATGAGTCAATTGCCAAATTCAAGCACCTTTAGACCCAAGCCCACTTGTATGTGGGTCAAGAAGAGAAACTAATCCAGTTTACTATTTGTGCGAGACACGCCAGAGAGCCTATTTGGCATCTAGATAGTGGATGCTCAAGAAGCATGATTGGCGTTAAGGAGTATCTCGCAAGTATGTAAAGGAACCTGGACCCAAGGTAGTATTTGGTGACAACTCATCATGTCCCACTGAAGGTTATGGTTCAATATACTGCAATGGAATAGTTTTCTCTAGAATAGCTTATGTCAATGGTCTAAAATACAATCTCATCAATGTCAGTCAACTATGTGATGCTAAGTACATTGTGCAATTCAATGACAAACAAGGCACCATTTTCAATGCCAACAAAGAAGTTATTTTGATAGCTCCTAGGAGAGATGATGTTTATGTCTTAGACATGTCAACACTCTCTCAAGATGAAACTTGTCTCTTTGCCAAAACCACTGAAACTGTCAACTGGTTGTGGCACAACTTGGCAAGACAAAATAAAGTCCTTGGCTTACCATCACTGGTTTTTGCAAAGTACAAACCATGCTCAGCCTGTGAAAAAGGCAAACATCACAGAGCATCATTCAAAACAAAACAAAATTTCTCCATCAAAAGCTGTTAGGAATTGGAAAATTTCTTAGTGAAGAGTCGGTCACCCCAAATGTTATCTAGCATAAGTTAGCTCGTAGATTTGTCGTTAGTCACGTTAATTATTGTTTTATTAGTTAGTCAAGAGCGTAAAATAGTTTAGTGCAACACCGTGAGGAAGGACGGTCTTTACCCACCGTATCCCCGATCCACAGCCGATAGGAGGTCGTGTATTTGTAGATAAATACCCTTCCATCCATGGAAGGGTGGTGCTCATAATCTAATACTCTACAATTTGTGTAACTCTCTAGCAAGAACACCCTCTCTCTCTCTACTTTCTCTCTCTAAAATGGTAAACATGTATTTTGATCTCCCAAGACCACCCGAATCATCAAACACATAAATATACGATCCTACAATTGGTATCAAGAGCCTAGGTTGTATTGTTTTTTGGTGATTCGTATGGTTTTATACGGTTTGTTGTGTACGGTTTACACGGTATCTTGAATGGGTTGGTTGTCTTGATGTGTGTTGATTCGTGGGGTGTGTTATGTTGTGGTTTTGATTTTGTCGTCGGTTTATAAATGTCACAAGCTGTTTTGTATGAATCCGGTTTAAGCATATTTATTTAAAACAGCTTTGTAAACATTTGTTTAATCTTTATCGATTTTCACCGGTAAAACTGCTTTTGAATAATGGTTCTTGTTTTCAACCTGCTTTCATGATCGTTAATGTCATCTTGGTCATGCCTTTGAGGTCAATATGGGTCAAAATGGATATAAAGTTGTCTCCTTGTCATAATTTCGGGTTTACATGAAGTCGGCGGGAAAAGTAGCTCTGATAACTCATCTAAGAAATGTATTAAATCTTACTAGCGACTTGTTTATCAAGTTAGCGACTTATCTTGTGTCCAGTTCATTGTACCTTATTTATAGCGACTTGGTGTAGCGAGTTATGCCGGAAATCTGCCTAGCGACTTGTATTTACAAGTCGTAGCGACTTGGTCGTGGCGAGTTAGCCTAGCGACTTGGCCGTGGCGAGTTAGCCTAGCGACTTGGCCGTGGCGAGTTAGCCTAGCGACTTGGCCGTGGCGAGTTAGCCTAGCGACTTGGCCGTGGCGAGTTAGCCTAGCGACTTGTCGTGGCGACTTGGTTTATATTGGTGGCGACTTGGGTTTTTGACATAGTTAAGACAGAAAGGAAGAAGGAGAATCGACCACAAGACCACAACCATTATATCACAATATACCAATTACCAATGATTCAAACTCATTGACCTCAGTTATTACCTCATCAGTCATGTGCCACTATACCTTCGTTATAATACTACTCTATGTGGACTTCAGACTCTTATCATCACTAGTCCAAAAGTGCATTCGATCCATAAATAAGAAAAGAAAGTGAAATTAAGAGTAAACCACACTTACAACTACCTGATAATACATTTGAACCAAAAAGCAACACATGATATCTACATCAAACAATCTCAGAGTTCTAGTGCTTATTGATGACACATCAAGACTTGAAGGTCATATCTCTCAGAGTCCTCATCACGCATCAATATTTGACTCAAACCCTTGAATGCCAATGAGACATGAATCGACACTACAATGATCTCGCCATTCCAACCATTTACCGATCTTGGTAGATCTTGTTGGTTAGAACCTCAACCATCATCGATCCAAAGGTTGTGACAATATTCAAACAAATCAAGAATGATCAAACCATTAGGGTTTCATCTCCTTCTTGTTCGGTTTAAATGAAAACTAAATGACACATCTTACGTGATCTCGAAGTATTTCGTGGCACTTAATGATATATCAAGACTTCCAAGAGCCCTTATCACGAAATAAACTTACATCATAGATCAAATTGTTTGTGACAATTTTCGAATTTAAGAAATGATGTTAACAACATTGTTAATCCATTTTCTTGATTCGTTTCATATTCTAAAGCCTGATAAACCGAAAAGAACCTACCTTGTTGTTGTTGTATTTGAACTCGTGGATGTCAAGGACCCAAGCCATCCCTGTGGCTGTCACAAACCCACTCCTCAAGCCAATCCTATGGCGAGGTTAAGTGTGTGAGCACTTCGGATAATCTCCTTGAGATGCTGTCATGTGAGAAATGTACAAATATCAAGGGGGGCGGATTATTTTTTGTTAGGGTTAGGGTTACTTTGGAGGTGTATGTGTTACTGAGTGTGGCGGATGAATAATATGGGGATTAGGGTTTGTATAAGTATCGTGTGGATTTTTATAACCCATGTTATTTGGGTATGTTGTAACCTGAATTGTACTGGACTCTCTCATGGGTTGAGCTTATTAACTTTGGATGGGCCGAATAGGTTTGGTGGCATAGTGTGTATTAAGTTTTATTTTATTAAAATTGGACCTAGTACCTCATGTGTTATCAGAGGTATCCGAATTTTAAAATGATGGTATATTGGTCATAAGCATCGGATACATTTGTTCATGGCTTATGTTGGTATTTTAAGTTGGACTAATATGATGGGCTACATATCATGAACTCATTCACGAGGGATATTACGTGTGTGATATCTTATGGCTAAAATATTGGATACTAATTTTTGTTTATCATATGGTTAAGAGTGGTATTATTGGTATGCTAATTGTCACGGAGGATTCACTAATTCACGGCTTAATCTAATATTTGAAAAACATGGGCTTGAGCTTCTTGACCGGTGTTACTAATTTGGTATTGAGTTTAATGTTCTAAAGGCTCTACTTGGACGATTGGATTGTTTTTCATAGACCGGGCCTTGATTTTTACAAGTAACCAAGTTTGGTTTGCACACATGATTGGGTCAGATGGGCTTCTCGAGATTTGACTTATGATGAGATTTGATAATGACATTTGGTGTATGATGTGGTTTGATGTTGAGACTCGTTGGGTTATGCAATTTAATAGTTTGATGTATACATTTTCACGAAGAATATTGTGTCACGGCTTGAAGTATTTGTTGAAAATGGTTGAATACGGGGTTGTTGTTCGGTATTTCTTACTTGGGTTTGAAGTGAGGTTTTTCGGACGAGTTTACCTATGATTACTTGTTTGGGCATTTATAGAATGTGATAAAGACTTGGCTATTTAGGTACGGTTGTGATTCGTTCTCGTTAACCCACAACGTAACTTTCACTTGGTGTCTCACGCAGCTGAGGATATGTCAAGAGGTCTTTGTACATTGGGTACACCGCTTTTTTCACGTGGATTAGTACAAGTTTAAGTAATAACCGGGAAATTTACTTCATGATCAAGTTTGACATATCGGGTTTACTTCACCAATTGGTCATAGCAACAAATTTACGCGTTGAATGATGTGTGTACCAAAGTGTTTTTGGATGGTTGATGATGGTATTGATGTTGGTGTTTGAACCACGATGAACCGTGCATGTTCCCCTAAACTAATATTCACCGAAACCTAAATTGTCATAACATATTCTCGGTCGACGTTGTTTACGGTTTTGTCTTGATTTTGTAAAATCCCGAAAAGAACCTATTTCTCGGTTTAAATCATAGACTTGTAAAATCCCGTGATAATGGAAACATCCCGGTATTAGTAAAGTGCATTCGGATCTATCTTACGGTTTATTCTTGGTTTTGTAAAATCCCGCGAAGAAACTATTTCTGTTTAAACCATAGAGTTGTAAAATCCGTAATGATGGAACCATCTTGGAGAAGAGAAAGTGTAATTCGATCTTTTGATGTCGGTGCCACGGTTTTTGCTTTCAAGAAGGGATAAAAGGGTGTACTTCATGAATTGGATGTGTACTTGGATATTCGTCATGGTAGTTTGGTTATTACATAGTTTTACGGGGTTATGTGATTTTAACCATGGTCGGGATGAAACCATTATCAGAGTTCACTTAAAACGTCAAAGAAGGCTAAATTTGAGCTTTTAACCAAGAAGATGTGACAACGGAGTTAATTCACTATTATTTATTCGAGGTTGAAGTGAATTATCACGGCAAGGGTACTTAGTATCCAAGGTATCGGGATGGATGGATGAAGATTCTTCATGATCCTTGTTCGAGCTTATTATAAAAACGAAGACTTGGAAATCTAGTTATTGTTGGGTGGCTTTTACTTTTCTTTTACCACTGGGGAATTGGGCTCTTACCACCTCAAAATAACTATCACTTAAAGGAGTTACGTTGTAGTGCTCGGTGTCACATTCAATTGTGGATTTTCAAGAGGTAATGTACATCTATTACTTGATGGTTGGTTGGTTGAGGAGTATAGAGTACTTAGAGATTCAAATGGGCATGAAGTCTCGCACCGCTTTTGTTACATATGTGCAAGTATAAGTCACTTGTTCGAGTTAGTTTACTTCGTGGTCAAATTCATCATATTGGTCATCTCCATCACCGTCACCGCAAAGAGCCTCATGAATGATAATGGTGATGATTACATGTTTTGCCAAAAGAGATTGAAAAGAGAGATTATGACGCCCTGCTCACATCGATTCCTCAGCCTCATACTCCAAAGAAAAGAAATGTGTGCGCTTTGAGGCGCATTATCTTCCAAAGAAGAGAAATCTTCTAATGACGTTTGAACACAACAGTTCAAGCCTCGTTCTCTAAAGAAAAGAAAAGTGTACGTTTCATCGCTTTATCTTATGAAGAAGAGAAATCTTCTTATGACGTATGAACACTTCAGCTCATGCCTCGCTCTTCAAAGAAAAGAAAGGTGTACGCGTGTCGCGCTTTATCTTCCAAGAAGAAAATCTTCTTATTATGACCATTCTCATCAACATGCTTCATACTTTTTCCATGCACTTCAAGAATAAAGTGAACCGGCTACCACCGATTGTTTTCTCATTCCACGTGCTCGATTATAATGAAGATGGCGACATCATGTGCTTATATTGCGGGAGAGAAGTGTGAATAAGAACATTCGGATGATTTTCACTTATTTAGTCAAGAATGGCATCTCCGTATGCAATTCTTGAGGGGGAGAAGAAGTGTGAATTTTTTGCATGATTGATTAATATTTGAGAATATATGGTCAAACGGCTCCCAACTCATGTAAGAACCGAGCTTCTTATTATCGGGTAATCTTCACATGGAGTTTCTCTCTTCTATGAGCCGTTGGTTGACATCTTCACTCGGATTGATGAGTTTATCGACAAAGTGCTTCCGGTTAATGCTTCACGATACATCAACATGATGATTCCGAACAATCTCTCCGTTTGTTTTGATGTGATTGGTAGTTTGCTACCATCTTGTGTGTTCGCTAGGCCTTATTGCCGATTTCCTTGATGAACATCTTTCGTTTTGTTTGATTGGGAGATTTTAGTTAAGGGATTTGCAAGATGTAAGTTAATTGGGATGCTTTTTGTTGGGATGCTTTTGGTGGAGTTGAAGATGTTAACTATCTATTCCCCAACCGAACAATCTTGAAGAAGGTCAAGTCTACATGGGTTCTACATTTTCTCATGATGTTAGAAGACTAAAAGACGAGTTGCATGTGATTATCAAAAGACTTCTTCTTATTCGGGCATTTATCATACAGATTGTCGGGCTTTAGGGAGAGCACTAATCGGGGGAGATTGAAATGCCAAATTTAAACCTCAATTAGACTTGCTCACATTATTCAAAGATGTTGATTCTCACAAAGACTTCAAGCAATCTTCTCAACAAATTTCTAGTATATGGGCTTACAACGAGTTGTCGATTCAAGTGTCTAAACCAAGAAGGGAAAGGAGACTCACATCTAAACACAAAGCGAGTAAACTTGATGAACTTAATTCTTCTAAGAGATTGAAGATATCCCGGAAGACAAATGTTATTACCGCAGAAACTCAAGGTTTGACTCATGACGAGTAAACTTGATGAACTTAACTCTTCTAATTGATTGAAGATATACCGAAAACAATTGTCATGACCGCAGAAACTCAAGGTTTTACTCATCAAGGCTTTTGTGTTAGTATTTCATCTACGTGGGGAAGTGATGTTAGAAAGTTTCAAGATAAAAGAGGTACACTAGTATGTGGTGATTTCGATGGTATCGCAATGATCGGGGAGAGAGAATGTGTACATTGGGGATGCTCACCGTTTACTTGAGTGCTTAATCGCGATTCGTAGATATAATCACTTATTCCGTGTTGACATCCGCAGAGATTGTCGCCCGCAGAGATAATCGATGACTTGCCCGCTTCTTCAATGTTATCGCTATTCATTCCTTGTGTATTGGTATACTTGGATACTTGAGCTTCATACACATTCATCGTGACGAAAGATGTGAACATAGGGAGGTGTTCTACATTACCCTCTTGATGTGTATTCGGAGAGTTCTTGGATATTGGTGTACTTGGTTCTTGAGCTTCATACACGCTCATCTCGGAAGAAAAATGTGAACATGGGAAGGTGTTCTTCATTCCCCATGAAGTGTATTCGGAGAGTTCTTGAGCATTATACTAAGAGACGGATCGCATCAACTCAACTACTTGAGGGAATTGTTCTCTTGACACCTTTTGGAATGGATTGCGTCGGACTTCAAAGTGGAAATGAAAGTTGAGAAGATTATTTTAAAGAGTGGGATGAAACATTGTCGTTTCTTCTTCTTGATGATATAACCCCGAATGGAGATCCTCGATTATCGCTCTTAATTGGAGCAATGGATTTATGATAATGGTGTGCTTACTTGTGCACTGGCTAAAGCAAGCTCGAAATAGAGCTTGAATCTTTCATCTTAAGGATTTTCGGTTTGGGGAAGTCGCGAGTCTCACTTTCAGATGGTTCAATTTCTTTCTTCGATTCAAGAGCCCCGAAGCTTTGGTGGTGAATGTTTAAGAGTTGATGACTTCTATCTTCTACGACGTCGTCGCTTCGATATCCTTATCTCGGTACTCAGATCATCATCTTCTTTAACTATATCATCTACTCTATCCTTGTATATATTTATCGAAAAACAAAATACAAAATTTTAAAACCAACAAAACAAAATAGAAAAATATAAAACCATCAAAAGAAAATATAAAAATTTAAAACCTTCAAAACCATAAAAATCGAAAATTTCAAAATACCAAAATATGTTTTTCTCAAGACATGTCTTCGGTATCGATAACATCTACGGTCTTAGAAATGTCATTCAATAATGGCACGGACCATAGATGAAGTTCGAGCAGGAGGTGTAAATATTCTTTCCAAAACATGTCTCAAACTATGGCTTGCGCTACTTCAGATCAGAACCCGTGCTAAAACTATGGTTTGCTATTATTTCGATAGCAACCCGCTTTTTAAAGAAAGGAAAGTGTTACGCTAAACAATTTTCAAATATTTCGCACTTATCCTAAAACAATTTGAGGAAAGTATGTCAAGGATCGTTGCTCCTACACAAATGTTTTTCCGCCTAAAATTCTTCTAAAAATATTTGTTGTTTTTCAAAATGGTGGTTAATGAGTTGCTTTAAAAACAATCGATTCATAGTTTTTGTGAAATTGAAAACTCAATCAATGACTTCAAAGCTTTTAATCTTTTAAAATAAGTCATTGATCGAGGGGAGAATGTTTTCAAATTTATATCATCTAACGGACTTTCTTAATTATCCCACGTGCTTATCCGAAAAATATAATTGCCTATGTTGAAGGACTAGGTTTCTAGGATATGATTGTTAGGTTTAGATGATTAGAGTTTGAGAAACACATTATTCCCACACCTTACATGATCCGATTGATATGTTGGATTGACTTTTATTAGTCGATTGTCGTTTGGGTGTTGTCGCACCACCATATATTTGTATGTGTGTTCACTAACGATGCGTATATTGGTATAAAAGAATGTTCCCGATCCGGATCCCACTAACATGATTGGATGCCGCAAGGAAAGGGTAACGATATCTTGGGTTGACAATTGAAGAAACGGAGCTTAATTGGACTTATGGAGAGTTGGCATAAATGCAACGTAAGAGGTCTTACTGCATCACAGATGGTTTTCTTCACAAGTGAAGAAACGGAGCTTAATCGACCTCGCTTGGCATTCAAAATGCAACGTAAGAAGAAGTCTCACCGCATTTGCAGATTTGTTTTTCTTCCAACCCTACAACAACAACAACGGAAGCTTCTCAACCACTAACGTATCTTTGTGCAGGATACCATTTTTAAACAATTTTGAGTAAATTGAATTAAATTGTTTTGAAAATGGAAAATGTTGTTTTGAATATATATTGACTAAATTTTGAAAATCACCGGACTTCATGTTATCAAACCTAAGTCACTCAATTATTGACTTCTCATGGATCGAGGGAGAGTGATTTTATATAAAATATTTTCAAATGATATTTCTTCACAAAAAGTCCGCTTTGTACAAAATAAGTGGTGATCTAAAGATTTAATGTTATGTCATGGTATGATTTTTTCTTTAGAATCAAGGTCTTTCAAATGAAATTTTTTCTCGTTCTTGTTTGATTGTGAAATTGTTTTGTTTTACTTAAAAGATCTCTTAAAACTATCATACCGACACTAACAATCTTTAATGTCTTATAATGGTCCTTATCCATCATATTTCAAAATTGAATCTTGCCACATCTTTCCCAAATTTTTCTAAATGATTTAATCGCTTGGGATCACAAATCTCAAATGGTTTGATATTTCGATCGGGGTAAAGATCGTGTTTTAAATCTCAAACTGCTTTAAATGGAATTGGTTTTAGTCTTTTAAAGGCACTCCCGCTCCATGTGCCAAACGATTTCAAATACACAATGCACATGTTGAGGAGGAGGATTTATCAAAACCAGATGAGTATTTAAACAAGGCCACATTTTCTCCCATGTTTTCTAAACTTAATTAATTCACTTGGGATCCAAAATCTCAAAGGGTTTGATATTTTTGATCGGGGAGAATTTGTGATTTAATAATGAAATTTGATAAAGGTGATCGCTTTGATTTAATTGTGCACGCCTCTCTCATATGTGCTAAACGCTTCGAATCTTGAAGCACATATTGAGGGGAGCAAAACCATCGAGGTACAAAAGTTTTTTAAAAGAGATTCATAAAGTACCTTGATTGTGTTTTCAAATGGTTTTCTTAATGGATTTTGTGATTGTGGATGTGCTTCAAAAGAACTCTTGCCTCTATGTGATAAAATGATTTCAAAAATCTTATGCACATATTGAGGGGAGAATTTTACCAAGAAAATCAAATGGCTTTTTCGTACGAAATTGTGATCAAGAAATTATTTCAAAGAAATTATTTCAAAGAACTCTTGCCTCCATGTGCCAAACAATTTTATATCATATGCATATGTTGAGGGGGAGCATTTTCTAAATGATCAAAACTATTAAGGTACAAAATGCTTTGATCTCGTATCACAAGTACCTTGATTGTTTTTCCAAATGATTTTTCAATTGGTTTCATGAAGGAAAGAACAATACCAAAAGACCGACCAATTTACTTTATGCATGGAGTTATAAGGATGGTTAGGTTAGGTATTCGTTCCCACGATCCGCCAAAACCGGAGGGATCTTCCTGTGACAATCCACTAGATAGTGTAGAGTCCTTAGAATATTGAAAAAGGAGAAAATGAGAAATGGGAAGAGTGCGGATCGAGACAGTAGCTAGTAATCGAATAAACCCAACAAAGTTCTAGTTATGAAGTCTCGTAAGCAATCGGGGGGTTGAAGAATGAAAAGAACCGAATGTGAAAAGGGTGAAAAGAAATAGCCTCCATCAATTCAACCTTAGGGCGTAAACCGGTTCAATACATATGCTACTTGGTTGTTACTAAGGTAACACTAGTATTGAAGACAAGACGTCATGGACCCAAAGGACGACCGCACTAAACTTCCCAAACCACCAAGTTCCTCTTAAAAGGGCTTGTTTCATTCTCACGGGAACCGACATTATCTATCGACTTTCTCTTAGAGATTGTTGATATCAAGAAGGAGACCTCTCCCTAGTCTCCGACACAGTGAACCAAATGTGCACGATTGAGTCTAGAGCCAAGAGATCATCCACAATATCTCGTTAGGACACTAAATTTTGAAGACTTGCTTTTTCACACAATGTGGAAAGTAAGTACATATTAAGAGTCCCACGATTATCCTTGTGGTATTGCCGTAACATCCGAGTGATATGAAAATATTCACGATGAAGATGGAAATCCTTCTAGAGCCAACATCAAACAAGCTCTTGGTGGGTGACATGTGAGATCTTCTCATAAGATCAAACTTGTGACAACCGGATAGAAACAATGGGGCGATTCAGGTCTTGAATCAACCTTGGTCCAGAAATGGATTTGACGAATACTTTTGAAAAACCGCTCGATGTGCAAACCTTCTTTCTAGCACGCCGAATGTGTACTTATGATTTCAAATTCAAAAGTATCTCGATTGAAAATACTTTTAGAAAACCGCTCGATGTGCGAATCTCTTCTTTTCGCTAGCACGTCGAATGTGTACTCATTCTCTAACACAAAAGTATTTTGATTGAAAATTGATCTTCTCATAAAACCTTCGTCGTATTGCAAAACTCTTTATTCTAAGAAATACGCGATTGTTTTCAAATCAATTTTCATCAATCGCTGAATCTCAATTACCGGTTCACTCACTCCGTGTTGTCTTCTTTGAGACGTTCGGCTTGAGAACAACTAGAACAACCGCGAAACCCCGTCAAGGAGATTCTTAGGAATCCTACCGATCACAGTGCAAGATTTGTAATCGATCAACGGGAACCGGGGCGTGTACTCAATTCAACGAAGTGGTCAAAGACACTTTCGTGTGTTTTATTGCTAATCGTTGTTTGCGGTACATTTGACGGTTGCACCGATCGTAATTGAGGCGTCAATCCAAAGTCGCATGCTCACAAAGATCCACACTTAATCAAGAAATCATGATCGGTGCATATCTACATAACCCGGCTCGATATTTCATTCTATGCTTATGCTTCACCGCTACAAATATCATGAACCAAGAAGGCTTCCGCCACTGATGGAAAGATGTCATGATTCAAAAGTGTGAGCATGTCGGTCCAAAAGTCACAACTTCACATGATGGCAACACAATAAAGGGTGATCCGTAGATTTATCGTGGTGATGATCTCAAAGAAAGCTCAAGATCATCATGATGGGATCGGTTCAAAGACCTCCACCGAAAGTACAGATCAATGCGACTTTGAAGTTACACTACAAAAGCACAAAGATTGCGGAAATGAAGAATTCAAGTCTACGAGCTCAAGAACAATGTCAAGAATAGAATGCTAGGATTCAAATGTAAAACATGGGGTGACCTCCTTAGGGGAGATTGTTAGGAATTGGAAAATTTCTTAGTGAAGAGTCGGTCACCCCAAATGTTATCTAGCATAAGTTAGCTCGTAGATTTGTCGTTAGTCACGTTATTTATTGTTTTATTAGTTAGTCAAGAGCGTAAAATAGTTTAGTGCAACACCGTGGAGGAAGGACGGGTCTTTACCCACTGTATCCCCGATCCACAGCCGATAGGAGGTCGTGTATTTGTAGTATAAATACCCTTCCATCCATGGAAGGGTGGTGCTTCATAATCTAATACTCTACAATTTGTGTAACTCTCTAGCAAGAACACCCTCTCTCTCTACTTTCTCTCTAAAATGGTAAACATGTATTTTGATCTCCCAAGACCACCCAATCATCAAACACATAAATATACGATCCTACAAAAGTCGCTTTCACCTCCTACACATGGATCTCTTTGGACCAATCACCCTAGATCAATCCAACATGAGAAGTATACACTTGTCATTGTTGATGAGTTCTCAAGATACACTTAGGTATACTTTCTTTCCAAGAAGAGTCGGCGATTGATTCAATAATGTCATTCATAAAAATATTGAAACCGTAATGACATTATCATAAATAAATCGAATCGACAATGGCACCGAGTTCGAAATCAAGAACTTGAGAATTTCGTGAAGAAAAGGAATCTCCCAAAAATTTCATCTCCTTACACCCCGAACAAAATGGGGTAGCCGAAAGGAAAATGAACTCTTATTGAGGTCGCTGAACTATGCTAAAGGGCTCAAGACTCTCAAAACATTTCGGATCAAGGCGGTCAAAACAACTGTTACACTCAAAACAGGTCATCATTGTCAAAAGACATAACAAAACCCCTTATGAGATATTCAAAGGTAGACTTCGATATCGCCTACTTTCATGTGTTTGGGTGTCCCGTGTTCATTCACAACCACAAGGATCACCTAGGCAAGTTTGATGCAAAAGTCGATGATGGGTATTTCCTTGGTTACCATCGATCTCTAAAGCCTTCAGGGTGTTTAACACCAGAAGACAACAAGTTGAGGAAACCTTTCATGTCACCTTTGATGAAAGTTCAGAAAGCATCAGATTCACCCATACCTCAGTGGAGGAAATAGGAATTGATGACTCAACAAAATATCCTCCTGATGAGTTCAATACTGAAATCAATTCCTCCTATCAAGCTGATGCTGACATCTCATACTATGTCTTACCCCACAACCTTCCTCAACCAACCATCAGTGAATTCATTGATAATCAATCAGTCCCTACTGGGATAGGTAATAATGAACCAAATGTTCAGGAACCTGTGATTCAAGAAACCCAACCTGAACAAAGCATCACAACAGATGATCTCAATGATTCTGTGGCTCCTGCACCTGAACTCACTCCCGAGTTTCCAGTGACCTCTTCAAGCTCGGATCCTAGACCACAAAGTAAGTGGACAAAATCTCGGGACATTGAGCTTGTAAACATCATTGGTGAACCCATCAAGGCATGCTCACTAGAAGCATGGTCGCTAAGTTAACCGCAGCTTCAACTAATGAATGTCTAAATGTCGATTTTCTATCGAAATAGAACCCAAAAGTGTCACCGAGGCTCTAAAACATCCAAGCCGGGTTCAAAGCTATGCAAGAAGAACTTCAACAGCTTGATAAGAACAAGGTCATGACCTTGATCAAATGTCCTCGTGGATGTCGTTGTCATAGGAATGAAATGGGTTTTCAAAACAAAACCGATGAAAACGGCATCGCATTAAAAACAAAGCTAGACTTGTAGCCAAAGGTTACAACAACAAGAAGGCATCGACTATGATGAGACATTTGCTCTGTTGCTAGAATGGAAACCATCAGATCTTCCTTTCATTTGCTACCTACATGAACTTCAAAGTTTACCAAATGGATGTAAAAGTGCATTCTGAATGGTGAACTCAAGGAAGATGTGTATGTTCAGCAACCTCCTGGCTTTGAGAGTAGTGAATTCCCTGACTATGTTTGCAAGCTTGACAAAGCCCTTGATGGACTTAAACAAGCTCCCAGAGCATGGTATGAAACTCTCTCAGCCTTCCTGATTCAAAACAAGTTTTTCAGAGGAAAGATAAACAACACTTTGTTTATCTACAAGACAAAGCAAGATGTGATACTGGTCCAAGTATATGTTGATGACATCATCTTTGGCTCAACAAATTATACTCTTTGCAAACAGTTTGAAAAACTGATGACAAAGAAGTTTGAAATGAGCATGATGGGTGAACTCACATACTTCCTTGGACTACAATCGTGAAAACTGATAAAGGAATCTCCATCACCAAGAGAAGTATACCGTAAATCTCTCAAGAAATATGAGATATCCGATTGTGCCTCGATGAAGACACCAATGGTCCCTCCTAACAACATTGGACCCGATCTCACCGGCAACCGCTTAATCAAACTCATTTCGTGGGATTGTAGGTTCACCGATGTATCTAATCGCCTGCACTGGACATACAATTTTCGGTCTGCCTAATAGCAAGATATCGGTCAATCCCAAAGAATCCCATCTCACCGCAGCCAAAAGAATCCTCAATACCGAAAGGAACTCCAAACCTTGGACTTTACTATCCAAAATGCTCATGGTTTGACCTCAAAGGGTATTCGACTGATTATGCAGGTGCAACATGGATGTAAAAGTACCTCGTGGTCCCGTCAATTTCTTGGAGGAAAGTCGGTTTGTTGGAGTGCTAAAAGCAACAATCGGTGGCTATGTATTCACCGAAGTCGAGTATGTGGTCACTTCTGCAGATGTCAGTTAATGTATTATGGATGAAAAGTCAACTCAATGACTATGACATCCATTACAAAATGGTACCCATCTTTGTGATAACACCATTGCTATTGCAATCTCCAACAACCCCGTCCTTCACCAAAGAACCAAACACATTGATATCGATATCATTTCATCGGGGACCACATAATGAAAGGAGACATAGAACTTCATTTCATCTCATCGAATATCAACTCACGATATCTTCACTAAACCATTAGATGAACATACCTTCAGAGATGAAAGTCGAATTGGGAATGCTTGACATTGAAAGTCAAGAACTCGAAAATCAATCCCAATCTCAGTGAGTTCTCTCTGAAATGGTCCATGCTCCCTGAACAAAACACCAATACAAACTTCTCATTGAATGAGTAAGACTCATTCAGGGACCCTGACTTTGGATATTGAGCATTAAATGAGTAACTAAATACACCAAGTATCAGTTACTTAAATGTCCTAGGTTGGTAAACACACCAATTTAATATAGGAATATATGTCTCTTTATCATGCTGTCATCCAAGTCAAGGGTCCCTCAAACCTTACCTCATCCCACTTGGCATTAAATGCCTCATCTCACAAGAAATATCCTAAGGATAATTTACATCGCAAAATGCACTTTTACAATTAATCGCAACTGCTCCTTGAAAACCGGAAATTATCATGGTAGTGGAGTGGTGGTATTAAATGAGGAAATTGAAACGTTTTCAAAAATGACTTTACAAATCCTCATCTATGCAAAATTTACCCCTCTCACCACTCTATAAATACCCCGCTCAAAACATTAAAAACACACACAAATTATTTCTGCATCAAAACGCTGTCAAAATCACTTCTCAAACCCAGAAATCTTTGTGTTCTTTAATCCTCAAAACAGTTTTCATTAAAATCTTCTTTGTAAAAAATTTAAAAAAGATTTTTCATCACAAAACTTAAGAGACTCAAAACTCTTTGATTGTTCTTGTCAAGAAATCTTTTCAAAACCCTAAATTTTTTTTAATGGAAATGGCAAGAACACAGTCTCTTCAGTTTTCATCTCAGTGGGTAGGAGATCTTGATAATGTTGAATTTAAAACAAACAATGTTATAGGCACTTTTGAATACCCCCTGATGTCCCAACCTATAAGGGAATCATGAAGTTTTTATTCAACTGCCCACTCAAACAGGCCTTTACTCAGTCCCCTTCTATTTTGTACTCCTCAGGGAGTTTTGGGCAACAAATGCGCCTATGACCCGACACCCTCATCGATGAGACGGACCTCGCACCACTGGGGAGCATCTCATCAAATTCAGTTTTTAATGGGGAAAAGTCACCACCCGGACTATAAAACATTTTGCACATCAACAGGGTTAGACTATAATTCGGTAACTACGTTGCCCATCCCGAACCCTCCACGCTTAAGGATGGGTTAAAACAAAAATTTAGATCCAAAGTTTTGGACAGAACCCCGATCACCAAGAACTCATTTCATGCGGCTTGGTAGATCCTGCTCACATTTGTGATTCGTGTTCTCGTGGAACCACTCATCCACCGAACAAGTTAACTTTATTCATTGATGGTGGCATATTGATTGATGACATGGGTCATCGTCGACATAGGGGAGATCATTTACGTGATTCAGAATCAAGCTCTCGAGCAAAACTAGGACGAAATACGCTTGCACTTAGGTTTGTCTCATGCGCTTTACAAGTGTTACCGGGTTGCAATTATCCTCGTGAATACAAATATTGTGCTTTACCCGTATCATGAGTCATCAAATTTTCAAAAGACCCATCCCAAGTCATCGAATTGAATTGACGACCCATATGGTTGTTGTAAACAACCAAAGGGACTCAAGATTCCAAACCCCGCTCCAAAAAGAGAAAGGGAAGTCTCGGATCGACTAAGAACAAACCCAAGTCTCGGGGCCCCGAGGCTTTTGGAACACAACCTAAAAGGCAAAGAAAACCCAAGACTGATCTGCCACCCAAAGGAGACCAAACATCATCCACCCCGGTGACAACGAAGGACACTGATATATCACAATCAGTGCCCTTGGTCCCAAGTACTACTCCCCAAGATCCAAAGGGAAACAAACAACCCGCTGGTATGGGAGCGCCTTCCACACTACCCAAGGATAACACTCGCCAATCACAGCTTTTGTCTTAGGGCCAAACGAATAATCCCAAAGACTCAGAGGGAAACACACAACCCGCTGATAGGGATCTCACTACCACCGCTTCTAGGGATAGCACCGGAATCGCCCACCAAGCTTGAAGGAGCACAGGGTGACAAAGACTCGAGGAAAAATACCACCACGATATGGAACCCATCACCACCACCGGATCGTTGATCGCTTGAGGTTATTGACATATTATTTTCTCGATGAAGAGTCACGTGACAAGAAAGATGAAATACTTTCAATAGGGGAAGAAATGGACAATGATGTTCAAACTCAAGAACAAGAGCATCACCGGTCCACAAGAGACCAAGAGTCACCGCTAAACCCGATGAACATGAATCGACTCTACTTCATCCTGTCCCGAGGAATTCAAGAAGTATGATAACATTCTTCCATCGATCGAAAGACAGTTGGTTATGTGGATTACAAAGGACTCAAGGAAGTTGTATTCGTGTCATCGATACTCGATCGGCATGTTGAAGCGACTTCGCTTATGCCGATATGAAATCAAGTGCTTAATTTCAATACCAACACTGATGAGCACAGGGATCTAATGTATCAACATCTGCACAGACTGGATGACAACCTGATCAAATTCCTCAAGTACTTTCAAGAGTCTCACACCAAGCTGGATGGAATTAAGGACTGTGTGAAAGAAGACCCAACACTTAACTCTAAAGTGCTAGAGGCTACTGAGACTTACATGAAGAATTCCTCCAGCCTCACTGAACTGATCAACATGCTTCAATCTGCAAATGTTCAGGGTCTTCAGTCCTCCATTCAGTCTCTTCAATCAACACTGGGTTCTTTGGATGCTCAAATCACTAATCTGGTTAATGCATCGCCTTCTATGGCTTGGAATCTTGGGCCTAGAATGACCGCCTGAATTATCTCAGCCAATCTTGCCGAAAAGGTCACAAGTCTTCAACAAGATACAACCGACATCAAGGCCATGGTCACAGATATATCAAGCCTTCAAAGGTCAAGGGCCCAACTCCCTCAAGATCCCAAGCAACTCTTGCTCTCACCGATGTTGTAGTAACAGCTGAGGAGGAGAGAGCCATCAAGAGACTCCTCTTACACTAAGGGGAGCCACCAACCAAGACGGCAACTCCTATCTCATCAGTCCCACCATCAACAACAACAATAATGACAGTAACAACACCACCACCAATAATCACAACAACACCTCCATTGGTAGCATCTTCTTCATCAGGCCAAGATAAAGGAAAATCCATAATGCAACACCTGAGCCTGAGAAGGTTCCATATGTAATCGGCAACACACAGTACCTGCTTACTCCACAACAGCTAACAGTCTTTCTTGAAAAGGAATACAAAAGAAAGAAACTGGATGAGGAAGAAAGAAAAAGCAAAGAAGCATCGGTACAAGTAGTAGCCGAGGAAGTCAAAACATTGAATTGATCCCAAAAGCTTCAAAAGGGTCAGCCGACAATAGTTCAAAGATGCTCAGTCGCTCAAATGGATGCAATGAGGAAGAAGTCGGATGAAAAGAACATGAAAGTCAGCGCCATCAGTAAGAGAGGATTGACCACTACAATTGGTCAATGACAAGCAGAAGGCTACCTGAAAAGATCGCTGATGTGAAAATCATCCCCAAGTCCAAACCACTGGCAATGAATGTCTACAGGGGGGATGATAAAAGGCATTTTGAGGTTCATGATCCCATGAAATTCATTGACTTTGGGATCACTGAACTCGATGAGCTTGGTCCTATCATATCAAAGAAGCAAAATGTAGTGGTCAAGGAACTGATGAAGTTCCTAAGTAAACGGTATGAAAGACTGAGGGAAGCACCAACACAACTTGGGATTCAGCCAACCTTAACTGCACATCAAGGATCTCAACCTCAATCATCCCAAGGCAAAAGAAAAAGGGTTGAACCTGAGCCTGAAATCAAAGTACCTGGCCTGGACTACAACAGGGAGCTACCAGAAGGTGTGAAGTTTGTTAACTGTCTTTGCATAGAAGAGCCTGAAAGAGGACTCTTCTTTATTGATGTCTATGGAAACCCAGCATTCCAAAGGTGGAGTGATATTGATCTTGCAGGGGTGGGTACAATGGCAAGTTATCTACCAGTGGCCTCTCAAATCCAAACTCCAACAAACGCCGTGTTCTCGAATGACCTGAATGCTAAGATAAGAGAGCACCCTGACAAAGAAACACTCCTCAAGAAGAAGGTCAAGCTTGAAGCACTGGGAATCCATCTTGGATAACATCTTTTGTTTCATCTTTTGTACTAGTGATAGGAACTATGTAATTTGATAAATAAACGATGTATGTTTTGTTAAAATATTCAGTGTTCCTTATTATGTTCATTAGTACATTCAGTGTAAGTAGAAGCCATTTGCTCACTTACACTGATCAAACACTTAGGCTATTTGTATATCCAAATAGAGGGAGACTGTTGGATTCTGTAAATACCCAAACCCCTTAAGACTAGGATTTGAATAAAAAATATCCTAAGTGTTTAGTCCCTTAAACACTAACAAGTCAGTGAGCGCATAGTCTCTCAAAGAGCTATCTTCGGATACACAAGAAGAGGCAAAGAAGAAGTCTCTCACTCGAGAAGCGCGGAACTTAGGGGTGAAGACCGAGTCAAGAAGAAGATGGTGGATTCGGTGAATAATGACAATAACTCATCAATCTCAAACTCCTCACCAACTACTTACATCAAGACAAACCAAGTTGAAGATCAAGGCAATGAAGATCAAGAATGAGCGGACAAGGCGGGATAAGTTTGAACAAATAAGACGAAGTCCTTATCAACCAAAGTCAACTTTCCTCGAATGGCTAACTATCGTGCTCGGTGTCATCATCGACTGAAGAAAGCAACCTTGTCACTTACCCAATATAGTTTTAGAATGTGAGACAAAATACATCAAGATTTTGTCTTCAGAACTCGTCGCTTGTCCTCTAGGAAAGAGTTAAAAACCATACTTGTATAAATAGCATAAGAGTTGGAGTGGAAGATTTTAAGCTTGTGGATTAATTGTAAAACACACACACAAACCATCTTTCACTCCTTCAAATACAACTCTGTCCCTGAGATAGCTCAATGGTTCCTTTGTAGTTGTGCTCAGACTTAGCCTGAGCTTAGTGAGGAGATACCATACTTGTCATTTCAATCCCAAGTACTATTCCGCAAGTACTTGGGTAATGTATTCTTTTGATTTATTTCTAATAAAGAATATAAACATTGAAAATTATCAGTGTGTTTTTACTTACTTGATTTCAGTCATTATTCACGATCAGTCTGTTTATTGTCTTAAGTGCTTTCTAAACGATTGTGAAACGGGTACAACAGACAGTAACTGATGAACATACGTTTTTATATAACTGATGAACAAATCATTGTTTGGTCGGTCTTGCAATCTTTTCCATCACTTTTCTCCCAAAGTTTCATTGTCTGATTCTTCATATGTGCTTCCAGATTCTAAATAAAAATTACCAAAAAAAATAACTGATGATCAAATGCACTAGTAATAACTGATGAACCTACTTTCAAATAACTGATGATCAAACGTACTAGCAATAACTGATGAACCTACTTTCAAATAACTAATGATCAAACCTGCACTAGCAATAACTGATGAACCTACTTTGAAAAAACTGATGATCAAACGCACTAGCAATAATTGATGAACCTACTTTCAAATAACTAATGATCAAACCCGCACTAGCAATAACTGATGAACCTACTTTCAAATAACTGATGATCAAACGCTAGTTAACTGATGAACCTACTTTCAATAACTAATAATCAAACGCACTAGCAATAACTGATGAACCTACTTTCAATAACTAATGATCAAACGCACTAGCAGTAACTGATGAACATTCTTTCAATAACTAATGATCAAACTTACTAGCAGTAACTGATGAACCTAGTTTCAAAAAACACAAAAGCACTAGCAATAACTGAAAATATATAAATAAAAAAGTAAAATAAAATATTTAATAAAAAAAAATAAAAAATAAGCTGATAAAAAAATAATAAATAAATAAATAAACTAAAAAATAAACTGATAAAAAGATCCTAATTCTTACTCATTTTATTTTCTTGTTGTACTGTCAAATCTTCCATTCATCATTTTCATTTGTTTGTTGCTTTCTGAGTCTCTTACTTTTTCTAGTTTCTAAAAAATACACATGCACAAACTAAAATTAAAATAAAATAAAATTAAAACATAAATTATAAACCCTAAAAATTAAATTAAACCAAAATTACCAGTTTGTTTCATTTTTTCGAGCATATAATGTGTTTTAATCGATGAGAGATGATCGGGAACAAAAACCTTAAAAATTTCCCCAAATTTTGATCGGTTTAGAGAGAGAAATGTGTGTGTGTGTGTGAGCGCTGGAGGGAAGTGAGATATATATATTATTATTATTATTTTTATTTTTGTAAAATTACTGTTTTATCCTTCTAATAGAAGAAAGCGTCCTTCTTTTTTCTCATTTAAATAACAACCGTCAGCTCTCAAAATTTATTGACTATTTGACTAATCGGATGGTTGAAAATACTTTTTACACTTTTTAATTTGCACCCCCTTTGTAAGGGATCCCCACTCTACAAGTATGATGTTAATGACTTAACTGAGGAATAACTTGTTTTCTGTGACGCATGGAACATCCGTATCCGTGGTAGAGCTAGAAAGTACTTTAGTTTGTTGTAGACGTTTTATTTGGTATGTTCATAAGATTGACATGTCTCTTTTATGATAGTTTTGTTTGAACCACAATAAGTGCGTTTGTTTGCATATAACAGGCTGAGAAGTGAAATTTACCCTCATTTTATATATTTAATTGTTTTTTAAAGTAATATATTTTATCTACTTTTTAAAAAAATATATAAAATAAAAATGACCTTTGCCCAACACGTATTATTTTTATTTATTTTTTCTCTTTTTTTGTTTAAGTCGTTTCGTTTAATCAATTCTTCTCATTCTGTTTTAGTACTTAACTCAAATCTTTACCCTAAAAATTAGTTAAAAAAAAGGGGCATTTTCATATCTACCCAACAAAACCATTAAAATTTCATATTTACCTAAACGATATTTTAAAGATTGCATACAACGATTCAATTATCAGATTTTGAGATATTTAAAATTAATGTTGAAAAGAGGGACATATAAATTATCAAAAAAAAATAATAATAATAATAATTAAAAATAACAACATTATTATACTCCGTATGTTCGATGGCTACAAATTACAAACATTTTTCAAAGAAAGGCGAATTCTAAAACATTGTCTTGGTTCCTGGTTACCATTAATTAGCCTTAAACCCTCGTTGGACTTGGAAACTGACAGACAATCCTTTTAATACATAATTACATACCGTACCGTTGTCTCCTGCTATTTTTTACAAACTGGTAAACCTTCTATTTCTAACCCACTTAATTTTATAATCATAATTTGGGCCTTAGCTATTTTGTGATTTTGAATTTGCTTATTGTTATTCTAGGAATTTAAATATTGTTTCCTTAAATATGTTAATGTTTGTAGGGTTTGCTTGACTGATAATTAGGTTAAAAAGTAGTACTAATTTTCACCTAGAAGACCAGCTAGTTTCATTGTTCATTGCATTGGGTATGCGTGTTTGGTTGCTATGTGGGGGAAATGATGATTTGAGGATACTTGTTTGACAGTTTTGGCTCGCACCTGATATTGCCATACCACGTGATCGGAAAACCTTATTTAATGAACTCAAAGCTTGAAAACTTGTGGGAAGAAGTGAGGGAACTAAGTTTAGGAACTACCCTACAAATCGAACGCCTACATACCCCTCCAACCCCACTCCAGTTCTTCCGCGACTACCTTTCCCAAAACAAACCATTCATACTCTCCGCATCCGCTGCCACCACCCTCAACTGGCCTGCCACCACTCTCTGGACCTCAACGTCTTACCTCCTCGATTCCCTCTCTTCTTCCACCGTCTCCCTACATTTAACTCCCACCGGCCAAGCCGATTCCCTCACCCCACACCCTTCTATCCCCAACTCCCTTTGCTTTGCATCCGCTCATGTCCAGCAAACCTCATTTTCCAATGCCATTGATGCTATAAAGTCTTCACATAAAGAGGGTACAAGTAAAGGGTTTGTTGCTTATGCACAACAGCAGAATGATTGTTTCAGGGCGGAATATGGGGCGTTGGCGGGAGATTGTGATTCGGATGTTGCGTGGGCGACTGAGGCTATTGGCGGATTGCCGGAAGCGGTTAATTT
This sequence comes from Chrysanthemum lavandulifolium, assembly GCA_022545495.1. NCBI lineage: Eukaryota > Viridiplantae > Streptophyta > Magnoliopsida > Asterales > Asteraceae > Chrysanthemum > Chrysanthemum lavandulifolium. The sequence continues at coordinate 203,845,481 of CM040239.1, forward strand.
GTGGATTGGGAATGATTTGTCTGAGACTTCGTTTCATAAGGATCATTATGAGAATTTGTATGCTGTTGTTACTGGTGAGAAGCATTTTGTGCTTCTTCCGCCTACTGATGTTCATAGAATGTATATTCGTGAATACCCTGCTGCTCAGTACAATTACTCTGAGGTATAGTTTTGATCGTTTCTTTTTTAGTATAAATTCATCTCTTTGTGTTTATGGGGGTATGTCTTGTACGTGTTTATACATGGCTATTGTTTGTGGGTGTTTGGATTTTCATTTTGAAAGTGGTATCTGACATGAGAATAATGAAAGTCAGATTCTTAGGTGGAACTAAAAGGAATCTTGGATTCTGCACAGTTTTTTGAGTGGTTTATAGGTTTTGATCATTTGAGCAGTTGTAACTAAAATGACCCTAAATAATCTTTTAATCAAATCAGTTTTGTTGCAACTATTACTAAAACGATTTTCAAAAACTGATTATCCCATCATTAAATAGTTAAATAGTCAGAATAAGTTTCATTTTATTAAAATGCTAGACACTAATTATCCCCGGCATGAAAATGCTAAATAATCAGTTCCAACCCAAAAAAAGGAGGTCTTTACCCGTTTGTGTTTTTGTGCCGGTGGGATCAAACCCCATAGATTAGTCGGCCAAAAGGTTGGAACCATGTTTACCCCAAAAGAAAGAGCTGAATGGAGTTAGTGATGGTGATAATTAAATGGCACCAAATGATCTTTAAGATCACGCAGCTAAGCTGGCAAATGTGATCAAGTAAATTCTAGTCTGAATTAGGTTTTGTCAAATGAGATTAGTTTGTCAAAATATATGGAAGGAAAGAAATGGAAGGATATTTAGAGATGTTAGAGAAAGTGGTGCTGTAAGGATGATGGAATGCAAATGGAGTATCTCTCTCCAAAATGCTAAGACCTTGAATAAAGCTTAATATAAGATTCCAGTTCTCACCATCTGAATATAGGCTTTTATATCCTAAAGGAGTGTTTGGATATGAATTTATCCTGCAGACAGATGAGGTTCATATACATCTGCAAACAGTTTGTTTAGCTTAATTGGATAAAGGGGTGTTTGGTATTAAGTACAAATGTTGCAGTCTATACATTTTGATTTTCTTAACTGGAAAATCAAAGTGTTTCTTCTTTGCAGACCATAACAATGGATTGTCTCTAGTACTTGGAGTTCTAATGGTATGACTATACTCATTTGATTCTCATTCTCTTAATCAGTTTGGCCTCGGAGAGGGAATTGATTAGGCTTTGATGAATCAATGAGAGGTCTAATTCATAAGAATGTACCATAATATAGAGCAATCATTGTGAAGGGTATATGGTTTGGGTAGGCGCTGTATGATGGGTGGAATAGCGAGGAGTGAAAGATGAACCTGCTTGGTCCACTCAAATACACTGCTAAAGGAGTATGTGTTCCCAAGTAACTGAAGCCATTTTTAAGAGATGGAAATGTAGGTTACTTGGTATAGCTCTTGATTGGAAGGGTTATGGGTGCCTAGTGATGCCATTCATCTTTCTACTTTGATCACTGTGGTTGATGGTTGAGTGGTCTTGGTGGAGGATGAATGGAAATGTAGCTAGATGGTTATGGTGCATGTTAAAAGGTAAATAAAGGTGCTCTAGTTGTTTGGAAAGAGTTTGGTTGCAGCTGGTCTGGTCCCCTGTTAGAGATTAGATGTATCAGACATGTTAGGCTGTTTTGTCACATATCGGATGTATTTGATTCATTCTTTGTATCTGTTTTGGTTTCTGTTTTTGGGCATGTCCAAATTCAGTGGTGTTACTCATGTCTTTGTACAAATTGGTTGGAGATTAATATAAATTTACCTTTTGCACCCAAAAAAAATAAAAAAATGAGATTAGTTTGAAGATTTCTGATTGAAAACAAATGAAATGAACTAATGTTAAATGAAAGGATGATACTCAAAACAACGAATGAGATTTTGGTGTTTTAGCCTTGCATGAGATTGGTTTAAAGTAGGGACGAAGCATTTGAAGGGCAGGGTGGGGCTGTGGCCACCCCAAAAATTGATTCGCCTACTTCATTTTAGTGGACAATTTTTTTGATAGAGTTATTTACTCATTTGCCCCCCTTAAAAATGAATATGCTCATTTTGGGCCATCTAATAGTGTAGTTGAAGCTTCGGCCTTGGTTTGAAGGTTTTCGAATTGAGGATAATTTATATAAACTAATGTTAGGTAAAAAGGACAATACTAAAAGTTATTGGATTCTTCTCTGACATCTAGAATTTCACAAGATATCATGTCATCAACCGCATACAATATATTATTGCATTTTGCCATTTTGGTCACTAAAATGTCAGAAGGGTGCTTTTGTGTCATATGTGTGTGATTAACCATGCTTGTTTTTTGATTTGTGGGCCTTTTATATTCTTTATTTTGCATTTTATCCATAGTTAATGTGGTAAATACGATTACCGAATTATTTGACCCTTTTGACTTTTTAAAATCTCTTTTTAGGCATTGACCATTTGACTCATTAGAGATAAACATAAGCCAGATCAACCCATTTGAATGTAGAAGGGTCCAATTCTCTATTCTTAGTAATGTTGATTTGCAAATATGTTATGTTACAGGAAACTGGGGAATTTAAATTGGAACCTGAGAATCCAGTGAGGTACGTCCCTTGGTGCAGTGTTAATCCTTATCCATTACCCGAAAACAAGGAGAAAGAAATGACCAAATTCCCATTATATCATAATGGACCGAAGCCATTTGAGGTCACTGTTAAGGCTGGTGAAATTCTATACTTGTAAGCGACTTCCCGTAAATACTCATATGCATATACCTCAGTAGAATTCATTCATAATTACTTTGCTTGTATAGCTTATCTCACATCTTAAGCAATTACGATTACATACTTGCATGAAAAGGAACTTGGTTGGGCTACCCTGTTTCAAAAGAAATGAAACATTTTCTATTTTGGATTGTTAGAAAACTGGACACTTTTTTTTTTTTTTTTTTTTTTTTTTTTTTTTTTGAAATTTTCTGTACAGATTTACTTATTTGTCCATTGGCAACCACTACACTGGGATTATTAATGAGGTTCATTATTAGTGAACGACCTCTATTTTTGTTATTTTTTTTTATTGTTTATTGGTTTAGTCATTGGCAACCACTACACTGGGATTATTAATGAGGTTCATTATTAGTGAACGACCTCTATTTTTGTTATTTTTTTTTTATTGTTTATTGGTTTAGTCAAATGTTGCTGTCTTTTTTGTGAAGAAGGAAACAGTTAAACTCACATCTTATCTAGGCCCCCCTTCATTGCGGTTTAAAATGATAGCTTTCGTACCCTACCTATCTATCTCGAAAGAGGTTTGTTTTGTCAAATAAGTGTGTCTTGCAGTCCTAGAAATAAACTGGATTATATTTTGTTTTTGTCAATTTGTTTATAGTGAACAAGAATTTATGTATCTTTTTGCTCAAGAAACGAGTCCTTAATGTTGATTTTGGTGATTATTTAGGCCTAGCATGTGGTTTCATCATGTTCGACAGACTCCAGACAACAGAGGACTCACCATTGCAGTGAATTATTGTAAGTTTACTTAACAATCTAACCTAAAAAGTTAACAATGGTCAAAGCATTTTTTGAGTGTTAATCTAACCACAAACTATATCTCCTGGCAGGGTACGATATGCAGTTTGATATCAAATATGCATACTTCAACTTCTTGCAATCACTTACTGCAGCCCAGGAATCAACGTATCGTAAATCTAGTTCACATGATTCTTTAACAAGCGAAAATTCATCTGATGATGATGAAAACAATAGAGAGGGTTGAACAATTTTGTAAGCATGTTCTAAGATCGAGCCAGTTGGATCTGCTGTGCATATTTTGCTGAATTAAGGGTATTCTTTCTATGCAATTTCCTTGTGAAGGGTTCCCTACCAAGAGTTGAATCAATGTTGTGCTAAATTAGCCTAATTGATAGGAGACATAGGTTAGTGTTGAAAGTTAATTGCCAGATGTGTATACCTACTATTTATAGATTCTACTTGAATTTTTTTGACCTGTTAAATCATCTTTAATGGAATGGATGGTAATAGTATTTGAATATTTATGTTTTTGAAGTAGTAATAAAATGATAATTAGAGGCTCAAGAGTTTCATTGATTTACAATAGTCAGTAACGGGTAGCAAAATGCAAATACAAACACCGTGATAATCTGATACCTGAGTCGATTGTGGCTCTCTTGGATATATACTTTTCACCTTCAAGCCCTAATAATTTGACGGAATTTGATTTTCTACTATTGTGATTATCATTACATTACAAATCAATCATTCTACTTGTGAAAATTAGAACACAAAGTAATATTACTTGCTAGTTACACCTGTATGGTTTTATATGCAAACAATCACCTAGAAACCATGTATAACATCAACCAAGTGAAGTTCCCTTAAAAAATGGGGAAAATATAAATCCTATAGATCAATTTTAGTCTAGTTACTGTATATTTCCATTTGGAAAATGATTGAGAGCCTTAAAAATGTGCCTACATCGACGTGGCAGTGATTTTTTGGTTTGTGAAAAATGTGCCTACATCGACGTGGCAGTAACAAAATGTTGCTCGTGAGTTTAAGCATACAATTAGGCATGTCAATTAATGTGATTTTTTTTTTCTTAGTTTTCTTTTCCTTTCTTTTTTTGACATTCTATAGAAAGCCAATGATGACGTATAGTCTGGAGTCGAGTCATAAACCCGACTAGAGCCCAATACTTGCAAGCCCTCAAGACGAACCGCCAATATCAATAAGAGTTTGGGCTCACGAAAGCCCAAGCCCAAATCTATTTACGGAATAGATATCCGATATCTTCTAAAATAAGAAGATAATCATTCCCAACCGACCTAGGCGGGATACGCCAAGGTTGGGGAACACGAACCAACAAGGATTCCGTGCGTATATAAAGGGAATCATATCCTCGCTTAAGGTACGATCTCATAACCCTAAAACTCCTTAAACCCTAAACCGATTACTCACTCTCACGGGAGGATAATCGTGGAGACAATCCCACTGTAAGCCTAATCTGTCTTTTGTCTCTTAGCGCAGTGTCTCAAGCAATTCTCAATTGGTGCGAGAACCGAGCTCCAAACCGTGAACGCCCAACTTTTGTATCAACAAGTGGCGCCATCCGGACACTACACTAAGAACCAACACTAGAATGACAAAGCACGGTAATCGGCGATCGCGATCGCAATGACCTTATGGGAAAGAAGTCGCAAAGTGGACTAACTCCCAAGGCACCTGGGACAACCAATATTTGCTAAAAATAAGTGGATCGAGCCAAGACTTGATCCTCCTCCGTGGAACCGCACTCGGAACAACCCAAGCCACTACAAACACCACGAGTGGAGTAGACCCATCTGCACCGTCTTTACTACTTCCTTCCGGTCGGTGCTAGAAATCGACCCGACAAAGGCACCGACGACCGACCGAAATAAGGATGTAGTGATAGAAACAAACATACTTGCTCTCGGGGGGTCGCACTGAGCTAACACTGAAGTTTTCGTATCCCGTAACTACGAACATTAACCGCCTCATGCAAGAGGAAGAGAAGAAGAGATCGGTCGAACTTGAAAGCCCGACTCAATTTCGATTCTCGAATACGAACTTCCCCATCGCGCCATCGAAAGAGAAGCGGGAGAGATAGCCACCGACCCCAATATTGAACCGGATCGGGAGAAGAGTTGAGGAGGATGAGACATCTCACCGCATCATCCGAGTGAGAATGATGAAGATGAAAAGCGCACCAATGTCCATACTAGACTTGGTAGCCGCAGAATCCAAGACATATCGGGACGACACTATTCCCAGTGAAAGCCCTCCGAGTACAAACTCAGAGGACGGTCGGTAAGCTACCGAAAGAGGAAAAATTCATCCTCCGAAAGTTCCTGACAACGAGGATAGTGAAACCGACACCGGAAGTCCGTAAATGATATGATGACCGGAGGATGAAGATATATCCTCCTCGGCGTCGCCAAAAGGCGGATGCGCTCACTCGGCGCATCGCTGACTTTTATAAAGCAAAGAAGGCGCATGCCCGCCAACGTAAAGACCTATGATGGAACAGGTGACCACGATGATCACCTCAAATTTTTGAGTCACCGCGACAATTGAAAATTGGCCACACACGTGTGGTGCCACATGTTCAACTCCACACTAGCTGGAAACGCGCGAATCGTTCAAGAAGCTTCCACGCAAGCATCAACGGATTTGAGGAATTGAGAAAGGCGTTTCGCCTAAACTTTACTCAAAGGAAGAAGTGCGCTAAAAATCTGCCGAACTTGCTGTGGTAAAGCAACAAGGAGAGTCTACAAGCGTATTCATGGAACGCTTCAAGACGAATGCATGCAAGTTAAAGCATGCCCGTAAGTATTGAAGATCTCGTTTCATGAACGGATTAACAATCCGTAACTCATCAAGAGGTTGAACGACAAGATTCCTCGAAACCTTTGATGAACTCATGAAACGCCCCGGTCCTTTGTCCAGGGAGAAGCACATGCGCGGATAGCAAAAGGAGCTACTCGAACTACCGGTCACAGAACAACTCGGGAGACAATCCAATGACCGGGTAGTAACAGTAATAGGAGCTATCGCAACTGTGGGAGCGGGAGGGATAATGATGATACACCCCGCATAAAAACCCCAAAGGAAATACTGCAATGTAGGTGCGAATTTTCCAAGACCAACGCAGATGCGCACTCCGTAAGATCGGCGATTGGGAATGGATATCGTGATTACCATGCATGTAAGGGCCATACCACCAACGAATGCGTCCAACTACGCCAACTCATCGACAAGATGGTTAAAGAAGGTAGATTGACCACTTGGTCAAAAACATCAAAGAGGAAAGGATAGACAAAAAAGTGGACACAAGAAGGAAACACCAAAAGACAAGGCTGACACAATCTACATGATACAATCATGGCAGCGAATCACTAGGCAGAAGGTCAGCCAAGATTTTTCTCGTGGAAAGGAAATCTCCTTCCCTACCTTAACTGCGGACAACGCAGAGGTGGAACCACTCACCATAGAGATAAGCGCGGGGGGTCACAACATCCACCGCATGTATGTCGACGGTGGAGCCTCTGCAAACATAATCTATGAGCATTGCTTCAGCGGTCATACCGAATACGCAGCAGCTAAGCCCGCCAAGACGGCGTTGATCGGTTTTACAGTGAAAAATATGGCCGATGGGGCAAATAAGACTACTAGTCAAGATCGGAAACGAACAACATTCCGCGACGGCTCGGATGGAATTCATGGTGATCAAATCTCCATCGCCATATAATGGCATTATCGGAGACCCGGATATCGCCTATGCGCCAGTGCCATCAACAGCGCATGGGATGCTTAAATTCCCAAGGAAGGAGGCATTGTTACTCTCTACGCCGCCACTATCCCATATAGAGAATGTAACACGCTACATGCGAAACGGCGCAAATCCCGTAACAACGCGCAACCGTAATTCCAAATCAAGGTTGCACCACCCCGAATACCCGCACCGTGAAATATCCATCGGAGGGTCATTGTCGGACAACGGCAAAGCGGTACGTGTCGCCTCCTACAAAAGAACTCGACATCTTCGCATGGGAGCCAAAACACATGACCGAGTACCACGCTCCATAACGAGCATAGATCGAAAATCCGGCAAAGGTACTCACCAATACGCCGTAAGAAGCGCGGCAAGCTCCAGAGCTGCGCAAGCAATCCTGGCGGAAGTACACAAACTTGTGGACGCAGGATCATGCTTGAAGTCTATTACCATGACCGGCTTTCCAATCTAGTCATGGTAAAGAAGAGCGACGGCGGTGGCGTATGTGTGTAGACTACATGACCTTAACAAAGCATGTCCACAAGATCGCTATCCATTACCGTAGATAGACCGAAAGTAGAGTCTTTGTGCGGATACCCATTAAAGTGTTTCCTCGATGCATACAAAGGATACCATCAAATATGTATGGCTAAAGAAGACGAGGAAAAACACCTTCCACACAAGCCAAGGCGCTTATTGTTACACAAAATGCCATTTGGTTTGAAGAACGCGCGCCACCTACCGGTGGTTAGTAGATAATGCTTTCGAAAAGCGGTGGGCCGCAATCTAGAGGTCTATGTTGATGACCTAGTCATAAAGAGCCATACCGAAGGTGAGTTAGTACGCGACATCGAGGAAACGCTCAAAACCCTACGAGATCAACATGAAGTCAATCCAAAAAGTGTACCTTCGAGCTATCAAGGCATGTTCCTTGGATACCTTATCGAACCCGACGGTATAAAACCATGCCCGTAAAAACAAAGGCGGTCATCGATCTTCCTCACCACGCGTGAAGGAGGTCCAATCTCTCAATGGAAAGTTGGCGGCTAAACAGTTCCTATCCAAGTCGCAGAAAAATCGCTACCCCTTTTCAAGACACTCAAGAAGTGCATAAAGAAGGGTGACTTCACCGACTACGGAGGCGTATAGCCTTCACTCAACTCAAACAAAGATCCGCTACGCCCAACACTTGTTGCACCCCGACAAGGGGAAGAGTCGATCATGTACTTGTCTCAGAATCGATGGAGCAACAACAAGAAGTTACTAATGATAGGGATTCAAGACAAACCCCTATCTACTTTGTGAGCAAAGCACTCGAGAAGACGGAGATGAATTATAGTGCAATGGAAAAGTTAGTTCTAGCATTGGTATTTGTCGCCAAACGATCGCGCAGTACTTCCAAGCGCATCCGATAGCAAGAATCACTGCATCAACCAATCAAACAGATCATCTCCAAACCCGATGCATCAGCCGACTCCAAAAGTGGAGCGATTGCTGGGGAACACAACATTTCCTACAGATCGCGTCACCGCGATTAAAGGACAAATTCGCGACTTCATCATCGAGAAACCAGATGCCGACGAGGTTCCCGCACCAAGTAAGAAGGTACTATTAGATCCATGGATCTTGTTTACGATGGATCCTCGCGCGTGATCGGGTCGAGTCGGCCTCATTCTCACAAATCCGTATGAATGGAATTCACTTACGCATCGCGTTTTGAATTTACAAAGAACAAACAATGAGGCGTAATATGAAGCTCTAATCACGGACCACGATTGCAATGAATGGGTGTACGTAACACGGAAGCAAATGTAGATTCCCTACTAGCGGCCAACCACGTGTTGGGTGAATATGTGGCTAAAGAAGAAAATATGATTCAATATCTCGACAAAACCAAGACATTGATCAAAGGCTTCGATAGATTCACCATCAAGCAAGTCCCTAGAGGAGAAAACCGCAAAGCAGGACGCACTAAGCAAGATCGCCGACAAGCTTCGCACATCCGTCGAAACAAGTCTTTGGTAGAAACACCGAAAAGCAAATCCATATCGAGATGGAAGTTTCCACAACATAGAGGAGGAAGGTCCTACATGGATGACACCGATCATGGACTTCCTAGACAAAGGAGTGTTACCCAAGAGCGTATGAAGCTCGCAGGATACGGCGCACGCCGCAAAGATTCGAACCGAGACAACATACTGCATCGACGCTCTTTCCTCCAACCATGGCTCCACCGTGTAGGTCCACTACAAGCAAATTACGTCTTGCGAGAAATCCATGAAGGTTCATGCAAGATGCACTCGTGACCACGGTCCGTTGTAGCGCGCGCCATGCGATCGAGATACTACCGCCAACCATGCACCGCGATCGCGAGACTTAATAAGGAAGTGCAACGATCGCCAAGTACATCGACCCGTCCCGCGCAAACCACAAAGACGAACTAACACCAATCACATCCCCATGGCCATTCTATAAGTGGGGTATTGACATTGCAGACCTTTTCCAATCATTGCGGGAGGATTGAAATTCTCATAGTCGCCATAGACTATTTCACTAAGTGGATCGAGGAAAAGCGTAGTAACAATCACCGGTAACCGTGTAAAACGCTCGTCTGGGAAAACATTGTATGTCGCCGGTTTACTGGCGAAATCATCTCGGATAACGGAAAACAATTATGCGATAATCCTTTCAAAGATTGGTGCGAAGTTGAACATCACACAAGATTTCGCATCGCTTAAACACCCACAAACTAATGGCTTAGTAGCGCGCGCAAATCGCACCGGGTGAAGAAATTAAAGCACGCCGACGTATACAAAGGAAGATGGGTGGAAGAGCTCGCGATGTTTTGTGGGCGCACCGCACCTCAATCAAAACTAGCACGGAGACACCCCTTTCACTAGTCTACGGGACGTGCCGTCATACCGCCGAAATTGAATGCCAACTATTCGCACCGGGTTAACATGGCAACTAACGACGACGAAACGCCGCCTTGATTTGGACCCATCGAAGAAAGGCGTGAACGCGATCTATCGTGGAGGAAAATCAAAATCAAGGATGAAAGGATACTACGACGCCAAAGTCGCAGTGTCTCCTTCGCACTGTGTGATTTCGCCTATCGCGCTAATGATGCGAGCCACGCGAAGACATGGGCAAGCTCGGACCAAAATGGAAGGACCCTACGAGGTTATCAAGCATCAGAACGGGCTCGCATAAGTTACGAGGCTTGGATGGTCGTGAACCGCCACGCACATGGAACATCCGCAACCTCAAGAGGTGCTACCTATAGAAAGGGCTACGCCCAACAAGACAGACGCCTCGCACTTCCAAAGGCTCAATAAACATTCATGTATTTATTTTATTTTTACATATAACGCTTTCTTTGTTATTTCCTAAAAACTTGCAAGTATCAATAAACGCCGCGGTTTCTAGCTAACTCACGACATATTTCAAGTTGTTATCTCCATATACCGTATGTCTTAACAATTTTTATTTTTCCCACGATGGCGCGCATGCACTACTTAATAAACCCACGATGGTAAAAGGATAAGTTAACCTACTAAATAACTTGTTGAGTAAGAGGGTTGCAAACCCATCAACATTGGATCACGTATCCTTGTTAAACACCTTGTTCTCGAGACGTTGGAATAAGATATGTGCGCATCCCACGATGGTTGCGCAACAGCGCACACGTGCACGTTTAACAACTTAGGAACCAAGACACTTGCTTCCTTAATGTGATATTTACAGTACGCTGCATATTGTCACACCCTCGCCGGAGGCGGAAACACGAGGTGTAACGGAAAGGAACATAAGCACAAGATAATAGAACATACCAACGTTAAGATTAAAAAGAAATAATACACCATTACAATACTAGTTTAGCCGACATCGGCAAATATATTACAAAGTTTAGATTCCAAAATATTATGTTTTAAACATAATGATTTATATTGACAAGTGAAAACTTCATTATGCAAGACCTGGTAGAAAAGCTTACTAACGATCACCTGAAATGCATGAGAGAAAAACGGGTCAACTATGAAAATAGTTGGTGAGTAAACATGTTTAGTAAAATAAGAAAACTTGTATGAAAGAGTCAAAGGTTTCGGTCATCGGGAATAGTCCACAAAGCAAAGGCCTTGTATATCCACCCAATTCCAAGTTCCGCCCATACAAAACTTGCAACCTGTGTGTACACAACCCATTGCACAAAAATATAGCGTGTCAAGTAGTCAAGTATAAGTGGTCATAATATTTCACAATATAGTACCAGGTATATAATAATTTAGAGATGCTCCTGATGAAACCAAGTTATGTCAGTGCCACTACCCAAAGTTATGTCAGTGCCTATTCCCAAAGGTATACCGTGCCTCTTCCCAAAGATATACTGGTGCCTCTTCCCAAAGATATATTGGGTGCCTCTTCCCAAAGATATACTCCGAACATAGGAGACTTTATAGTGATGCTCGAACATGGAGACTTTATAGGATGCTCCAACATGGGAGACTTTAGGTCAAGGCCATAACATGTACGGTTCAATAAGTTCAAATAAGTCATAATTTCATAATTAAGTTCAAGGATTTGCTTTCAAGATCACAAGTTCAAGCCAAAAGAGTTCACAAAGTAGGGATCAATTTAGTTCGAGTATGGTTCATGCATTTCGCCCAAAATATAGTAAAACGGTAAAAGGGGATGTGATTACTCACCGTTGCAATAGTTATGATGACAGAGTGGATGCACAGAAATGAGACGCTACACTCTAACCGCGACCTATTATGAATGATATGCTCGAATATAAGTCATGAAACAGGGTCGTGCATGCAAACTCATATGATATCCATACCACTTGAACACTTTTGAAAATAAAGTTTAACATCGAAAAATGATCTTATGACGTTTTGACAATTTATACATTACTTTACAAGTATTTACGTTGAAACGATATCCTACGATAGACTTTTAGTGATTTATTAGGAAATTATAACTTATCTTCGTAAAACAATGTCATTCGACAATTTCATGAAAGTGACTAAATGGCCTCGAAAAGTTAGTCGTAAAATGATGCACGTCGAGTGTTAGGAAACAAACTCAACGGTTTTGAGAAGCTTGCATCATTATCTCAAAGTTTTGGCATTTAAGTTTTCATCCTAGAGGTCTCGATCATGGAGAAAAATATAGGTTAAGTATGGTACTTTCGTCCAAAATGTTGTTCAAGGTAGTTTTCGGCAAAGTTTAAGTGACCGTATTTTATTCGTTACAACTCCGTTTGACAAACGGTTGGACATTTTGGAAAATAGGCTAAGCGAACTTACTTTTACTAGAAGACATCATTTTATAAAGAGTACTACATCAATGTTAAAACGACCCTCAACGTGGTCACTTGTTGCCGTAAGGTTTGCCTAATAGAAATATATTAGTTTTTCTTATATAATATAGTTACGGCAACTTTGTGTAAACGCGTGTAATTTAATCGTTACAAGTCCGTTTTCTACGTTTTATATGTCCTTAGCTTCGTATCAAAGTGTACTAATATATTTTTGATAAGTCGACACATTTTATAACGTTTAAGACCCATTTTTGACTCGTACAAAGTAGACGTAACATGCTGAATTTTCTGGTTTTTACACTTTTCGTCGTCAAACTTGATAAATTCATATCTTCTTCGTTATAGCTCCGTTTTAATCCATTCAAGCGGCCACGGTTTCGTTTTAAAGTATATTTTCTAAATATCTAGGCCAAAGATTTTTACCTACTGTCGGATTTTCCAGAATTTTAATTTAAGGACAGACCCTTTTTAAAACGTGTCGAAATGAGTTTTTCACGCGCAAAACCTATTTTAACCAATTCAAAACAACTCCGAAGCTATTCTAATCCTACCATACACCTTCTTAGGGTGTCATGGGTTCCTAGACATCACCAAAAGTGATATGTTTCAAGGAGTGATTATAGGATGATAAATATATATATATATAACACATAAAAACATTAAAAAGTGGTATAAACATCCATATGACTTGCATGTTATTCTTGTATATGATGAAATGAACACACAATAAATATAAAAGATGATTATGAATATGAGATGCTTACTAGTTACTTGATGAGGTGATATGAACAAAGGATTATCCTAAATACCCTAGGTTTTTATTTCAAAACCTTGATTAAGAGTAATACTAGATTGTGATGAACTTGACTAGCAAAATTTTTATGGATTCCTCTTGGTCTTCTTATGGTGGCCGGTCACAAAGAGAGAAGGGAAGAAGAGGAAAATCTTTTTCACACTTTGAATTTTTGTGTGTATGTGTAGTATGAATTATTGTTTGAGTATAATATCATAAATTTGTAGACAAGATCCACCATTTGAGGAGAGTTGATGGTTTGACTAGTTTATATATATTTTTTTATTAAGTAGTAATGTGTAAGTAAATGTGATGTTTATTAAAGATAGTGAGTAACTTGTATACATATTTTAGCATTTAGGGTAGCATTAAATAGAATTAAATTTTAATTGATCAAAATAAAGTGTATTGAAGTCATAAAAATTATAAAAATACTTTACTTGCAAAAATTGAGTGAAATAATAATTATCGTGTAATATTTAATAAAACCGTCAGAATTATGTAAATATAACAATTTATATACTAAATAAATTTAAAACACCGGTAACTAATAATAATATTTTATCATCTTAATATGAGTATAAAATATATCGGAATAACTTTTGGAAGTATCGGGTCAAATGTTCAAAATAATTAATTACGCGATAGCGTTTATTTAATATGAAATTATGCGTTTATCGTGAAATGAAAAATTATGCATGAACTAATATGATGAATATTGAGTTTAAGAAATGACCGGAAATTGAGAATTGTGACACATATCATAACATACACGATTATGATAAAGTACTTAGAATTATTTCTCAAGTATACTATGATTTTCATACATGATTATGGATTTCCTATATTCGCACTGGCGTACACGTTTGTTTCTTCGGCAACGAATACATCTTTTACGCAAAGACAAACAAATACGTATACATTACAAGTTTCAATAATACCCACAGCAAAAAAGAGACTTTTATTCATAACTACGAGTTATTACAAGAGATAGTTATTTTGCAACATATCAACTACCAGCTGCTACAACGCTTAAGTGAAGAGGTGCCAACGTGACTCGTTGCATCTTTAGCTTCACTAATACCCTTCAACACGTCTGCATCATGATTCGACACAGTGGCCACACTGACTGGCACCCCATCAGACCTTGGCAAGTGAGCCGCACCAACCCCACACAAAATAGCTTTACCTGCAATACCTTCTTTTTTAGCAAGTCGAGTCGCACGCGCTTCCAAGACTTCCTTTAAAGGTACCTCTTTCTCCAAAGCAAAGGATTCGACTATCCCTAGACGCCAAGAAGATGTGTACTTGAAGTCGAGACTCATGGGGCTTCAATAATAGTCCGGCGTGTTTCAACACCCTCAGACGATGACGCCCAAGGTCAACCCCGCCATAATAACATTTATAGGATAATCTTGATCGCGCCAAGCTCGTAAATCATTAGAGCTCTAAGTCCTTCATTCTCTGCATGGCAGCGACCAAGTGATCATATGACTCAGCATCATAATTTGGTACCTTATCAATAGGCGCCTTCAACAGTTTTTCGTCTCATGAAGCTTTTCAATTGCTTCGACTTACCACCTCCAGAGCGCACTGAACAACCTCCCCGAAGGCATTAACCACCTCTAGCGATTCTAGGGTACTGAGTGCAGCTAGACGAAGACCATGGCCTATGAGCCACCAAGGCCGACTATAGTGGACATGAGTGAGGATACAACCTCGTCATACTCAAGGTGAGCTATGCAATTTTGCTTCATGCACCTCCATGACCACTCACAAGAGGCGCCAAGCTCTCCCAACTGTAAAGAAATTCTCCTTACCGCTTCTAGATGTCTAAGGGCCCGCCACAAGACGACTTATATTTGACCGCTTGAAGACGCTCCCGGTCTATTTGAGAGAGCGGTGACATCTTTTCTCCCGCAAGCCTCTCCGAATACGCATTGGCCTCTTTTATCTCGGCTTGGGCATCGCCAATTGCGCTTGCGAACGCAATCTGCGATCCTTTTCACTATCATTGTCGCTTTCCCAACAAACTTTGCCTTCAATCACAGCCAAAGAAACAAGATCCTCAACCACCGACCCATTGGCGCATCCTCGCACCGCCACGGATCTCGGTTCTAAGATTCAGATCGAACAGACTCTCTTTGGGAGGCGACTCCGCACCCTGTTCGAACCTACTGGCACAGACATAGACTTATCAATATCTCACACGCAAACTTGATGAAAACAAAAAATAATCATACTATCAAGACTACTTACTGGGGGCCAGAAACATTTGCTGACGGGTGCGATGATGCTGCCTCACTCTCCGAAGATTCAACATGAACAGTCACGGGACGCTTCTTCCTTGCCGAACTCGCACCATCTCCGCTGCGCGACCTTTTACGCAATAGCCCATGCTCTTGCTCCTCCATTTCCTCATCAATGGGATCCGCCACTACGGGGTGGTGGGCTGCAATAGGGAAGGCGCGACGAGGGCTCGGACGCCTTGCACCGGCGTTGCCTCTATCGCAACGGAAGAGTCGGGTCCTTGTCCCCCTAAGTTCGACTCCACCGTATGCCCCGCGATACTCTCTAGTATTGGCTCTTCGCTTCTTTCAAAGGCCGTGCCCCGACCTCACATCCAATGGTTCGCTAATTGCACCACAATAATAGATCCATTTATGCGCAAAGGAAGCAACAACAACATAAGTTATATAATGCGCGAATACGCATGTAAGACTCACATTATTTACACAGAGGCAATGGAATGAGTACCCACCGCCATTGGCGCCCAAGAAGATTGGGATCTCATCTTCGGACCAAAATAGTTACTACCGATGCCCATATGTACCGTAAATCCTCCTGATAGGCACTAATGGGGATGCGGTTGTCATTTATCGCCCGCATCCTCAAAGATCATACGACCCGTAGGGCACTCATCCTCTCTAATGTACCCCGGTATAAAACTCATAGTTCCATGGAAAGCATATATCATCTACCCGTAAGAAATACTCCTCCAATCCGAAGCGAGTCTAGCTTATCCAGTATAGCATTGAGCCTACCGCACGCGCGCAAAAGATACCCACCCATGTGCCCATATTGTGTGATAAAATGCGCGAAATAAATGGATGGTTGGGTTAACCGCCAAGAACGGCAATTTACCTCAAAATTGGTAATTTTGGCGCACCGATATGAAGGTAACCGGGATATATGCAGTCGTAATAGTTTAACACATCGCATAGAAAGCGGATGGGGGCACGCGTTGGTTCGAAAATCGAACAACCGCAGATAAACCCCACTTTCCTCCGGGAAGTCCGCATGAGTTGCCGCGCATCCGCACAACCGGATGCACGCTGCGGGTATAAAATAATCTGAGGTGAACTCTAAGAGATCGCTCTCGGACAAGAAGGAGGTAAAGTCCGATAATTGTTTCACCATGGTGTTGGATGTACAGAAACGCACGCGCGGGTACCTTGAAGTGGGTCAATTTCTGGATTGCAGCTGTAGGTCTATTTCAACAATGGCGGATTATTTTTTTTTACGGTGAATAACATTGTGAAAATGAAGAGTGGTTTTATACCTTTTTCTCATCCACCCGATATGTGCCACGTGGACCCCACTACCTTCACTTGTGTGGCTGAGATTCCTTTGATGGGACGCGGGGCAGTAACTTTCCCCCGAATAACGAGGCGTTTACTATTCACTTCCATGTCTAGATACAACGTACCGGCGGATATATGTTTATGGCTTCTTTGATACGCTTTGTACGTTTTTTATTATTGACTACGGTTATTAGTCTAGCATCCGCAGCCACGCATCGCGCATACTAGACTGGGGACATGATGACGATAGTCCGGAGTCGAGTCATAAACCCGACTAGAGCCCAATACTTGCAAGCCCGACACGAACCGCCAATATCAATAAGAGTTTGGGCTCACGAAGCCCAAGCCCAAATCTATTTACTTAATAGATATCCGATATCTTCTAAAATAAGAAGATAATCATTCCCAACCGACCTAGGCGGATACGCGAAGGTTGGGAACACGAACCAACAAGGATTCCGCACGTATATAAAGAGAATCATATCCTCGTTTAAGTGCGATCTCATAACCCTAAAACTCCTTAAACCCTAAACCGATTACTCACTCACGCCGGAGGATAATCGTGGAGACAATCCCACTGTAAGCCTAACGGTGTCTTTTGTCTCTTAGTGCGCAGGTCTCAAGCAGCAATTCTCAATTGGTACGAGAACCGGAGCTCCAAACCAGGAACGCCCAACTTTTGTATCAACAGCCAATGTTACTAATACACAACCATTAACCATACCACCAGACCAACAACCGTTTTGTCAAACTTTATTAGATGCATTGCCAAGGCAAATTGAACCAGATGCCACCCACAATACTCTTGTTCTCATCACGTTAGTTTTTTAGTCTATTTCTTTATTTTCATGATTATTATTCTTGGCCAGCACTGGAAATATAGTTTGAGTAAATAAAGACCTGCCAGGAGCTAGACTAGCACAAGAACCAAGGAAAGAAACAGTTACATAGAAGCTCAACGAGGATCTCAGGAAAGAGCGACACCTATT
This sequence comes from Chrysanthemum lavandulifolium, assembly GCA_022545495.1. Lineage (NCBI taxonomy): Eukaryota > Viridiplantae > Streptophyta > Magnoliopsida > Asterales > Asteraceae > Chrysanthemum > Chrysanthemum lavandulifolium. The sequence goes on from CM040239.1 coordinate 203,863,541, forward strand.
TTTATCCACAAATTAGGAAGGGTTCATTGTCAAGGATGAACGTCCCATACGAAACTTTGACACCCTTAGACAACAGAGTTATTAGAATAGCTAGCCTATTAGACTTACCACTTCACGGATTTTTTTCATGATTCCGATCAAACTTGGACGGCGTCAGAGGCGGAGCCATTCCCACAGTAGTGGGGGGACATGCCCCCAATAAATCTCGTGATGACACGCTAAATATGTAGAAAAGAAAACAATTTTTGTGGAAAAAAAGTGAAGTGCCCTCAGCATAATACTCAAAGTGCCCTCTTCAAATTTTGATTACAACGAATTTGAGAGTCAAACTGTTCGCTGGAAACATTCTCCAAAAGTTTTTGATCGGGAAAAATGGAGAACGGAGCTTTTGTTGACTAAAAGGGTAGTGGGTAGGGGCATGGGGAAGTGGGCACTAAAAGTATTACTCCCTCCGTCTCATATTTATTGTCCATATTTCTTTTTATGGATGTCTAAAATTAATTGTCCACTTTCCATATTTAGTAAGAAAAAGAGAATATAGATGAGGAATATTCCATTTGAGTGGTTGAGATTTATAAGGGTCCCACTTTTATTAAACTTTGTGATTCTTGTCATATGACAATAATTTTGAGACGGAGGGAGTATAATTTATTACTGTAATTACTTTTAGTGTACTACATAAGTACGTATATAATACTACTAATAACTAGTCTCTTGTTTCAATATCGGATAAAATGCGGCACAATATTTGTATCATTTGTTATTTTTTAAGGCACAATGTACTGTACAATTGAATAATTTTTAATAATTTTTTGCAAATATGCGAATGTGTCCTATACAATTGAATTGCCTCATGCTTGATTTTTTTTTTTTTCCATCAAAGTATTTGACCTATGTATATAATTGTAGTATACAATGTAAGTGAAAGTTATTTTAGATAAACTTGTTTGAAATTACCTATATCATAGATATGAACGCCTCTAATACGTGTTTATAGCATCAAAGTAAAGCAAAAAATGCAAGTTATTTTTTTCTTTTAATAAACTCCGACCGACTCATTTCAAAATACTAAAAATGACATTTATCAACACCTTACTTCACAAGGAAAAAAATCGTGATGCCCCCCATTACTACTTTTCCTGGCTCCGCCACTGGACGGCGTTGCAGCTAAAAGAACTACCCTTAATACTACTGGAGACATAAGTTTCTATAATACATCTTTATGCGATTCAACTTTATTCTAAAAGAATGGAAAAAGGTTTTGTGAACGACAAGACTAGCAATGGAACTTAAACATTCTGAGAACATTTTCAAATATGTACATTGTTAAACAAAGATGAAGATACAAAAAAAAAAAAAAAAATAAAAAAAATAAATAAAAAATCATTATTTACATTCTAATTCACGTGAAAGTCCACAAACCAAACGTAGAAGCACAAAGGTATATATTCAGTTTCGTGCAAGCCAAATCGATTGTGTGACACATACCAAATTACTGCGACTTCACTCCAAAAACACTATTCAAATCAAATACAAGTTGAGTAGGCAACTCATGTTCTTATTACAGGATACAAATTCATCAACTATCTTTTACGATTGTTGCCAGTGGCCGAAAACGTTGAAAGTGCAAATACAAAACGCATATTTCTCTTACCTTTGTACTCTCATATAATGTTTTTAACAATACTAACAGTTTTATAACAAAGCTACTGGAATAGGCAGATTAATAAACATAATTTTTTAATATCTAGATAAATTTAAGCACTCAAATTCAACTTGGAAAAATAATAATTGTTCCAAAAATATCTACCTAGTTTTAAACCACACCATTTTGTGTTATTGGTGGTGAACGGATAAATGAATATAGGTTGGGTTGGTTTTGATGCATGGATTGATTTAAAATGTGACAATGAAAGTGGTCCTCAACACCAATGAAATATCAAACTTTGTGGACGTAAAATTATTTCGTGAATTTGTGGAGTGCAAGTTTCTTCATAAAATTGATTGTTTTCTTCATTATTGAGAGCATGACAATATTGTAGTTAATTTTTTTTGTTATTAATCGACCAAAAGTCTATTTGTAACCCACAAGTATCTTTTAATTATTTCGCGTATGGACACGTATAAAACCTTCAAATTATCATGTCTATCTTGTGTGATAAATTATTGCGGTTTACAAAATACGCATATGTTCATATATAAGTTTGATTGGACGTAGCATAGAAATCTAGGACCCGCATTATTGAGGTCTTAATATGGTCTTTAGTGTCACGGACTCTCTTTCTCGAAGAAAAATGTATGTTTATAATGTGTTCATTATTTTATATATTTTTTTTATCTCTCTTGTTAGCTAAAAGTATAAAAGAGTTTGGCAACAATTAAGTTACTAATTACTGAAGGATTTGTAGCCCGACACTCTTTCTAATCAAAAGAGTTTGACTACAAGTTTTTGTTGATTTCTTTTGTTGCATACCAGAGACTATTTTGAGATGGTCAATCTTTCAAATACTAAATTGAAAATTAGACCTCTGATTAGTAACTAATTAAGTTAGCAGCTCTCGAAGAACATAAAGAAGCTGACACTTTTGGATCAATCTCTCTCTATCTTTATTCCATAATGCAATACACCTTAAATAGTCAAATGAAACAAACAATGCGTGATCTCCTAAAAATTGGATACAAAAATAATTATGTGGAATTAACGGAAATGTGAGAACATAATGCGGGAGGGGTGGTTCACTTTAATCCAATAAACCACGGTTGTTAAGACCCGGATTCTGATTATAAGATATTACGATTTTACGATACTACAAAATAAAAACGTTGTGAATCCTACGTAGGACATTTGCGAGATAAGATCCCGATCTTAACCACATGATCTTAAGATCTCGATTGATCTGATTTTACTTTTCTCGAACCACAAGTTAAAAAACTACAAATTTGTGTATTAAGTTTTGTAGAATACGAAAAACAAGAGGCTAATTTTATTAAACATTTCATATATACATTCTCATGATAGATATATACTAATATATAAATTTGAAATTTTTTACAACGCCTGCTAAGAAAATGATACTATAGTATAATCTTAAGATCTTGATTCGATCTTACAATCATGATCTTGCAAAAACAAAAACGATCCTAGATAGGATCTTATAAACATGCATGCAACTTAAAGTTAATCCTGCATGGGAAGCATAGTTGTTGATAAAAACTTAGTCTTGATCTTTTTGCACGTATCAATACTTCGCTCCTGAAAATGAGCCTTGTCCTCAAGGGTCATGATTTTGCATATCGGGTCGTGCGGGTCCCAAGCTAGGTCATGTTTTGAGAATAATAAACTTTTGTAGGATACATGGGAGACCGGGTGGAAATGTCTTTGGGAATTGAAAACAAAGTCCAATGAAGGATGAGGGCGAGAACAAAACTTGTCCAAGTGTGAACTCGTCCTTGACGAGAGTGTCAAGAGTTGTTTGATTTGTTCGACCGAAAGACGACTATCTCGAGTTGGAGTTTTGAAGATTTGTGAACCAGGTTGGTAGGAGGAGCAAGTAGAGGTGAAAGGGGAGTTCGAGGTTGTAATGTGACATTGTTTTCTATTGTGATGAGATGAAGAGGACACTATGAGAACTCGACCCATGGTTTCAAGTTTAGTGGTATTTGTTGTGATGGATGTATTGGTATTTTGTTGGTGAGCTTGAGCGATCGTTGAGATATGAGGACTAAGGTTTGTTGTTTTTCAATGATAATATCGAGTTGGGAATTGTTTACATTGATTGCGGTGAGTAATTTGGATAACTAGTCGGCTATTGTTGCCATGGACTCTTCGAGTGGTTGGTTACTTTTAAGAGTGGTACGAACCAATGAAAACACCATTGATAAGAGACTGATTTGAGATGATTAATCTCCTAAGAGCTAAATTAAGAATTAGACTTATAATAAATAACTAACTGAGTTAGCAATCTCCAATAACATAAAGAAAAGATACAACTTTGAATCAATCTTTCTCTATATTTATTCAATAATGCAATACACCTTAAATAGTCAAAAGAAACAACCAATGCATGATCTCCTAAAATTGTTTACAAAACTAATTATGTGGAAATAAGAGAAAAATGAGAACATAATGCAGGAGTAGTGGTTCACTTTAATCATATAAACATGCATAAACTATAAGTGTGCATGGAAAGCAAAGTTGTTGATGGATACTTCTTCTTGGTCTTCTTGACTTCTTCTTGTGTACATGCCTTAAGCTAAGGAAAGTTGTTTGAAGTTAACCCTTGATCATAAGATCAAGCTCTAAGATAGTAAGACGCTGATTAGAGGAAAATATCAACATCGAGTTTCAAGAATCGTTGGGAAATTTACTTTTTAAAAAGGATAATTGTTTCTAAATGTAACAAAGTTACCACGTTTTACTAAGTTGTGTATGTATCTTTTAATCCTAATAAACAATGCGAACAATTTACTAATCCTACTATTAATGCATAATTTAACATTTGTTTAGAGTTATTTTACATAAATCGTCCTTGTGGTTAGGACCAAATTGCAACGACAGTCCTTATTGTCAGTTAGAGTTATTTACATAAATCGTCCTTATTGTCGGGTCGCCACGTGTCACCACCTGAGTAGTGCCACGTGGGATCTGGTCGGGTCGGGTCAATGAACGGGTCAAGTCGGGTCGGGTTGCCACGTGTCACCACATGAATGGTGCCACGTGGCATGGCTTAATAATAGGCAAGACCCGTCCAAGCCAAGGCTCGAACTTGGGACCTCCCGTTTGGGAGTGAAGGCACGCTCCAACTGGGTTAGAGCATGCCTTCATTAGTATTATGCGCATGGTTCTTTTAAGGTCTAATAGATCCGGTCCATTTTATTAAAGGTTCAAATAGATTTTGATCGGTTCATTTTGAGAGTTTTAGGAGGGTTCAAAAGGAGAGAAAAATACCGTCCGACTCGTTTTTTTGTGCTCTTTCCAATGGTGTACTCGGGGAATTTTTTAGACTTCGTCTGAACCTTGAAAAATGCGAAAACATCATCGAAACTCATCCGAAAACCACCGTTTTTGCTTTGTTTTCAAGTCCTTGTACATGTAAGACATAATAACACATAAGAAACGTATTTGCAATATAATTTCACATATTTGCAACCCTTTTGTAATAGTTGGTAGGTGTATATGTTGTAAAGTAGCAACCCTTTTGTAATAACTCGTAGTTATTTAATAAAATCATCTTTTATCGTTGCCATTCATAGCATACATACTTGTCTGTTTGTCTTTGCCCAAATTTACTTGTGTTGTCTACAGGTTAAATGTACACAAGCGCCAATAATATAAAAGATTCATAATCATGTATGAAGAGCAAAAAAGAAAAATACTAAGTATTTTCCATCATAGTCGCAGATGTTATGATATGCACAGATCAGAATATCACATGAAGAAATCAAGTGTCTCGGTTTCTAAGTTGTTAAACGTGCATCATGTGCGATGTTGCGCACCCATCGTGAGATGCGCACAATCTTATTCCAACGTCTTTAGAACAAGGTGTTTAACAAGGATACGTGATCCGGTGTTGATAGGTTTGCAACCCTCTTACTCAACAAGTTGTTTAATAGGTGAACTTATCCTTTTACCATCGTGGGTTTATTTATTGCATGCACGCCATGTAGGAAAAAAATAAGAAATTGTTAAGACATACAGTATATGGAAATAACAAATTGAAATGTGTCATGGAGTTAGCTAGAAACCGCAACGTTTTATTAATACTTGCAAGTGTGTTTGAGAAAATAAGACATTATACTAAGGAAATAAAAATAAATACATAGATGGTTATTTGGTACTCTAGTAAAGTGTATGAGCTGTCTCAGACGTTGGGTCGTAGCCACTCCTAAAGGTAGCACCTCTCGAGGTTGCAGATGTTCCATGCGCTTGCAGCCTCTACCATCCAAGCCTCAGAACTTGTACGCGCCTGCCTCGATGCTTCAAGAACCTCGTAGGTCCTTCCCACTTTGGTCCGAGCTTGCCGTGTCTTCTGCGTGGCTCGCATCATTAGCGCGGTAGACGAAATCACATGGTCTCAAGGAGACATCTGCGTACTTTTACGCCATAGTATCCTTTCATCCTTGACTTTGATTTTTCTTCCTTATAGATGCGCTGTCACGCTTTTCTTCCAAAGCAGTCCAAATCAATACGTCGTTCGTCGTCATTAGTTGCCACGCCAATTTCGGTGCGAATAGTTGGCATTCCACCTCGGCCGGTATGACGGCTTCGTCCCATAGACTAGTGAAAGGGAGTGCCTCCCGTCTTGGTTTTATTGAGGTGCGGTGCGCCCACAAAACATGCGAGAGCTCTTCCACCCATCTTCCTTTGTGCCTATCCAGGCGTGCTTTAATTCCTTCACCCATGCTTCGATTTGCGCACTCTACTAAGCCATTGGTTTGTGGGTGTTTAACTGATGCGAAGTGCTGTGTGATGTTCAACTTCTCGCACCAATCCTTGAAAGGATTTTCGCAGAATTGTTTCCCGTTGTCCAAGATGATTTCGCCAGGTAAACCGAAGCGGCATACAATGTTTTCCCAGACGAAGCGTTTCACCTTGTTGCCAGTGATTGTTACCACTGCTTTTGCTTCGATCCACTTAGTGAAGTAGTCTATGGCGACTATGAGGAATTTTAATCCTCCCGCCGCGATCGGAAAAGGTCCCGCAATGTCGATACCCCACTCAGAATGGCCATGGGATGTGATTGGTGTTAGCTCGTCTTTGTGGTTGGCGCGGACGGGTCGATGAACTTGGCAATCGCTGCACTTCCTTATTAAGTCCCGCGCATCGCGTGCATGGTCGCCAAGAGTACTCGATCTCATGGCGCGCCACAACGACTCGTGGTCCCGAGCGCATGCCGCATGAACCTTCATGGATTTCATGACGTAATTTGCTTGTAGTGGGCCTACACAATGAGCCATGGTCAAGGAAGGAGCGTCGATACAAGATGTTGTCTCAAGTTCGAATCTTTGTCTTTGTCGCCGTATCCCGCGAGCTTCCTTCGCTCTTGGGGTAACATTCCTTTGTTTAGGAATTCGTTATCGGTGTCATCCATGTAGGACCTTCCTCCTCTATTACCGCGGAGACTTCCATCTCCGATATGGATTTGCTTTTCGTTGTTTCCACCAAAGACTTGCTTTGACAGTCGCGAAGCTTGTCGAGGCGATCTTGCTTAGTGCATCCGCCTTGCGGTTTTCTCCTCTAGAACTTGCTTGATGGTGAATCTATCAAAGCCTTTAATCGTTGTCTTGGTCTTGTCGAGATATCAATCATATTTTCTTCTTTAGCCACGATTCGCCCAACACATGGTTGGTTACTAATGGAATCCACATTTGCTTCCGTGTTACGTACACCCATTCGAGCCGCAATGCGAGTCCGACTATTAGAGCTTCATATTCGCCTCATTGTTTGTCGTCAGAATTCAAAACGCAGCCGCGTAAGTGAATTCCATTCCTCCGGATTTGTGAGAACGAGGCCGCCCCGACCGCCCACGCACGAGGATCCATTCGTAAACAAGATCCATGGATCTTGTAGTACCTTCTTACTTGGTGCGGGTACTCGCTTGTCCGGCTTCGATGATGAAGTCTCGCCAATCGCCCTTTGATTGCAGACGCGGTCTCAGAAAAGATGTTGTGTTCACCTAGCAATACACTCCACTTCGAGTCGGCCCGACGATCAAGTTTGGAAATGATCCGCTTGATCGGTTGGTCCGTGATTATCGCTATCGCGCGCTGAAGTACCGCGTAGTCGCCGCGAAGAAACACCAATGCCGTAACTAATTTTTCCATGGCGCTGTAGTTCATCTCCGTTTTCTTGAGCGCTTTGTTTACAAAATAGATAGGGTTTGTATCGAATCCCTATTCGTTAGTAGCATCACTACCGATCGCCCATGAGTTGTCGATAAATACATGACGCTCTTCCCACAGTCGGGGCGCGACAAGTGTTGGGAGCATTGCTAGATGTTATTTGAGCCGAGTGAAGGCTTCTTCCGCCTCCGTGGTCCACCGAAATCACCCTTTTTATACACTTCGAGTGTTTTGAAAAGAGGTAAGGATTTTTCTCACGACTTGGATAGGAACCTATTTAGGCCGCCGCCTTCCGTTGAGAGATTGACTTCCTTCGCGCGGTGAAGCGAAGTTCGATGACCGCCTTTGTCTTTTCTCGACAAGGTTTTATGCCGTCCGCTCTATCGTATCCTAGAACATGCCTTGATGGCGCCGGTGCACTTCTTCGATTTAGCTTCATGTTAATCTCGTAGTCTTGAACGCTTCTCTATGTCGCGACAAGCTCATCTTCAAGATGGCTCTTTATGACCAAGTCATCCACATAGACTTCCGTGTCATGGCCCACCTGCTTTTTGAAAGCATTATCTACTATCCGCGATAGTAGCGCCAGATTCTTCAAGCCAGGGCATTTTGTATAACAAGAACGCCTGCTCAGTGTGAAAGGTCGCTTTTTCCTCGCCTTCCTTAGCCATCTCAGATTTGGTGATATCCCTTGTATGCGCCGAGGAAACACTTTAATGGATATCCGCACAAGGACTCTATTTTCCACCTATCTCGGTAATGGATAGCGCCTTGTGGGCATGCTTTGTTAAGGTCGGTGAAGTCTACGACATTCGCCACCGCCGTCGCTTTTTTGACCATTCTCGGGTTAGAAAGCCACCATGGTAGTAGACTTCACGATAATTCCCGCATCCACCGCTTTATGTACCTCTGTCGAATTGCTTGCGCGTGCTCGGGGCTTGGCGCGCTTCTTCCAGCGTACATGAAAATACCTTTGTCGGATTCTCATTTTATGCTCGTGATCGAGCGTGGCACCCACGCTCATGTGTTTTGGCCCCATGCAAAATGTCCAAGTTCTTTTGCAAGAGCGCGACACTACCGCTTTGCCGTTGTCCGACAATGACCCTCCGATAGCTATTTCTGCTCCGGTATTCGGGTGATTTGCAACCTTCGTGTTTGGGACTTTGTTGCGCTCGCTCGATCGGTGCCGCCGCATGTAACCGTGTTACATTCTCTATTCGCACCGTGGCATTGTAAAGAGTAACAATGCCCCTTTCACCGGAATTTAAGCATCCCGCTTGTTGTTGATGGCACAACGCCGCATGGTCGATATCCCGGGTCTCCGATAATGCCATTGTATGGCGAAGGGATTGATCACCATAAATTCCATCCAAGCCGCCGCAGAGTGTTCTCGCATTGCCAATGCCGATCGGTAATCGTAGTTGCCCATGGGCCATATCTTTCACCAGTAAAACCGCTAGCGCCGCTCGACCGCTTAACGGGCCGCGATTTCGTGCGCAATGCTTGAAGCGATGGTTTCATACATGATGTCCGCTGATGCTCCACCATCGACGCACATGCGCGGATGCCGCGACCCCGCACCGATCTCAATGGCGAGTGGTTTACTACTGCGTTGTCCGCAGCTAGAGTAGGAAAGAGATTTCGCTTCTTCGGAAAACTCTGGCCGACCTTCCGCCTAGTGATCCGCCATGATTGTATCATGTAGATCGTGTCGGCCTTGTCTTTGGGTGTCTCCTTCTTGTTTCCACCCTTTGTCTATCCTTTCCTCTTTAATGTTTTTGACCAAGTGGTCCAATCTACCCTCTTTAACCATCTTGTCGATGTGTCATGCGCATTGGACACATTCGTTAGTGGTATGGCCCTTCGTGCATGGTAATCACAAGATCCATTCCCAGCAGCGCCGATCCTCCTGAGTGCGATCTGTGGCGGTCTTGGAAAATTTGCACCTTCGCTGCGAGTATTTCCTTTGGGGTCTTGATCGGTGAGGGCGTATCTGTCATTATCCCTCCCGCCTCCCGCCGCGATAGCTCTATTACTACACTACCCGGTCGTTGGATTGTCTCCCGTGTTGTTCCCGCGACCGTAGTTCGAGTAGTTCCTTTTGCTATCCGCCCGCGGCTTCTCCCGGACGAAGGACCGAGGCGTTTCATGAGTTCATCAAAGGTTTCGTGAATCTTGTCGCTCAACCTCTTGACGAGTTCCGATTATTAATCCTGCTCATGAAACCGAGATCTTCAATACTTGTGGCATGCTTTAACTTGCATGCATTCATCTTTAAAGCGCCCATGAATGCGCTTGATTCTCCTCGGGGTGCTTTACCTTGGCGAGTTCGACAGATTTTAGCGCACTTCTTCCTCCGAGTAAAGTTTAGGTGAAACGCCTTTCTCAATTCCTCAAAGCCATTGATGCTTCTACGTGGAAGCTTCTTGAACCGCCCCCGCTTTCCCACTAGTGCGGAGTTGAACATGTGGCACCACACGCCGCGCCGCCAATTGTCGCGCCGATTCAAAATTTTGAGGTGATCATCGTGGTCACCGCTCCATCATAGGTCTTTACGCTGGCGGTGCATGCGCCTTCTTTGCTTTCTCGAGAAGTCACCGATGCGCCGAGTAAACGATCCACCTTTTGACGCCGCCAGGGAGGATATATCTTCATCCTCCCGGTCATTATATCTCGCTTCGACTTCCAAAGGTCCAGCTCGCTATCCTCGTTGTCCGAGGAATTTTCGAGACGAATTTTCCTCTTTCGGCCATACCGACCGCCTCCGAGTTTGTACTCGGAGGACTTTCACTGGGAATAGCGTCGTCCCGTCTGCTTGATTCTGCGGCTACCAAGTCCGGTGTGGACATTGGTACGCTTTTCATCTTCATCACTCACTCGGATGATGCGAGTGAGATGTCTCATCATCCTCGATTCTCCTCCCGATTCATTTGAACACCTGGGTCGGCGGTCGCCTCTCCCGCTTTCTTTCCGACGCAGATGGGAAGTCTCGATTCAGAATCGAAATCGAGTCGGGCTTTCAAGTTCCGACCTTATCTCTTCTTCTCTCCTCTTGCATGAGGCGCTAATGTTTCGTAGTTTTGGGATACGAAATCTTACGGTGCTAGCTCGTGCGACCCCTCAAGAGCGAGTGTGTTTGTTTCTATCACTACACCCTTATTTCGGTCGGTGCATCCGTGCCGTTGTCGGTCGGGCTTAGCACCGATTGAAAGGGAGTAAAGGATCGGTCAAGCAGGGATCTACTCCACTCGTGGTGGTCAGTAGTGGCTCGGGTTGTTCCCGAGCGGTTCCACCTGCAGGAAGACCAAGTCTTGGCCCGATCCCTTGTTTTTAGCAACACGGTTGTCCTGAGGTCCGCTTAGTGTAACACCTTAGGCAAATCCTACATCGGCCGCGCCACGGAGAGATCTTTGGGCTCATAAGATAACATTCGCCTTTATAATGACACAACGCGCTTTGTGGTTCATCATGGGTGGAGTTCTTAGGAACTGCGCTTAAGCGTGCTCATGCAGAGTAGTATCGTCAGCGACCACCGAAGTCTTCAAACGAGGCCACAAAACAAAGTCGTGAGCTGCGGGCAAAGCGGACAATATCAAGGGTCTATAAGGCGGGGTGTTACATTAGAGTTAGTCCGCTTTGCGACTTCTTTCCCGTAAGGTCCGATCGCGATCACGATTTCCATGCTTCGTCATTCTAGTCTTGGTTCTTAGTGTATGGTCCCACGGATGGCGCCACTTGTTGATACAAAAGTTGGGCGTGCCTTGTTTGGGCTCCCGCCTCGCACTCAATCGAGAATCGCTGCTCGAGACCGCACACTAAAGATGTAAAACACCGCTAGCTTATCATGGGATTGTCTCCCACGATTATCCTCCCATGAGAGTAAGTAATCGGTTTTAGGGTTTAAGGAGAATTAGGTTCGTAGATCGCACTTAAACGAGGGATGAGATTCCTTTATATACACACGGAATCCTTGTTGGTTCCGTGTTCCCCAACCTTCTGCGATCCCGCCTAAGTCGGTTAGGAATGATAATCTCCTTATTTAGAAGATATCGGACATCTATTCCATGAATAGGTTTGGGTTTGGGCCTTCGTGAGCCCACAACATTTAATCAACATAGCCCAGTTCGTACCGGGTTAAATTAGTGTTGGACTTTAGTCGGGTTCGTGACCCGAATATAGACTATACGTCATCAAATAGTAACGGTATAACGACGTTATTAGGCTAATAACGCCGTTAACGCGCGTTATACCGTTGGAGGGGGGGCGTTATTTGGGCGTTGGAGGGGAGGCGTTGGTTTAACAACGCACGTTAAAAAAAAATACTTCCATTTCACCCCCCTAAACTATTTCAAATGAATTTTCACTTACACCCCCTCAACCTATTCAAATTCAAATTTAAATTATACTGGTCAGTTCTGGGCGGGGTAAACTCAAATTCAAATTTGAAATTTAAAAATAAAATATGAGCGGGATTTATTCAATTTCAAACTCAACTCTGCCTATATACACAACTCTACCAGAGTTGTTTAGAACACACAACTTACACACACAAGCTACACATACAACTCACACACAAAAATGTCTCGAAAGATTTTTCTCAAGAATTCCTCAAATTTAAAAGTTGCGAAAACCGCCTTTCCAAATCCAAATCACTTGCGGAAACCGCCCAACTCTACCGTAACCCGATGTTTATTTCACACCACCGTAAAATGTCTTTCCTGGTGGGTTTGAAAACATCCCGCACTCCCAATTGTTCCAAGTTCACCAGAACAAATTCCACAGTGGATTTTCAAACCACCCCAATGGTTAAGCTGAGGCTTCCATCCCAAGAACCGGAACGAGATGAAGAAACCGAAGGAGATTATGGAAGAAGCAGACACGCTGAAGAGGCCGTCACGCGAGTGTAAGAAGACGGAAGCTCGGTTCTTCGACATAATGGAGAGTCGATACATGAATGGGGAGTTTTATTCTCCGCCAACCGCCTCATGGTTGGGACTTAATGATCTGCTTTTTAAGTTTTAGTAGTTTTATTTAATTCGTGTTTAACTTTTTTAAGTTTTAGTAGTTGTATCTTTAATTTTTAATGTAATTCGTTTAACGCTTAACGACTTGGTGCTTTAACGTTAAACGCGATATGTGTTTTAATAAACGTTGTTTGTTTTAGTTTAGGGTTGAAATCGAAAATACGAAACGTTATTGACGTTATTGGACGTTATCACGTGCTGCTTTTGACGTTAACGTTAAACGTTAAAGGCGATGCGACGACGCGACGCCAAGTTATTTCAAGTATAATCGTTATTGTCGTATATGCTTTAATTACCGATGATCTAATATGTGTTACGAGTATTATATATATTTTAACCATCTAAATGATCAGTGATCATTTATACGACCGCTGACATACCTCAAATTTTCGTTAAAAGATGTGGTCATGTTGATATGAATGTGAGCTAGATTTTTTTTTTTTTTTTTTTTTAACAAAAATATCAACTAGATTGAGATATTGATTTCAGTTACTATATTTTGTATGGATAATAAATATTTGAAGAAATAGATAACAAAAATCTTACATTTGAAGCATTAAGAAGTGATTGGTCGTTGTCCAAGTTTTGCTATAAAAACATGTGCCCACACATTTGTGGTAACGCATCCAACCATGGATTGTCTTTCCTCATCTTTTCTTTCAACATTTTCACCAACCAACTCTTACTCTTCATCACCACCACTACCAACATCCCAACCATCTTCTTCTTTTCGTGTCTTTTCGGTTAGAACCGAAGATAAACCACAAACCGTGACAACTACCACCAAGAGGCCTAGTGATGAACAAGTGAAAAAACAAACAGCGCCATCTTTCAATATCGAAAAAAGAAGTAGATCAGTGGTGGTGGATCAGTCTCTACCATCCACCTTCTTAAATGCATTTGATAATATCATAAACAACTTCATTGATCCACCACTTAGGGTGTCAGTTGACCCGAAGCATGTGTTGTCAGATAACTTTTCACCTGTAGATGAACTCCCTCCAACCGAGTGTCAAGTCATTGAGGGTACACTTCCAAGTTGTCTTGACGGGGCGTACTTCCGCAATGGCCCTAACCCGCAGTTCTTACCGCGGGGACCGTACCATTTGTTTGATGGGGATGGCATGCTTCATGCTATTCGTATTTCTAACGGAAAAGCCACGTTTTGTAGTCGATTTGTGAAAACATACAAATATAACATTGAGAAAGACGCGGGATTCCCCATTATCCCAAATGTCCTTGCAGGATTTAATGGTATGACGGCCTCAGCAGCCCGCATGGCAGTTTTAGCAGGCCGTTTTTTGGCAGGTCAATATGACCCGACAAAAGGTATTGGCCTCGCTAACACTAGCTTGGCCTATTTTGGCAATAAGCTTTATGCACTAGGGGAGTCAGATCTCCCATATGCCGTCAAGCTTGCACCCAATGGTGATATAATCACTACTGGACGCCATGACTTTGACGGCAAGCTTTTCATGAGCATGACAGCTCACCCAAAAATTGACCCAGAAACCAAAGAAGCTTTTTCTTTTCGCTACGGCCCAATGCCTCCTTTCTTAACCTTTTTCCGGTTCGACCAAAATGGAGAAAAACAACCCGACGTCCCAATTTTTTCTATGACAAGCCCATCTTTCCTCCACGACTTTGCCATCACCAAAAACTACGCCATTTTCCCTGAGATCCAAATCGGGATGAGCCCAATGGAGATGATCGGTGGTGGGTCCCCCGTGAGTGCAGACTCGGGGAAAATACCTAGACTAGGACTAATCCCAAGGTATGCTAAGGACGAGTCCGAAATGAAGTGGTTCGAGGTTCCTGGGTTTAACGTCATACATTGCATCAATGCATGGGAGGAAGATGGTGGAGATACAGTGGTGTTGGTGGCACCAAACATATTATCGGTCGAGCATACACTTGAAAGAATGGATTTGATCCATGCGTCGATAGAAAAAGTGACCATCAATCTGAAAACAGGGATGGTATCGCGGCACCCTCTTTCGACTCGGAATCTTGACTTTGCTGTCCTCAATCCAGCTTTCATTGCTGTAAAAAATAGGTTCGTTTCTTCTCTTGCAAATTAAAAGGAATAGCTATACTCTTTCTTATACAAAAAGAAAAGAAAGAAAAAAAATACACATAAGTGTTTTGTTTTTTGCATTTTTATTTTTTTAACTTGCAGACTAATGAAAAATATTTGTTTTAATGAAAAAACTAAAGATACGAGGATGTCAACTAATATTGGTGTTTTAATTTTCTGTTAGCATTTTGAATTCACTTTGATAGGTGTAAACTCGATATATAATTCATTTTGAATATATGATAATGTTTTAGATGCAGGAAACATAAACATCAGCGCATGTAGATAAAGTTGAAAAAGAGACTATTACTATATACATAAAGATAAAGTTGTCGATAATATTTGAACGGTTTGCAATAGATACTTTAGACGAATATTTGGATACTAGACGAATACTGTGTACATAGTAACGATCCGAGCTTTTTATATTAGTTCCCTTTTACTCATAGTAACAAGCTTTTTAACAGCAAGTTTGAAATATGTATTTATAAATTAATAAATTCAAAATTTTCAAGTATAAGAATTATTTTCATCTCACCATATCATGTGCCAAATTATAAAAACTATTAACTGAGATATGAAAATTTTCGTGATACATTAATATGAAATATATATTCGGTTCAAAAGTTATAAAGTCCATATTAAATTTAAGAAATTCAAGAAATGAGATTAATGCTTTATATGTGGATAGATAAACACAATTTGAATTGTAAGCAAATACTTCATTTTATTTGATATATACGCATGTTAGTATTTTACAAGCATAAATTATTTGGTTAAATGTGTTCATTTCATATTAAGATGTTATACAAAACATGCAGATATGTCTACTGTGGAGTAGGAGATCCAATGCCTAAGATTTCGGGGGTTGTGAAACTAGATGTATCACTATCAGAAGTTGATCGTCGCGAATGTATAGTGGCTAGTCGTATGTTCGGGCCTGGTTGTTTTGGTGGTGAACCTTTCTTTGTAGCTAGGGAACCCGACAACCCTGAAGCCGATGAGGATGATGGGTACGTAATTTCTTATGTGCATAATGAGAACACAGGTGAGTCGAGGTTCGTGGTGATGGATGCCAAGTCACCGACACTCGAGATTGTTGCTGCTGTAAAGTTACCCCGTCGGGTGCCTTATGGCTTTCATGGCCTCTTTGTCAAGGAAAGTGACATTAACAAGCTATGAAAAATGAATGGTCCAAAGTTATTATAGAAGATAAATGCGACAGATATTTTTGCATTATTATTATGTATGTATTCTTCTTTAACAGGAGCATTCATAGGATTGTTGAGTGGTTGATCTACATTATTATCTTCCCAACCTTCTCCATTACCTTGTGTATTATCATTATCACCATGAACTTCTTGTTCTTTATCCATCTCCAAAATGATATCAGCTGCTGTATCTGCTTCTTTTCCATTTGCTCGATCTTTGCCAAATACATGACAAAGTTCCCAGTAATGTGGAAATGACTTACCTCTCCACTTTGCAGCATTCTTATTTACCTATAAAAATAACACAAAACCAAAAATAAATAATGTTTTTTTTGTCATTAGTTTGCTAGCTATATCACATCTGGCCTTGTTTTCTTTCTTTTAGTCCCATATTTCTAATTTATATCGAGCATATGTTGGGTCATAATAGAAAAGTGTTTTGAGAACATGAGCAACAAACTAGATTATTGTAACATAACTTTGCAATAAATAGTACAATGTACCTTAGCATATTCTTTCCAAACGGGTTGTGGAGCTTCAAGCATGTTATTCACGTAGTCCCAACCAAAACCACTTGTACCGTTCCATGCTAACATGTCATGCACAGCAGCCCAATCACTTTTCAAAGTCCTAATGCGTGGTTAGTCTATATATTTATGTATACGGGCTTAGCCCATGTTTTGGTTCTAAAATTATCCTAAGATGTGTATATACATTGTATTTTGTAATTAATAAAAGGCAAGTCAATTGTTATTTCAACATGATATCATAGTCCTAATACTGACCCTAACCATAATTATTAAATTTTCTTCTTTTTCGTTAACCCTTTAACCTCGTTAACCCCACTAACAATTTTTCCGACGGAACACTATTGTTCCTGTTTCTTTTCCTTGATCCTTATTTTTTTCCCCATCATAAAAGCAAGTGTTATTCTCTTCGTCACCTAACAACTTTTCTCTTACCACAACTTTTGTTTGCTTTTTCTTTTTCCAATTCGATCATCCATAACAGGATCTGCTCACCACCCGTTATAACTGTCTCTGATAAATTACTAACCGTTCATAACATGACTTCCTTTGTTCCCGTTAAATTATATGTAGATAAACTAAACTACTCATCGTAGGTTTTCTTTTCCAAAACTCTTTACAATGGTTTTGAAGTAATTAAACATATACTAGGCGACCCAACTTAACAACAATATAGTGTCCGTGTACCCCCAACTGCCAAATGGTTGAAAATTGATTCAATCGTCAAATCATGGATTTTTTGACGTTATCCAATATTGTAGGGTTCTGGTGGTCATCTGCAAAGCTGTAAACATGCACAACGAAAAATAAACACAGAAGTTGTGCAGACGAAACCCCATGTACACATCTCTTTTAAATAGTGATATAACCTACGTTTTAACACATAAGAAGCGTGTTAAGAATACTTACTTCCTGTTAGCAGTAAGCTTCTTTACATTATCCAGCTTAACAAAACACCTTCTTACACTTTTTGATCCTTCACGTCCTTGATTAGGGTTTCTTGGGAATATCACCACCGTGGTTGCGTCGATATCCACCCAGATTGCACATGTAGGACTAGGTGTAGCAACTCGTAATTTTCATAAGGCAAAATGACTATTTTGCCCTTTGACTTTGACTTTTACTATTTGACTTTTACCGTAACGTAAAAGAAAATATCAGAATCGGTAGTAACCTAATTTCTCAAGTTAAATAATTCACTCTGTTTTGAATTATTACACTCTGAACATTTTTTTGTTCACCAATGGCTATAAATAATTATTTAAATTTATTACTTTATTAATTATGAAAGTTTAATCGTGTAAACTTTCCTCGTGGTCAACACAAGACTACGATAAGTCTAGGTGTTCAAAATACTCTATTTTCACCAATAGTCATATTTTATATGAACTATTGCCATTTTGCCATTTTTATGTGAACATTTTACTCTTTACGTAATACGCGTGCTCGAACTTACATTATTAGGTTTTAACAACATAGACGCACCCAAATAGACTTATCACACCTTTAATATACCTAGTTGGAGTATATTGATAAGTTTAGACATTTTCATAAGTATTATATTTTTATGTTGCCCGATTTTAAGTTTCGTGACTTAAGGGCTTAACGTTAGTAATTACCGGGACCAAACTACACTTCATATCTCAAGTATTGTATAAAATATACAACAATACTTATTTTACTCATTCACTTTACACGACATACCACAAGACATATGTCCTTGTGGTATGACAACATACCTACAAATATAACACATGTACTTTACCTTTATGCATATGTTTACTAGCACATATCTTCACACCTCATTTGATGAAGCAAATCTCACAAATTCATCCTCTTCCTCCCCATTGCTGCCGTGAGCTTCTAAGTAGCCAACACCATCATAATTTCAATTTTTACTTGATCTTTCACTCACATGATAAAGATCATAAGTTACTTTAGTTAGTTCTTGATTCTTTTCACTTAATCACCTATCAATCTCATCAAAGTTTAGGATTATTATGAAAGATTAACAAGGGTTTGATCAAGAGGTGTAGGGGCTGAAGTAAGAGATTGATTACAAGATGATATAAAGGTTTATCAAGTAGTGAAAAGATTCAAGACAAGGGTGAAGATTAGAAAGGGTTTAGGATTGATTATTCTTGTAACTTTTCAACCTAATCCTTGTAAGAATTGTGATACTCTTCATTTTTATTGAATATGGTTGTAATAATTTATATTCATTGGATGTAATTTGATATAAGTAGTATATGTAATATGGCATGATTGATGTTGTACATGAAGTTTGTAACATGAAAACAAGCTAAAACAAGCCTTAGGTGGGTTTTATGAGTTTGAATTCTGCAACAGTCCCAAATATTGATTAAACTGATCATTTCAGTAAACTTTGAGGTTAATTAAATAATATAGGCTTGTAGAGCTATGTCTTATGGTCGTTTCTCCGGATGGCGCACCTCATAACTCATCCCGATGAGTAAATGAGAGCCAAAATGGCAAAACATGTCAAAATCTGCACACCATATTTCATTTAAGAAACACCCATGGTTCTGGTCATTTCTGGAAGTCGACTTAGTTTTATGAAATGTAGCCAAGACCTAAAGTTGAAGTTTGGCGAAAGCCGCGCGTCAAAAAGAGTTGTAGAACTCAACTTATGGTCGTTTTGGCAGGACTGAATGTGCAGCCAAACTTTCTGCAATGAAATATAAGTAATTACTTGTAATTAGACAATTGATATAAGTAAAATTTGGACTTTGGACTTGATTAAGCTTGAGAAACTGTTAGAGGAAGTAAAAACTAAAACTTGGGCTTTTGAATCACTTAAAAAGGACTTGTGGTTAAAAAGTTATGGCCAAATGAAGATGACTAGAGGTGAATATGTTGTTGGAACAAAAAGTTGCTGATACGATTTTAAAACGAGATTTTGACCATTTTCTGCTCCGAATCAGCAAAAGTGTAAAACACGAAAGTTGCTCAGAATGACCTTTTCTACAAAAACTCGGGAGCACATAAGCAGAAAGTCAACGAAAAAGCCCGAAAACGGCAAAAACTAAACTGACCTGTTGTTGACTAGAAAACAACCATGGCTAAGAAACCTTAGTGTATTTTGATCCTTTGAAGCCGAAACGAAGCCAAGGTTAAGCCGAGGTTGTTGTCTTAAGGTCTTTAAACTTAGACATAACCATAGGAATGACCTTGAATATCATCTCAAGTTGTTTAAACATAATTTAGCCACACGGCTAGTTTGGACTCAATGGCCAATTCTTGTTTTAAAACTTTGTTCATTGGATTAGACTTTGACAAACTAAGTAAATGACCATATGGCATGTTAAACTATTTTACGACACACAACTTATATCATCATATCGCCTCATAAGTCAATCAATAGTCTTTGACTAAACACGACACTGCTTTATATATAACATTTGTCTCATCAAATACTTCACTTATAAATGACAAGTACAACAATAGTAGGGAATTTCATTATCATAAAGAGGCCTCTTCTGGGTGTCACGAGTTGTGGATTTACGATTTAAAGTGTATTGGCTCCTCATATGTTCACTACACGACCTCTTGATTTTGATAGCCCGAACGATGGTACGAGGTTATTTATAAAAGGGCTATAAGCCAAACAACACTTAAGGGATACATCAACTTAAGATTCATGTACAACATCATAAGCCAACAAACTACATATACTTGTACACTTATATCGTACACTATACTGAAACACAAATACTATGCTTTCGTAGGTGATCATTAAAGATCGTGGTCTTGCCATACTCTATTGTTGACATACATTATGTCCTTACACTCCGCTGCTGATCACTACAGTGAGTTTCATAGCCCCAGCTTTTGTTTAACTGTTTTATAAACTCTTTTGGGGGAGATACATACTACTGCTTTTACTACATGCTAAAATGCTTTATTATGGACAATTACTTGCAAACTGAATGCCTTGACTGTATCATTGCATGCCTAAGTTGTTTTTGCCAAAGTCCCCAACATCATGGACCACTAATCACCGAGGAGTGAGCGCAAATATCATGGATAGGCCTATCGAATAGACGCACCCGCCTATGTTATCGGAAATAACAAGGCGCTATATTTGAGGTTACCTAGGTATATGGCAAAATACCTACCCGGCAAGTTACTTATATATTTATATATATCGTCCGGTGATATATATACAACAATCGACAATGAGTTCCATGAGCTAGAGCAATAATAACTTTCAAGAAGATAATTGTACATATTGCAATTATATTACAAACTATATTGTCCACTCATCGCTTTCAAACCTATGCGGTTTCTATCGTTTGTATTGACCGGTTAGGCAATCAAACGCACTATAGGCGAGCAACAACGTAGCCCACTACTTTGATAAACTTGATATTTTGTGATCAATTGTTTTGCTTACAAACCTATGAACTCACTCAACCTTTGTGTTGACACTTTTAGCATGTTATCTCGTGTTCGAAAGGAATTAGTCGGCATGGCATGTGAAGGCATTTAAAAACATTTTGAAGACAATGCATATATTATCATTCAAAAACATTACAACTTTTATGTTGTACTTTTATGATTGTACAAACTTGTGGACCGGTTTGTAAACTCGATATTTTAATCGAATGATAATTCATTTCAAAACGTCTCATTTAGAGTCGTCAGAACTTGTGTTGTGAACTATGAAGTAATACCCAAAGGACACAATCTTCCGCCGATAATTTTGGGGTGTTACACTAGGGCTATGAACCTATCACAAGTTAGGCGAGTACGAACTTGGTAAAACCCTAAATTGATCTTCGGATCAATTAGGGTTTTGGGAAAACCCTAATAGTACATTATGTTTGCGTTGGACTAAAAGCGTTTAACCATTTTGGTTTTCAGCTGACTAAGTCGACAAAGATGTTGATGCGCCGCGAAAGGCGCTGCTCGGGTCAAGGAAACTTTCTTTTCTTCGAGCAAGTTTTTCAACCTCCTAGGAAGTGAACCTAATCGTTGTAGTGTAATATGGGGTAAGCCTCAGGGATTGATATCGTTCTCTAGGGGAATAGGAATGCTATTAAGAAATATATGACGAGAAGGTGGGGTTGAGGATGATTCTTTTTTTTTATATTTTTTTTATGGTTTTTTAGAAAGCTAAGGTAAAATCTCGGGAAAATTGGTTAGGGGTGGTACTTCTACTGATTGCTCAACTTTAACTAATTATCTAATTATCTAATTACTACGGATAGCTATATCTAATTGAGGTGTGCTCGTACGATGATTAAAGATGTGTACACTTAGATACTATTACTCCATAGTTATCTTTTATTGGTTGGTTGAGTTGTCACGTCCTTTATCTTAGCGCATTGTATTCCTAAATGTCGTAGGGTATGCGTAGTCCCTAATTCTTTGAGGTTATCTCTCGTATATGACTCACGGAATCGGCAAGCCTAAGCTATTTCATCCATGAACCATATCATCATTAAGCATACTTAAGCATTAAACACAACGAAAGCCTAGTTGCATTCCTAAGCCAATTTCAATTAAGACAAAAAACAACCTAACAAAAATTAATAACTAGGTTTCATGGATCTAAGCAAACACACAAGTAATTTAGCTAGACATGATAGACAAGCAAGCATACATACAATCAATCGAATATGGGGTAGACATAATGATAAATTAGATTAACAAACTTATCTTGATGTGTAAAATAGGGTATAGGACCCCAGAATAATGTCCAAGTCGGACTACAACTGAGTTAGGGTTTGCTCTCCAAAAATCTACCTCCTAATATACAGAAAAATCGAATTCTATACATAGATTTACAATAGCGACGGCGCCACCTTTTGCATGGGACGCCGCCAGTCGCCGCCATCGTGGTTTCGTTTGGGCCAATCATCGATGGGACGGCGTCACTTTAGAGTTGTGACGTCGTCGGTCTTTAGTTGAGACGCTGTCTTGATTCTAGATCCGGGCCGTCTGGAGTGAAAACCGCGAGTGACGCCTTCATATTTAAAGCGTGACGCCAGTTATATGACCGTAAATTTCACCGAGCCGTCGCGCTTGTTTTGATCAAGTCTTCATAGAGGGACGGGCGCCACCCTTTGGATGGGACGCCGTTAGGTTCTCACGATCGCCTTGAGTGGATTCGATCTTGACTTTTCCATTTTCTTCATGTTTTTGCTCCTTTTCGTCTAAATGTGTTTCATTCCAAAGATTTTGCTTCCAAAAGACCTAAAAAGCAAAAAGGAACGAAATTAAGCAGTAACGGATATAAAATGTGTTGAAATAGGGCTTAAATGACCCCCTAAAAGCGTATGTTTTAAATCCTTATCAAATATCCCTACCCTTGGTATTTGCTTGTCCTCAAGCAAATGTGCTTTTGACCAATCAATTTATAAGTTAGGGGGCATGAAGCATTGGTTTAAAATAGTTCATAACAAGTAAAAGCGCCACAATAGTCATAACAAGCACGTAAATTATATACTAGCACCTCACAAGTGGTGTTTGGATTCTCTCATCTCTCGGGTTTATATGAAATATAATACGAATGGAAATGGAAGATAAACACTCATTACCTGGCATAGTGCATAGATTACCATAAGCTTGAGAATAGACCAAACCTCCACCGCTTTGGCGTAAGCACCTAGGAACAACTATCTAAGAGGTCTTTACAAGGGTTGTAACGTTAGGCTTAGGGTAGAGAAATAAAGGGTTTTGTTGGATAAGGGATATTTAGTGGTGGCAAGTAAAAAATATTATGTTACAAGCATGTAAAATGTGGCGTTGCTAAGCCAAGACTCGACTCACTAAACTAGATAGCTTGAAACAAAACAAACATAAATGTAAAAAGATAAACATAAAGATAGATGTAGGATGGTATCCCGTATGTTTTTCTTCATTTTTCATTTTTTTCATACCTTTTTACTCTACCATCCTCTACGATAAAATCAAAATATAAAGGATTTATAGAGCATCCCTACACTTGAGTTTTTATTTCTCTAACACTAATTGACCCGAGTTGAAAAGATCAAAACACTTGGAGTATTTAATTATGTAGACAAAGGGAATTTGAATTTATCGTTCTTTCCTCGTTACTCCATAAAATATTACTTTTACCCATGAGTCCCAATCGTCCCAAAACTGTACAAAAGATATGAATCGACTTAGCAACCATGCAAGTAACTAGATATTTGAACTAAGGGTTTAGTAATGATAACAATAATGCGCTAAAGATGAGTGCATACAAGGTAGGCTAAGGCGATTTGGGTGTACATTCGGGGTGGATTGTAAACAATGCTCTTCATTGATATTCCGAAAACCAAAACATCAAGAGAACCGCGAAAAGGAT
This sequence comes from Chrysanthemum lavandulifolium, assembly GCA_022545495.1. Lineage (NCBI taxonomy): Eukaryota > Viridiplantae > Streptophyta > Magnoliopsida > Asterales > Asteraceae > Chrysanthemum > Chrysanthemum lavandulifolium. Next base: position 203,887,561 of record CM040239.1, read on the forward strand.
AGGCTCGAGGGTTAACTAGGGGTATCGTGTACTAAAGATGAGTACATCGCAAGGGTGTGGGGTAATTACTCAACCGATGTGGAAGATGTAATTATAATACAAGTTTCAAACAAGGGTTATCCTAATGCCTCTTATCACTTAGTTACTCCTAACTACACAAGTGTAGTCTCACTAGCGATCTCGAATGCATCACAAAACAAGTTCTAGAATCATATACTACCTGTACACTCTTTAAGCATTAAAGATGAATGCTTTATTCCTAAAGATCTATGGGCTAACCTCACGTTGGGTGGAATTTGAGTGGTAAACGGTTTTGTGCTACTCATATAATTCATATCCATGAGACGCTTTATTAAGACTAAAGTTTAGCTCGTAAATGTCATAAAAAAATTTAAATTTGGCGCTAAAATTTCCCTAACGAATATTTCTCATAGTTTATTACACAAATTACCAAGGTCAAGACAAATGATCAAGTGAGTGAATAGTTTCTAAGTTCCCATTTTATTCTCCCTCCCTACACTTAAACTGAACATTGTCCTTAATGTTCCCCAAAAGCATCAAAGTTATGATAAAAGAAGGTAAGTAAGGAAAAGAAACTAGTACTCCCCTGATTAGCTCGGTAGGATATGTGGAAAGTTGCGGTTAAATTCTTTTCCAAGAAGAATGCATGAGTAGTAAGCATTCAATTTGTGTTTCTTCTTCTTGCCAAATATAACTTGCACACTTATTAGAAAACAAACGAAACCTTCGTAAATCGTGATAAAACTATATATACACTAGAAAGCAAGTAAGATATAATGCTTGTGAAATGGATGTTTGCGCTTTTATGGAAAACTAAGACCGAATTTCCAAAAGTTTTAAGTTGCACAAAAACGAAAAACCGAGTAACTGTTTACATAGCCCGACATCGTCGAGCTTGATTTCTACATAAACCGAGTAATTTATTTCTACATACCCGATGTTTTCAATGAATCGACTCATACACCACGTATGTTGATGATGAATTGAGACAATGAAACCATGTATGTCCAATTAATCGAACAATTGTACCATAAATATCTCGTGAGAATTAATCACGATAAGACTTCTACTGTGTATACTTTTCTCGCCTAACTCTTTACCGACCTCATTATCATTCGACGACTTTTGTAGTGATTACCGATGGAGAAAATCCAATATGATGAACTTGAGACTGAAGTAAAATAACCCAAACTTGTGACTTAAACTTGCACTATTGTTAGACGAAGAAACTTTTTTCTTACTACAATCGAAAAAGGGTAAACTTAAAGTTTCTCAAATTATCCACACCTTAGTGTGACACTTGAGCACAACAACGTAACTCCTTAAAAGTGATAGTTATAAGTCGTGAGCACAACAACGTAACTCCTTACATCAGTTCAACTAGACAACTCAAGTCTTTGTCATTCATAACGGTTAAAGTTCGAACAAGGATCTCAAGAATCATGCATCCAACCAACCCCGATATCTTCGTGATACTAAGTACACGCACCCTTGATATCCCACTTCAACCTCAAATCAATAATAAAGAATTCACGCCGTAGTCACATCTTACGGTTAAATGCCCAAAACTAGCCTTCGTTAAAGGTTTTAATGAACTTGATAATGGTTTCCCAATCTTGTCAAAATGTATCCACGTGAAAAAAATTTGACCAAAATACCACTCATCAAATTTTATCAAAATAGTATCAAATATTTTGTTAAAATAAACATTTGGATAACCATTTCATTATATGCTCAATTTTGAAAATCAAACGTATCCCAGCTCAAATAAAACGTCCGGTCCAAATATATTGCCAAAGCCCAAATCAAAAAAAGAAACAAACGAGAACTCGCCCAAATCCAATTGAAAAGCCCACGTCCAAAAGCAAAACTCGATCCAAAATCCAAGAAGTATCCGGTTATAAGAATAAAAAACGTCTCACTTTTTATTTCACTTAAACCTAAACACTACTTTACCCTAACCCTAAAACGTTCTTTGGAAAAGTACGCCTACCACAAAACGTTTTTCACTCTTTCCCAAAACTGCTCTCAATCTCAGATCGATCTCATCTCCATCTCTATCAATCGCAATTCTTCAATCAACCAATATCTATTCTCAAGATACCCGAAGCAAACAAAGACAACAAGATTGGCAACAAGATCCATTCAAATAGGTCTCGGGTAGGTTACTTTGTTTGTCGTGTTGACTTTTGTATCCAATCGAATAAAAGAAGGATTATAACACAATTTTTATAAGTCCTTGCCTTTTGTATTCATATATAAACGAAGCTTGCTTCGACAACAATCAATGATGATTCACGTTCAACAAAACAAATCTGTAAAAGATTGAAAACAAAGTTGAACTTTCTGAGATTGATTTGTATTTCTTTATGTTTGAGTCATGAATAGATGTAGAAGATGGAGGATGGGATAGATTGGGATTTGTTGGTGAAGATGTGATGTAGGATTTGTGTTTCGGATCTGATGATACTGCTTCGTCTTTTTTCGTTTTCTTTACAGTAGTGAACATGGACCAATGATGTTATTAAAACTGAGGTCAAGTTAGTCGTTGGTATTTTGTTGGTCAAGGTCAAATATGAGTCTTCTTTTTCATCTAGTTTTTCTGTCAAAACCTTTACGCGTAAGCATGGTTGTAGGACTTAGGCGTAAACTTGTAAGAAATTTCTTATGCGTAGGGAGTCTTTTTTGTGCGTAAACGTTTGTTACTCGTAAGCCCTTATGCGTAAACCAATACCCGTAAGCCTTATGTGTAGTCTTCCTTATGTGTAAAGAAAGCTTACTCGTAAGGAAAACCTTACACGTAAGCTTACTTGTAAGCATGGTTCTTACGAGTAACTTTCCAAGTTACTCGTAAACGGGAGTGTAGATGAGTCTTTAGGCGTAGAAAGAGGGTTTTGACCATCGTTGACTTTTTTTCGGCGACTTTTTTCGACCATATTTCGTTCAGCCTGTTACAAACCCAGAAATTCTTGCAGAAACAGCTTCATTATTACCCATTAGACCACATATAAAGACCAGATGACCATAATGACTTTCACGAGTTGGTACAAAATAAGTCACAAAAGTTAATAAAAACTTTTATAAATTGTGTGCTATGAAACTATTTTGACCAAAAAATACAATAAACTTGTATAAAATCGATAAACCCAAAAGAATTAGTGAAAGGTTAAAACTTTGTTAATAAATGATTTCTAAAACAAGATTTTGACAAGAAAACATCACCAAAATAACTAAACCGACCTTGCTCTCTCGATACCACTTGTAGGATCGCTTTTATGGGTGATTTGGTGAATCGGGAGGTCTAGGAAGATGGAAGAACACCATCTTCAAGTTAGAGAGAGAAGCTAAAGAGAGAAGGGAAAAACTATGTGTTTATTAGTAAGGAAAGGTAAAGTTTACACAAAGAGTCTCACCCCTCCATGGAAGTATGGAGGGGTATTTATAGCCTAGCACTTACATCTATTACAATATGACATATCTAGTCCATGTGTTTCGGCTAACAAAGATAGAAAATGTAATCCCGTCAATGTCGTTCCATTTACGAGTTAGGAGCGATTCCAACAGTGAGTATATTTACTGTAGATCTTGTGAAGAGGGATAAGTGACTTGGCTTTGTGTACCTTGCTCTCGTGCACACACTTTGAGGTAGAGATATTCCGTCATTTTAGTAATGACACTTTTTTTCTCTCATGACTCTTGTCCATTTTGATATTCGATTCGTATTCCCCTTGCTTTGATTTGATATGATCCATTTGATATGATTCGCTTTGGCATGATCCTCCGATTTAATATTCGATTAGTTATTCGCTTGATATGTTATCCGCTTGAGATCCCTTATTGATACGATTCCATTATATGATCGCTTTATATGATATGATTTGTTTTATTTGGTTGCTCGAGCTAACTAGCCATGGAGGTACCATGACCATGTTATTGATGCACCAATGGCATGACACTATCCGGGGCGGTGTGAGTAGTCCCCGGTGTTCTCTTTGATATGATTATGATATGTGTGCACTTGGCCATTATGAATACGTATGTATAGTCTCGTACTAGCATATGTATATTTGATTTGTTTTGCAGGGAGCGTGTGGATGCCTCCTATGTACTCGCCCGCCTCGGTGATGTGGTGCGTGTGTGCAATACACCCTCACATTTGGGAGCTAGCTAGTCCATTTGGTACTTGAGAGGTCTCCTCCTTGTGCACTTATGAGTTGACGGATTTGATATGATTTGGCATATATGGGTTATGATATGTGATTTGTTAGATTTGGCTATTGGAGTATCTCCTTTAGTATTAGGTGCTCATGGCAACATTCTTATTTTGGTTATTATGCGACTATCTCGATATTCGATTCATTCGCTTACTATGCCTATTCACCATTCGCTTAACTACTTATTCACTTAGTATTCTTATGTGATTCGCTTGGCTATCGACTCATGCTCCAGCTCATTTGGTTATTATACTCGCCTTCGCTCATTTGATTTACTATGCTTTCACTCTATTTCGTTGGTTCGCTGTTATACTTCGATTATCACTCATCCGATCCATTATATGATTATTGGGTTCCTATGCTATTATATGATTATTTTATCCATCTTTTACCATGTTGTTATATGATTACATGATTTCTCTCACTATGTTATTATGTGGTTACCCGATTCATCCGTTATCATGCTAATATCTCGATTATCCGCTTATCATGCTATTATGCGACTATTTGATTCGTCTGGTTGCCATGCTAGTATGTAATCATTTGATTTATCCATTTATCATGCTATACTCTTGTTCGCCATTTCATTTAATTATGATGTTCGCTCAAGATTTATACCGATACATGTGACTAGCATGCTTATACTTCGCTTGGTATTTTCGCTTGTTATGTAATTGTTGCTTATCCGACGTGGTGATTGCCATGCTTACATTCTATTCATTTGTGTCACACCTCACGGGAGGCGAAACACGAGTGTAACGGAAGGAACATAAGCGTAAGATAATAAAACATACCAACGTTAAGATTTAAAGAAAGAGTACACCATTACAATACGCTTTAGCCGACATCGGCATATATAGTACAAAGTTTAGATTCCAAATATATAGCGTTTTATTACATAACGATTTGTAGTGACAAGTGAAAACTTCATTATGCAAGACCCGGTAGAAAAAGCTTACTAACGATCACGAAATGCATGAGAGAAAACGGGTCAACTATGAAAATAGTTGGTGAGTATACACGCTTCAGTAAAATAAGAAAACTCGTGAAGAAATATTCAAAGGTTTCGGTCATCGAAAATAGTCCACAAAGCAAAGGCATTGTAAATCCACCGGCCCAAGTTCCACCCATACAAAACTTGCAACCTGTGTGTTCACAACCCACCGCCAAAATATGTCTAGTTTATGTTCAAGCACACGAGGTCAAATGAGTTCCCAAAGCAAAGGCATTGTAATCCACTCGGCCCAAGTTCACCCATACAAAACTTGCAACCCGTGTGTTCACAACCCATTGCACAAAATATAGTGTGTCTAATAGTCGAGTATAAGTTACCATAATAATTCACAATATAGTACCACGTATATAATAATGTATGCCAGGCAAAGCCCCTAGAATAAATAATATGCGTCCCGTAACTTAGTGGACGAGAGGTTGGCCGACCTCTAATAGCGCTATCCATACTACCTACTAATAGGAGACTAACAATGCGAATGTACGAACAGTACATCATACAACTATTATATACAATTAAGAACACTCCGAACAAGGGAGAATTTGCACACTCCACCAATAAGGTGAGAATTTTTGAGAACGCTCCGTAACATAGTGAGACACTCTGCTCCGGACCGGGGAGGCTTTAGGTTGCTCCGAACAAGGGAGACTTTATAGTGATGCTCCGAACATGGGAGACTTTATAGTGATGCTCGAACAAGGGAGACTTTAGGTCAAGGTCATAACACGTACGGTTCAATAAGTCCAAACAAGTCATAAGTTTGTATTTAAGTTCAAGGATTTGTTTCAAGTTCAAATGTTCAAGTCAAAGAGTTCACAAAAGTAAGAATCAATTCAATTCAAGTATGGTTCATGCATTTCGCCCCAAAATATAGCAAACGGTAAAAAGGGGGGTGTGTTTACTCACTTGATGAATTGATGCGATGACAAAAGTGGTTACACCGAAAAGTAGCGTGAATCTCGAAACTGACCTATTATGAATGATATGATATGTAATAAGTCATGATGTAATGTTATGCATGCAATTCGGATGATATTTATACCACTTATGAATTTTTGAAAACAATACTCTTCGTGAAAATATAATCTTTTAACGTCTTGACCATTATCAAATTACTTCACATATGTTTACGTTGAAATGATATCCGACGATAATCATTTAGTGATTTATTAAGAGAATATAACTTTTCGTCAGAAAAATAATGTCATTGAAATTTCCATGAAAGTGACTAAACGGCCTCTAGAAGCTAGTCAGAATTGGTGCACGTCGAGCGTTTAGGAAACAAACTCAACGGTTTTGGGAAGATCGTTTCATTATCTCAAAGTTTTAGTACATGAATTTCCATCCTAGAGGTCTCGAACATAAAGAAAATTAGAGGTTAAGTATGGTACTTTTAGTCCAAAATATAGTTTAAGGATGGTTTTGGGCAAAGTTTGAGCGACCGTAATTAATTCATTACAACTCCGCTAATCAAACGATTGGACATTTTGGAAAGTATACTTGGCGATTTCACTTTTAGTAGAAGACTTTACTTTATGAAAAGTTCTAAATCAATGTTAAAACAACCTTTAACTTGGTAACTAGTTTTGCCGCAAAACTTGTCTATTAGAAATAAAGTTAGTTTTTCTCTCTATGATAAAAGTTACTGCAACTTTTGTAAACGTGTATAATTTAATCGTTACAAATCCGCTTTTCTCGCTTTAAAGATCCTTAGCTTCGTATCAAGTATACTAACATATTTTGACAAATCGACATAATTTACAACGCCCAAGCTTCATTTTGACTCGTACAAAATAAATAATGTTTGCTGAAATTCCGAAAATTTATAGTTTTCGCCGCCAAATTGAAAAATTCATAACTTCTTCGTTATGACTCCGCTTTAATCCGTTCAAGCGGCCACGGTTTCGTTTTAAAGTATATTTTCTAAATATCTAGGCCAAAAATTTTATCTACTGGCGATTTTCCAGATTTTAAAAATAAGGACAGACCCTTTTCAAACTTGTCGAAATGAGTTTTTCTCGCGCCAAACCTATTCTAACCCATTCAAAACAACTCCGAAGCTATTCTAATCCTACCATACACCTTCTTAGGGTGTCATGGTTTCCTAGACATCACCAAAACTAATATATAACAAGGAGTAATTTATAGGATGGATTATATATATAACACTTAAAAATCTTAAAAAGTGGTATAAACATCACATAACTTGCATGTTTCTCAAATAAAATGATATGACCATAATAATGAATATGAAATAAAAACATGAATATGAATGCTTACAAGAAATATGATGAGGTTTAAGGAAAAGGGTTTTTCCTAATCACTTGAGGTTTTATTGCAAAACCTATACAACAAGTGATACTAGAGTTTAAAAAATCTTTGTCTTGAAAATTTTTGATGCTTCCACCTTGGTCCTTGTGGTTGCCAATTTTTGGAGAGAAGAGAACAAGGAGAGCTTTGATCTTTACTTTGTAAATGAATGAGGTGAAATGTTTGTTATTAAAGAGTATAATACATATGCCTTAGAAGATATTTAGCAAAGCAAGTGATTCATCCCAAGTGACTCACCCCCTTGTCGACAAGGGGGTGGTATCTTTTACTTTGATGTAATTTTTTTTAAATATGTATAAGTGTAATTTGATGTAAGTTACTTGAAGACTTGTGGTAAATTGTGTACACATTTGAATATTTAGGGTAGCGTTAAATAAAAATAACTTTTCACGGGTCAAAATAAAATATATTTAGGTCATAAAAATTATAAAAATACATTTCTTGCAAAATTTGAGTGAAATAATAACTATCGTGTAGTTTTTAAGAAAACCGTCGTAATTATATAAATATAACAATTTATATACAAAATGAATTTAAAACACTGGGTAAACTCATAATATTATTTTATAAACTTAATATGAGTATAAAAATATATCGGGATAATTTTTGGAAGTAACGGATCAATTGTTCAAAATAATTAATCACGCGATAACGTTTATTTAATATGAGATTAGACGTTTAATGTGATATGCAAAACCATGCATGAACTACTGTGATGACAATGATGTTAATGAAATATAGACTAAACTTAGTCTATATGAAATGTCCTTGATGATCGTTCATGAATTCGCAGCTAAACCCCTAAGGTTACGCTGAATTTAATACTTGTAAACCTAGTTTACAACATATGATGAAATAGTAAATGTGAGAAATGACCGGAAATTGAGAATTGTGACATTCTTCCCATGTCGGTGGAATCACGTCCTCGTGATTCAATTAATGATACTATAGTCCGAACCGCGACAAAGGTTCTAAAAGTTCATGCTCGCATTTAATAGTCTAAATGATCATGTCAATGCTCATGCATATGGGTTCCTCATCCAACTAAATACATGCCCGTGATTAGATTTGGTAGGGTAAACTTACCCAACACCGAACGTATCCCTCAAAAGACCTTTTGAGTAAATACTTGACTCTTAGCTTGATTTTCGCAACTCATCAAACAAGAACTGTCACTAGATCAAGCTAGGAAACAAGTTGTTAGTATGATAGGATTCAACATCCTTGAATGAAGTCTTTTGAAAGATCCGTTCGTTCTTGGATTTGCTTACACAAATCAAATCAACAACATAATGTACCATTAAAGTCAATATCGATAGGTCTCAAATTAATCAATGTCGTGAACGTGGTAAAAATTGGAAGGAAGTATGCACTCAAAATCATGTCGTACAGAAATAAGGTAGTTGTTCGAAAGAATGTACCCGTTACGGCGCTGCGGCTTCCTCGGTACCGGATAGAATGCTCGACCACGCGGGAGGAACTTCAATGTTCGATCTTGTGGGCCTTCTATTGCCAACGCCAGTTTGACGATTACCTCCTTGGTTAGGTGTTCCTTTCAACTTTGGGCAAGTGTTAGAAGGTGATCCGACTTCCACACTCGTAACATGCTTTTCTTTGTCCTTGGTTCCCAGTCTGTTTGAGCAATTCCGTGCGATGTGGCCCGTCTGTCCACATTTGTGGCACTTTGAGCGATCTCACGAGTGATGATAATTACATCGAGTACACATAAGATGTGGACACAGATATCCTTTGCGCTCCGAGTGGTCGCTCCATAGTTCCCGGTTATTCGCCCTCTTGTTTTGCCGATCCCGGTCTCGACTTCACGACGATCCTCCCGCCGCCTGGTCCATTGTCGTTTGCTTTTGTTAGTTCTCCGACCGATCACATCATTTGTCAAGCGATCGCCATGCCCACGCGGCTTGCAGAGTGGTTGGGTTCGACGGTGGCGTCCCTCCTAATTTCCTGTATCAATCCCTATATATATCGGTCGATCAACTTCTCCACAAAGGAAACCATGTGAGGAACCATCCTAGTTAGCTCGTGGAAGCGGATCGTGTACTTGTCGACTTCTACTCCAACCATCAAGTGATTCCAAAATTCCGCTTCGACTTTTGCACTTCATCTTTCTGCAGTACTCATCGCTTAGTAGTTTCTTAAATGCTTCCCAAGATAACGCATTTGCATCCCTCTTCCTCTAGTCTCATAGTTGGTTGTTCCATGATGAGTGTGCAAATACTCATCATTTTGGTTAAATCGAACTGCAAAACGCTTAAAATGCTCGAAATGCATCAAAATATCGAAAATATTCCAAAATTGCATTTTATATGTTTCGATGCAAAATGTTCAAAATCGATGAAAAATGAGCAAAGTTTGCATAATTGGCGCTTTACCCCCAAGTTTCTAAAATTGTCGAAATAGTCCATGAGCCCTAATTTCAAAGAAAAATCACCAAAGGTCCTTTTAAATCATAACTTGTCAAAATTAGTCCTTTGGTGAAAAATATCAAAAGTTTTGAGAAATTACAAGTTTGGTCCTCCAAGTTTCAAAATTGGCAAAATGGCCTTGAAATTGGAAAATGTCAAGTTTGGTCCTTGCATTATTGAAACTTGTCACTTTTAGTCCTTGGAGCAACTTTGCAGATTTGGCGACCTAGGTCCTTGATTTCCGAAATTACACATTAGGTCCTTGTCATTAATACCCTTTATGCCTTTTGGACCTTGAACCCATTGACCACCAAGCCTTTGGACCCCTTCATTTTGACCCTTGCCTTATAATATTACACCAAGTCAAGCCATAAGTCAAATAAAACACCCTACGCCCTTTTTATCTTCTTCCTCAACAACTATCACCGCAAACCCGACATCCCATCCCCCACTCACCAAACTTCACTCCTCCATGTCCCTCATCCTCAACTACATCCAAGATTCATTAATTGCATTCCTCCCCAAACACTCAACCCACAACCAGCTAAGACCATTTCCGCCAAATGTGATCTATGGCCAAAATTCACTTAACTCATCCAAGGGTCAGAAAAGAAGGTGGGATCACTCAAAACAAGTGGGAAGGTCTTTGGCATATAAAGAGGAGGAAGAAAGAGAGTGAAGTAGTAGAATTTAGTTTAAAATTTCTTTAATGTCGTTTTTTTATCAATGTATTAGTGTAGCTTAAAATCTGTAATCTTTTGTTTCTATGATCCAAACTCAAGTTATGTTATCATTGTAATCTGTTTTTAAGAATCAATTTCAAAGTTTGGTTAAAATTCTTGTTCTTGTGTTTACTATTGAAAATTTCAACCTCATGTTCCTATATTCAAACTTCCAATAGTTTATTTTCTCATTCAAACAAGTTAACTTAAGCTTATTAAAGCTTTTAATAAGCTTATGAAACAGATTAAATCAATTTTGAATGATGGTCAACAAAAGTCAACTGCTGATGCATAATTGGAAATGGTGATGAATCTGGGTAATGCAGAGCTTGGAGGGGTTTAAATAGATTAGGTTAGAGTATTTTTGGGTCTGGTTTTAGCCTGCAAACAGCTGGACACTTGTGAGTATAAATCTCAATTTCAGTTTTCATCCATTTTGCAGATTGTGTTTGTATTTGTATTTGTAGTTATAACCTGTTCAAACTTGTTTATTTAGTTGTACTTAGGTCAGTTGGACTTAGTTTGATCAATATTACATGGTGGTTCAAGAGTTAGAGTAGATTAAAGATCAAAACAATCATAAATAGGGTGTTTGGATCAAGAGCTTAACTGTGTTATAGGCTAGTTCAAGGTAGATTCTTGTTGGTTCGAGCTTGATTAGCTCATTTGAACTCATTTGAGTCATTTATTTGTACCGCACACTCTCAAGTCAAAATTTCATTAATCGCCTCTATTTGCTTATCTGTTGGATCTTTTGCAAAGCAAAAGCTCATTTTGTGTTTAAAATACATAGATATAGTTTTCATTAGTTCCTTTCATCAATTAACATCAATATCATCCACAAATTGGATTCAAAGTTCAAAAGTCAACTTTCCATTTTATGTCAAAAGTCAAAACTGGAAAACTCAGTTTTAGCCAAACTGAGGTGATTTTTCATGGGCTCATTTCTGAGCCAATCTAAATGAAACTTGTGGTTTTAAAAAGTTCTACTGGTCTAGTTTATTATTGTGAATTTTTTATATTTTTGTGAATTTTCTAAAAGCTCCAAAAAGGCTTGCCAAATGGGCTTAATATGCCCTGTGCAACTGACTCAGTTTAAGCTGAGTCTGCACAGGGTCTTGCAGGCTTGTCACAAGCTTTAAAAAAGCTTATCTTGGTCTGTTCTTTGGTCTAGACATAGCCACCCAGGTCTAGTGTAGGATCCAAGTCTTGGTTTCATGTCTCAGCTTATTAGGTAGCTTATTTCTTAGCTTAAATGTAGTGGTCTCAAACTGTTTTAAGACTAAACTTAAAATCATCTTAATCATGGCGCTTTGTAATTCATAGGTTTAGGATAGTTGTTTTAGTTGCTTTTGAGTGTTTTAGTATATTATAACTTTTGTTTTAGTTTGGTGCTTATTGGTGACTTTTGGCTTTTCTCAAAGTGCTTATTTATAAGCGCTTCCATTAGCGCCTCTTATCCCTTCACACAAGCACTTGTTTTTCTATTTTTCCTAGATTCCTAATAATATTTTATACTTATCCTGAATTTTTCATATTTTTCCAAGTCAGTTTGCTATTTTTCTTGATTTTAATTAGTTTTTAAGCATTTTTAAATAGCTTTTAATACAAATAAATCAGAAAAAGTTTAAAAAAATATGTTTTCAATTTTTCTAGATTAAGATAATTATAAAAAGCCAAAAAAATATTTTTCCATAATTTTCTTGGTTTAAATAGTATTTTCTAGCATTTTAATTAGTTTTAAATAGTTTTAAATTAATAATAAATACATAAAAAGTCTAAAAAAATATATTTTCAGTTTTAAAATAAGTTTTATCATATTTTAGATTTTTCTAAGTTATAATTTCATTTTTCTAGGTTAATATTGTATTTTCTTATATTTTAGTGCATTTTAAATACTTAATAAATAGTTTTTAATTAATAATAATTAAATAAATAGTTTTAAAAATAATTTTATTTTTCTAATACTTTTCTTTTATTTTTAGGATTTCAAAAATGTCATTTTCATATTTTTAGGTCTTTTATTTCTTAGATCTCACGCTTTATTTTGTACGTTTACGTAATTTTATTTAAACGTCGTTTTAAGTTTTAAACGTTCATCATTTTAAATATAGTGATAGCGTTTATTTAATATATTTTATCTTTTAATTTTCTTAATTTGTATTTAAGTCAGTAATTTATAAACTTTTTCTTTAGGTATAATTATCCAATCCAATCCTTGCGATCACTATCCTTGGTGATCATTCTATCATCCGATCAAGTTTTGATACACCATTGAGTCTCCGTGGGACATAACGACCCGGGAATCCACTATATTCTCCGGATCTTCATTGCATTGGTGTCTCGAACTGCTTTTAAGTTTCTTACGGTTAGCCATTCATGTGGTAGCTTGTGTGAGATAAACTTGACTGCTCGGACCAATCAAATTTTAAGCGCCACGGGAGGCTTTAGCGTGTGTTAAACCTTTTCGCACCCATTCTTGCACATATACCATCTTTTGTAAAAGTTTTTGTAAAGTTATCAAAATCCAAAAGTTCATTAACACTTTTCTAAAGTGTTATCAACACCAAAATATTTTCATTCTTTGTTTTATAGCATGTTTTCAAAATCCAAAATATCCATCCTTTATCCTCTAACTGCTTAATTCTCCATTCCTTTATCCTCTAATCTTTAATTCTCCATTCCTTATCCTCTATAACCGCTTAATTCTTCATCTCTTATCCTCTTATCCGCTTAATTCTTTATGTCATGGTTTTCGACATGTTCTGGTGTGGAGGTCCATTTAACGGTGGAAATTGTCGGCGATGTACCAATGTGAGTTTCGGAGACAAGTTTTCGGTAATCCCGATCCCATTTCAAATAATGAAACACCGATTTTTCCTACCTACCTCCACACCCAATACGAATCCTACTCATGCGAGTTTTGTGGAATGATTCTCATTACGGTTTTGATTGTCCACCACGGGTCCCGCTTGTCTATGAGCCGTAACCATGTTACAATCGAACTTTGGTGAAAGTTATTTTCCCAATTATCTCTGTTATGAGAATTGCGGGGTCCTCATGCGACTTTTGAATGTCAACCGATGAATCAAAATTTTCACAATTCCAATTCTCCGGTTTTGACAAATTCCAACCCCACAAGATTCCATCATTCATCAATATCATCATGATAAAACTATTGGAGAATTACTAGTCGAAAACGAACAATAATCCTAGTACTCAAACTTCCGAGCCTTCACAAGATTTCAATGATTACGAGGAGTGTAATCTTCCACAAAGTTCAAGAAATACGATTCGAAAGCAACTACAAATGAAAAGAATGGTATGTAAGCTTCAAAGAGATGAATATAAGAATCCGATATGATGACGATGATGATGAGGATACTATTCAAATGAGGGAATATTATGAGGACAACGAGGAGAGTGCTATTCAATTGAACGATATCATTTCTCAACTCCTCGCCTATTGCTATCACATCTATCTTACCTATTATTGCTTCCAAAGACTCTCTCATAATGGAGGATGAGCATCTTGGCACAATTCCGAAACGGAATCGCCTAATGTTGAGAACTTCGTCCCAATCCCAAGTGAGTCCGAGGATATATCCGATAGTGATTGTGATTTGCCTTTTGTGATTCTCTTGACATTTCGAGGTTACTTCCGGATTTTCTCAAATCCTCTTTTGAATTTCATAATGACTACACTTTTGGGAAAGTAAATCCTCTTTTCGATGAAATGTCCGAGGCCGATACAGAGACCATCACGGAAGTGGTGGAAATTGCTAGCTCTCGAGCACACCACTTGTCCCACCTCGTATTCTAACTTATCTCTTCCATCATGTGATGACGATTCTATCCTCATCGATGAGATTCATGATCCAAAATCATGAATTCCCCCCGATAATGAGGAGTTAGTCATGATTTTTATCATGATTTTCTTTCTTTTCTTCACATATGGTGTGACTTCTCGTTCCTTTTCTCCTTCGGAATGAAGACACTATCTTTGACCCGGCATTTTCATTTATCATTTTGAGCGGTTCTATGTATATCTCATCGGTGTGGAACTTTCACGTGCTTCAAATGTTTGTCCAAACATCTTGAATGAAAGTCCGATGGAGATTGTTTCTTCCACTTTGCTTCCCATGAACCAATGAATTGGGTCGAGTCAAGCTAGCGACTCGGTAATCAAAAACGAGAGCTAAACATGGGTTTTCACCCGTGTGTACCACCTAGTGTGGGGAGTTGCCCAGCATGTTGTATATGAGTTTTCTAAAAAAAAAAAAAAAAAAAAAAAAAAATCTTTCAAAATAATGGCCGTAGTATTTCCTTTTACGTTTTTTGTTTCGCATAACAACGGTACTTTGAATATTGAGGGCAATGTTCATTTCTAAGTGTGGGGAATTCTCACGAATTTTATCATATAATTATACCACCCAATTCCCGTTTTGGCCAAAATTTTTTTGGAGTAAGTGTTTTACACTTACTCAATTGGTTATCGATCCGCCTTGTCTAATAAACAAAAGGATTGGCTAATCCAGAGCAAACGGCTCTTGGTAAAGATATCTCAAATCCGTTGACGGCTTGCAATTTGCCCAAAATTGTATGGTATTCACCACCATATCCTTAAAAGTGAAGAGTTGGCTAGCCCGCAAGTTTATGGCTTGTGGTAAAGGCGATGGAAAAACCATAATTGGTAATCACTCACCAAAGATAATATTGATAATTTATCTAAGAGTTGGCTAGTCCGAGCAAACGGCTTCGGTAAAGACAAATCAAATCCGTTGGAAGTCGGTGGTTTGCTCAAAATCACATGGTTATCGATTGTACCATAGTTCTTACTTGAACTGAAACATTTGGCTACTCCGAGTAATGGCTTTTGGTAAGGAGATTCAAATCCATTAAGTTTTTCTCAAAAGATTGCTAGGGACTAGCAATAGTTTAGTGTGAGGATTGATGAGTGTGCAAATACTCATCATTTTGGTTAATCTGACTCGCAAAACGCTTAAAATGCTCGAATGCATCAAAATATCGAAAATATTCCAAAATTGCATTTTATATGTTTCGGATGCAAAATGTTCAAAATCGATGAAAAATGAGCAAAGTTTGCATAATTGGCGCTTCAGTCCCCAAGTTTCTAAAATTGTCGAAATAGTCCCCGAGCCCTAATTTCAAAGAAAAATCACCAAAGGTCCTTTTTAAATCATAACTTGTCAAAATTAGTCATTTGGTGAAAAATATCAAAAGTTTTGAGAAATTACAAGTTTGGTCCTCCAAGTTTCAAAATTGGCAAAATGGCCCTTGAAATTGGAAAATGTCAAGTTTGGTCCTTGCATTATTGAAACTTGTCACTTTTAGTCCTTGGCAACTTTGCAGAATTGGCGACCTAGGTCCCTTGATTTTTCGAATTACACATTAGGTCCTTGTCATTAATACCTTTATGCCTTTTGGACCTTGAACCCATTGTGACCACTCGCAAGCCTTTGGACCCCTTCATTTTGACCCCTTGCCTTATAATATTACACCGGTCAAGCCATAAGTCAAATAAAACACCCTACGCCCTTTTTTATCTTCTTCCTCAACAACTATCACTGCAAACCTCCACATCCCATCCCCCACTCACTAGCACTCCTCCATGTCCCTCATCCTCAACTACATCCAAGATTCATTAATTGCATTCCTCCCCAAACACTCAACCCACAACTGGCTAAGACCATTTCCGCCAAAATGTGATCTATGGCCAAAATCACTTAACTCATCCAAGGGTCGTAAAGAAGGTGGGATCTTTCGAAACAAGTGGAAGGTCTTTGGCATATAAAAAGAGAGGAAGAAAGAGAGAAAGTAGTAGAATTTAGTTTAAAATTTTCTTTAATGTCGTTTTTTTATCAATGTATTAGTGTAGCTTAAAATCAGTAATCTTTTGTTTCTATGATCCAAACTCAAGTTATGTTATCATTGTAACTGCTTTTAAGAATCAATTTCAAAGTTTGGTTAAAATTCTTGTTCTTGTGTTTACTATTGAAAATTTCAACCTCATGTTCCTATATTCAAACTTCCAATAGTTTATTTTCTCATTCAAACAAGTTAACTTAAGCTTATTAAAGCTTTTAATAAGCTTATGAAACAGATTAAATCAATTTTGAATGATGGTCAACAAAAGTCAACTCACGATGCATAATTGGAAATGGTGATGAACTGGGTAATGCAGAGCTTGGAGGGTTTAAATAGATTAGGTTAGAGTATTTTTGGTGCGGTTTTAGCCTCGCAAACAAATGGACACTTGTGAGTATAAATCTCAATTTCGCTTTTCATCCATTTTGCATTGTGTTTGTATTTGTATTTGTAGTTATAACTGTTCAAACTTGTTTATTTAGTTGTACTTAGGTCGGTTGGACTTAGTTTGATCAATATTACATGGTGGTTCGATGGTTAGAGTAGATTAAAGATCAAAACAGTCATAAATAGGGTGTTTGGATCGAGAGCTTAATCTGTGTTATAGGCTAGTTCAGTGGTAGATTCTTGTTGGTTCAGGCTTGATTAGCTCATTTGAACTCATTTGAGTCATTTATTTGTGCTGCACACTCTCAAGTCAAAATTTCATTAATCGCCTCTATTTGCTTATTCTGTTGGATCTTTGCAAAGCAAAAGCTCATTTTGTGTTTAAAATACATAGATATAGTTTTCGTGGTTCCTTTCATCAATTAACATCAATATCGTCCACAAATTGGATTCAAAGTTCAAAAGTCAACTTTCCATTTTTATGTCAAAAGTCAAATCGGAAAACTTCGGTTTACCAAACCGAGGTGATTTTTCATGGGCTCATTTCGAGCCAATCTAAATGAAACTTGTGGTTTTAAAAGTTCTCTTGGTCTAGTTTATTATTGTGAATTTTCTAAAAGCTCCAAAAGGCTTGCCAAATGGGCTTAATATGCCTGCAAGTGCAACCGACTCGGTTTTAGTTTAGTCTCATGTGGTCTTCAGACTTGTCACAAGCTTTAAAAAGCTTATCTTGAGTCTGTTCTTTGGTCTAGACATAGCCACCCAGGTCTAGTGTAGGATCCAAGTCTTGGTTTCATGTCTCAACTTATTATGTAGCTTATTTCTTAGCTTAAATGTAGTGGTCTCAAACTGTTTTTAGACTAAACTTAAAATCATCTTAATCATGGCAGTTTGTAATTCATAGGTTTAGGATAGTTGTTTTTAGTTGCTTTTGAGTGTTTTTAGTATATTATAACTTTTGTTTTAGTTTGGTGCTTATTGGTGACTTTTGGCTTTTCTCAAAGTGCTTATTTATAAGCAGTTTCCATTGCAGCCTCTTATCCCTTCACACAAGCACTTGTTTTTCTATTTTTCCTAGATTCCTAATAATATTTTATACTTATCCTGAATTTTTCATATTTTTCCAAGTCAGTTTGCTATTTTTCTTGATTTTAATTAGTTTTAAGCATTTTTAAATAGCTTTTAATACAAATAAATCGAAAAAGTTTAAAAATATGTTTTCAATTTTCCTAGATTAAGATAATTATAAAAGCCAAAAAATATTTTCCATAATTTTCTTGGTTTAAATAGTATTTTCTAGCATTTTAATTAGTTTTAAATAGTTTTAAATTAATAATAAATACATAAAGTCTAAAAAATATATTTTCAGTTTTAAAATAAGTTTTATCATATTTTAGATTTTCTAAGTTATAATTTCATTTTTCTAGGTTAATATTGTATTTTCTTATATTTTAGTGCATTTTAAATACTTAATAATTAGTTTTAATTAATAATAATTAAATAAATAGTTTTAAAAATAATTTTATTTTTCTAATAATTTTCTTTTATTTTAGGATTTCAAAATGTCATTTTCATATTTTTAGGTCTTTTATTTCTTAGATCTCACGTTTTATTTTGTGCGTTTACGTAATTTTATTTAAACGTCGTTTTAGGTTTTAAACGTTCATCATTTTAAATATAGTGATAGCGTTTATTTAATATATTTTATCTTTTAATTTTCTTAATTTGTATTTAAGTCGTTTGTAATTTATAAACTTTTCTTTAGGTATAATTATCCAATCCAAATCCTTCTCGATCACTATCCTTAGTGATCATTCTATCATCGATCAAGTTTTGATACACCATTGAGTCTCCGTGGGACATAACGACCGGAATCCACTATATTCTCCGATCTTCATTGCATTGGTGTCCGAACTGTTTTAAGTTTCTTACGGTTAGCCATTCAGTGGCTAGCTTGTGTGAGATAGCTTGACTGTTTTCGGGCCAATCATTCCACCAGGTCAATGCTCGACCTTGTAGTAGACCAGCAGAGAACTCAACTCTGTTTCCTTCAGCACACTTCGTGATACTAAGCTTCGACTCAACATTCTCGAACCAGGTTAACAGTCCAATGGCACCCTCAGTACCATAAAATTCCATTGGCTTGCATGTCATGAAAGTCTTATAGCTGCATCCATGACCAGTGTTTGAAGTACCTTCTCCGTTGTTGGTTCGTCTAGCATCAAGGTGCGTCATAATTTGGGTGAGTAAATCCGCTATTCCAGTCGCGTTGTTGTTTGGATTGTCATTGTTGTTTAGGTTGACATTGTTATTCGAATTGGCGTTGTTGTTGACTCCTGAGCGTGTGTTTCTGGCAGCCATGATCCTGCAATGGACCAAAATATCGGGTTGAGTAAATGACACTCGGACGGCGGCGATGAGGTTTAGAACGGTGGTATTGTGTTATAGTGATCGAAATATGGCGAGAGCAGAGACATGCTATGTCTAACAAGTCGAAAGATGGAAAAGAGAGGTATAAACAAGATACGGTGAATGTAGACGTGAGCGTAAAAACATGCTATGCATACCACCCGACCAATGCAACTTCAAAGTGACCGGACTCAAAAGACTCGACTAAACATGATTTAAAACTACCCTCTTATCATTGCATGGTTCTTCATAAATTAGACATAGTTGATCGGGGCTATGTATAATTTATGATTAACGATGCAACGATAGGACTAATTGACTCGATGATGTTCAATGTTTAATAAAATAAAAAAAAAAATTATTCGGTTATAGCTGTGATTTTTATTTTTGAAAATCGGCATTCTCTATAACCTTTGGCTCTGGTACCAATCATCACACCCTCATGGGAGGCGGAAACACGAGGTGTAACGGAAGGGAACATAAGCACAAGATAATAGAACATACCAACGTTAAGATTTAAAAGAAAGAGTACACCATTACAATACCAGTTTAGCCGACATCGGCATATATAGTACAAAGTTTAGATTCCAAATATATAGCGTTTTATTACATAACGATTTGTAGTGACAAGTGAAAACTTCATTATGCAAGACCTGGTAGAAAAAGCTTACTAACGATCACCTGAAATGCATGAGAGAAAAACGGGTCAACTATGAAAATAGTTGGTGAGTATACACGTTTTGTAAAATAAGAAAACTCGTAAGAAATATTCAAAGGTTTCGGTCATCGAAAATAGTCCACAAAGCAAAGGCATTGTAAATCCACTCGGTTCCAAGTTCGCCCATACAAAACTTGCAACACTGTGTGTTCACAACCCACCGCCAAAATATGTCTAGTTTATGTTCAAGCACACGAGGTCAAATGAGTTCCCAAAGCAAAGACATTGTAAATCCACTCGGTTCCAAGTTCCACCATACAAAACTTGCAACTTTGTGTTCACAACCCATTGCACAAAATATAGTGTGTCTAGTAGTCGAATATAAGTTACCATAATAATTCACAATATAGTACCACGTATATAATAATGTATGCCAGGCAAAGCCCCTAGAATAAATAATATGCGTCCCGTAACATAGTGGACGAGAGGTTGGCCGACCTCTAATAGCGCTATCCATACTACCTACTAATAGGAGACTAACAATGCGAATGTACGAACGGTACATCATACAACTATTATATACAATTAAGAAGACTCCGAACATGGGAGAATTTGCACACTCCACCAATAAGGCGAGAATTTTTGAGAACGCTCCGTAACATAGTGAGACACTCGCTCCGGACCGGGAGGCTTTAGGTTGCTCGAACAAGGGAGACTTTATAGTGATGCTCCGAGCATGGGAGACTTTATAGTGATGCTCGAACAAGGGAGACTTTAGGTCAAGGTCATAACACGCACGGTTCAATAAGTCCAAACAAGTCATAAGTTTGTATTTAAGTTCAAGGATTTGTTTCAAGTTCAAATGTTCAAGTCAAAGAGTTCACAAAAGTAAGAATCAATTCAATTCAAGTATGGTTCATGCATTTCGCCCCAAAATATAGCAAACGGTAAAAAGGGGGTGTGTTTACTCACTTGATGAATTGATGCGATGACAAAAGTGGTTACACCGAAAAGTAGCGTGAATCTCGAAACTGACCTATTATGAATGATATGATATGTAATAAGTCATGATGTAATGTTATGCATGCAATTCGGATGATATTTATACCACTTATGAATTTTTGAAAAACAATACTCTTCGTCGAAAATATAATCTTTTAACGTCTTGACCATTATCAAATTACTTCACATATGTTTACGTTGAAATGATAACCGACGATAATCATTTAGTGATTTATTAAGAGAATATAACTTTTCGTCGTAAAATAATGTCATTGAAATTTCCATGAAAGTGACTAAAACGGCCTCTAGAAGCTAGTCGTAAATTGGTGCACGTCGAGCGTTTAGGAAACAAACTCAACGGTTTTGGGAAGATCGTTTCATTATCTCAAAGTTTTAGTACATGAATTTCCATCCTAGAGGTCTCGAACATAAAGAAAATTAGAGGTTAAGTATGGTACTTTTAGTCCAAAATATAGTTTAAGGATGGTTTTCGGCAAAGTTTGAGCGACCGTAATTAATTCATTACAACTCCGCTAATCAAACGATCGGACATTTTGGAAAGTATACTTGGCGATTTCACTTTTAGTAGAAGACTTTACTTTATGAAAAGTTCTAAATCAATGTTAAAAACAACCTTTAACTTGGTAACTAGTTTTTGCCGCAAAACTTGTCTATTAGAAATAAAGTTAGTTTTTCTCTTATATGATAAAAGTTACGGCAACTTTTGTAAACGTGTATAATTTAATCGTTACAAATCCGCTTTTCACGCTTTTAAAGATCCTTAGCTTCAGATCAAGTATACTAACATATTTTGACAAATCGACATAATTTACAACGCCCAAGCTTCATTTTTGACTCGTACAAAATAAATAATGTTTGCTGAAATTCCAGAAAATTTATAGTTTTCGTCGCCAAATTGAAAAATTCATAACTTCTTCGTTATGACTCCGTTTTAATCCGTTCAAGCGGCCACGGTTTCGTTTTAAAGTATATTTTCTAAATATCTAGGCCAAAAATTTTTATCTACTGTCAGATTTTCCAGATTTTAAAAATAAGGACAGACCCTTTTTCAAACTTGTCGAAATGAGTTTTTCTCGCGCCAAACCTATTCTAACCCATTCAAAACAACTCCGAAGCTATTCTAATCCTACCATACACCTTCTTAGGGTGTCATGGTTTCCTAGACATCACCAAAACTAATATATAACAAGGAGTAATTTATAGGATGGATTATATATATAACACTTAAAAATCTTAAAAGTGGTATAAACATCACATAACTTGCATGTTTCTCAAATAAAATGATATGACCATAATAATGAATATGAAATAAAAACATGAATATGAATGCTTACAAGAAATATGATGAGGTTTAAGGAAAAGGGTTTTTCCTAATCACTTGAGGTTTTATTGCAAAACCTATACAACAAGTGATACTAGAGTTTAAAAATCTTTGTCTTGAAAATTTTGATGCTTCCACCTTGGTCCTTGTGGTGCCGAATTTTTGGAGAGGAAGAGAACAAGGAGAGCTTTGATCTTTACTTTGTAAATGAATGAGGTGAAATGTTTGTTATTAAAGAGTATAATACATATGCCTTAGAAGATATTTAGCAAAGCAAGTGATTCATCCCAAGTGACTCACCCCCTTGTCGACAAGGGGTGGTATCTTTACTTTGATGTAAATTTTTTTTTTAAATATGTATAAGTGTAATTTGATGTAAGTTACTTGAAGACTTGTGGTAAATTGTGTACACATTTGAATATTTATGGTAGCGTTAAATAAAAATAACTTTTCACGGGTCAAAATAAAATATATTTAGGTCATAAAATTATAAAATACATTTCTTGCAAAATTTGGTGAAATAATAACTATCGTGTAGTTTTTAAGAAAACCGTCGTAATTATATAAATATAACAATTTATATACAAAATGAATTTAAAACACCGGGTAAACTCATAATATTATTTTATAAACTTAATATGAGTATAAAAATATATCGGGATAATTTTGGAAGTAACGGATCAATTGTTCAAAATAATTAATCACGCGATAACGTTTATTTAATATGAGATTAGGCGTTTAATGTGAAATGCAAAACCATGCATGAACTCTCGTGATGACAATGATGTTAATGAAATATAGACTAAACTTAGTCTATATGAAATGTCCTTGATGATCGTTCATGAATTCGCAGCTAAACCCCTAAGGTTACGCGAATTTAATACTTGTAAACCTAGTTTACAACATATGATGAAATAGTAAATGTGAGAAATGACCGAAAATTGAGAATTGTGACATTTTGCTCCCATCTTCTTATATATTTCAGCTTAGCTTATGTATATCTGATTATCTGATTTGTTTGTTTGGCCATATTCATGTTTAGTTGATCCGCTGACTGATATGCTTTTACACTATTGGTTGCTTGATTTGATTTATGATATTGTTCATCAACTCCTATGTGATTATGTTCCGATACTTGTATGTTTGGTTATTTACATGTGCTTATATTTGTTCAATGATTCGCTGCTTTACTTGCTTTAGTTTTCTTTGATTTCTGTTCCTTCTGGATATCTGTTAATATTGTGTTCTGCATGTTCCTCATTGACTCATAGACTCATTGTGCTCGTTCGTTACGACTTTGTTATAAGTCTCCTTTGTTTCGTTTTGTATTTTTGATTATGTTTAGCTTTTGCTTTGTTATATCTGTTCACTAGGCTTTTTAAGCTCAACCGCATTTCTTTTCCATGCGGCAGGTACCAAGTGGGATGCTGGGCTTTGATGGGCTGAGAGTAGGAGCTTTTGAATGAATATTTTCCCTTATTATTTTGGACTCATCTAAAAGAACATTTGTTTTGATATTTCGTATCTTTTAGACATGTTGGATTATGTATTTTTCCTTTTGTAAGCCATTCGTTCATATGACTTGGTATTTTATTTAATAAGACTTCCGCTTGCATTTTTGTTAGTGTGTTATGATATGACTCCATAATGTGACATTCGGACCCTTGTCGTTGGGGTGTTACAATTTTGATATCTTGGTTCGTGTTGAGCTTACTATGAGTGATGATGGATTTTTGGTTTTGTGTCGAGCTTATTTAGGTAAATTTTAGTTTTTGGTTAGTGTTTGGCAATTTAAGATTATTATGGTTGTCGTTGTTGTTTTTGAAAAATAGTCTTTAAGCCAAATACTTGGGGTATATTTATAAAGTTTATATATACATACAAATGGTAAACTTTGTCGTAAAGCTTATTTTGTCATATAAAGCTACCACACATACGTACAATGATGATACAAACTTTTATAAAATGTATATGCCTCATTTAATTTACACATAACATATTTCTAAGTCACGTCATTATTATTAGGTCGTGGCGTGGTACCGTTGCACTTTATTTCGTGATCAGTTATTTCAGTAACATTCCCTTCACTCAAGGTGAGTTCATGACCCCTACTTTACTTGTCTGAAATACTTTTGGGTGAGAATACATGCTCGTTTTTGGCTAAATTCAATACTTGTTTTACTTAAATACGCGATTTGTTTACTCAAAACATTACTTGCTTTACTTAAATACTTGTTCGGTTACTCGAACACATTTCTTATTTACTCGTTACATAATCGATTACTTTCTCATGGACACAAGTATTTGAAATATATATGTGAGTTTAGAGCCTCACTTTAACTCATTTTATAATTGCTTTATAAACTTGGGGTGAGAAACATGCTACTTTTCTATGGACACGAGTACTTATTTTAAAGCTGTATGGATTAGCCTAAGACTTGATTTACCCACTATCCCCACAACATGATTTGTTAGTTCTGTAGGAAGCGTGAGTGCTATAGATAGATCTATTGGGGTGACTCTCCGTATGGGTTGGTAGCGCCAACTTGACCGTAGGCTAACGAGCGTATACCATGTCGATTCGGTGTGACGGGTTACACATCATTGGGCTTTTCTTACTTGTGCAATTATTTGCATACTCCCTTTGTCATAGTTTCGGTTCATGTGACTTAGTGCAATCGTAATACTTTTGTATGACATTATATACGTTGTAATGTTCATATGCTCGAAATCTCGTGGTCCACTTTACTATATTTTACTTTTCATGGTATTGTAAGTGAAGTAGTAGCAACTTAAACTTTTCACGATCACGCGAGTGAAGCAGTAGTCATCAAAATCTTTTAAACCACATTACTTTTACTCAACGATATTATTTATATAAACCTATGAACTCACAAACTTTATGCTGACACTTTTAGCATGTATTTCTCAGGTCCGTAAGGCGATAACTTGCATTTGGAGCATTTGAGTCGCATGACATTTGAAGACTTTGAAGCATGATTTTACCATTTGATAATGTTTTATAAATTTTTAAGTAACTTAAAACTTTGGTATCTCTTGTTGTAACTCAAAATTCATTTATCGAATGGTAACTTTTTAAAACACGTCACATTTAGAGGTCGTTTCTATAACTTGAACTTTGTACTATGAAGCAAGTACCAGGTGACATTATATTCCATTCTGCGATATTTTGAGGTGTTACAATTATAAAATCATGCTCATGAGAGTAATAATGTACTTATTTAATGTAGACTAAATTTAGTCTAGTGACGAATCGTTTAAAGATGTTTCTCGTTATGCGCGGAATAACCTAACATTTATACGTAAACTTAAATATTCACGTGTTTAGAATAAAACATTCAAGTTTATGATTACGTATTAAAAGTCAATTGTCACATACAAATCACCCTAACCGCGATAAGATCTCGGTTTAATAACCAAGAAACACAACGAAACCACCATAACCAACAACCGTTTGGTTACGCCACCAAATAACACAATTTCAAACCCCGAAACCACAACAAAACAAATGGCAACAATCAAGAACCGAACAACCATCGTGTTAGCCTTAATATTTTTATTAAGTGATGGTCATTCACATTTAGGAACTTTGTAACGTGTGTTAGATATCGATTAGAATAGTCAGCGGGCTCGTGGATTGGACTAAGCTAATTGGTTAGAAGTTATGTTAGCTAGCCTTGTATAAGTTCTTGTAACCCAATCCAATCCAAGTCCACCACGAGGCCCATGGAAAGCCCTTTAGGGCGCCTAGTACTGAGTATAAATACCCTCAAATGGTCATTTGAGGGGTGCTGAATGTGTGTGTGTGTTTTCCTTTCAAGAATAAACAAGTTTTCTTTTCATCTTCATACGCATAACATCAAGTCACCAAACTTTCTCATCTTTGTTTCTTTCTTCATTTACTACGCATAGTGTTTGTGTTTGGTTACGTGTGTTCATCTTGTGATAAGGTGAGTATCGCGTAAGGTTGGTGTAAACGTGTCCCACAATTGGTATCAATCGCCTAACAATGGTTTAGGAGTGTTTTTGTTTGAAGTTTTTGTGTAGTGTTACGCGTAGTTTTTCGTTCTCAAAGTTGTCACGCATAAAACTTTAATTTTTGCACTAAAATCTTCAAGATTCTTATGTTTTAAGGTTGTTATAGTGTTAAAGATTCTAGTTTTTGGAAAAAGTTCGAAGCTTTACATGTTTTTCTTCATTTTTACACTCGTACGTATTGGGTTGTTCGTTTCTACGCATAAGCAGAAAAAACACTTTGGGTGTTAAAGGTCAAAACTTTCTTGGTATTTGAGTGTTTTGGAAGCTGTTTGTGCATAAGAAATCGTTTGGAAAAGCGGTCATTTTTACGCGAAGAAAAAGTCAAAACCCTCTTTTCTGCGTGAAGAAAAAAGTCAAAACCCTAATCCCACGCATAAGGTTTTACGATAGCGGTTGGTAAAGAATCTTCGTGCAACAACGGTGACTCGATGTTTCACTCACTTGGATAAGTTTGTGGAACACTTCGACTTGGAAATCTCACTAGCTTGGATAAGTTAGAGAGATACGATTCGTGTTTTACGCGTGGCGAGTTTTACGCCTAAGATTTAAATCTTACGCTTAAGACCGTGTTTTACGATAAGCATTAATACTACGAGTAAGATATTGTTTACGCCTAAGAGTAACATCTTACGCGTAAGAATATTTCACGATAAGCATTAATTATTACGCAGAAGGTCACTATCTACGCCTAAGGTTCAACTTTTACGCCTAAGGAACAAAACTTACGCCTAAGCAACCATATCTTACGCCTAAGAACAATTTTACGAGTAAAATTTTAAGCAAAACTACAAACGGCTATAACTTTTGAACCAGAACTCCGTTTCATTCTACCCATCAAAACGACCGTGAGAACGAGGAGATTGGCACTCGAATAAACTAGGTCAACTTTCAAGTCCTAAAAGCGCTCGAAAAGAAGTTATTGAGGTTTTAAGTTTTAGACCAAATTTTCACTACAACAACAGAGCTTAATCTTCATCAAACACAACTTCTTTATCGTTGAATCGATCCTACATCAACTTTATCATAACATACCTTCATCAATGGCAACTCAACAAGACATTCATGCGGTAGGTCGAAAACCGTCCTCCTATGTTGGAAAAAGGTGGTTATCTTCAATGGACAAGTCGTATGCTTAGCTACATCAAGACCAAACCTAATGGAAAATTGATGATTAAATCCATTACGAATGGACCCTTCATACCTCGAAAAGTCCAAGACCTTGGAAATCTTGATGCAACACCTCCGTCCCACCATCTTTTCGTACTAAAAGAATCGAGAATACTCAAGAGGATCGAAAGCACGTCGAGCGGATGACATGGCAATTCATATTATCCAACTGGGTTTACC
Organism: Chrysanthemum lavandulifolium; assembly: GCA_022545495.1. NCBI lineage: Eukaryota > Viridiplantae > Streptophyta > Magnoliopsida > Asterales > Asteraceae > Chrysanthemum > Chrysanthemum lavandulifolium. The sequence goes on from CM040239.1 coordinate 203,915,377, forward strand.
AAGAGACATCTTTGTCTTTGTGAGACAATTGTGAAACTGCTTTCGATATGTGGGAGCGTGTTAGATGGCTTTGTCATGGAACATAAATTGGTCAACAAGATACGAGAACAAGTCGCTAGCCGCATGGGAGAAGTTTACATCTACTCACGGAGAATCCATTGAATCCTACTATGGAAGGTTCTCACTTTAATGAATGAGTCGATCGAAATAAGTTGACACCCGAACTATCGTGAGCAACATCAAGTTCTTGAACAATCTACCGGAAGAATGGGGCGATATGTCACTATTGTCAACCAAACAAAAGACTTACATCAAGTGAACTTTGATCAACTCAACGATTTTCTGAAACAAAACCAAAATGAAGTGAATGAAGTCAAGAAAGAAAGATTAGCAAAGAATCATGATCTATTGGCACTCATTGCAAAGACTCCAACTCCAGTGAACTCACAACAACAAGCTTCATCATCTTCCACTAACAACAACTTGCAGCAATACATTCCACAGCAACAAGCTGTTATCTCTCAACAACAAATCTATCCACCAGAACAACAACATTACCAGGAACAAGGAATCACTGATCTTGAAATTGAACAAGAACAAGCTTTGTCAACTGCATTTGCTTTTTTGACTAAAGCATTCAGAGGTCGCTATTCCACACCAACTAATAACAACCAAAGGATTTCATCAAACACTGCAAATGCAAATTGCACGGTAGGGTGTGAACATGGGTCATCAAGGACAAATGGTTGGAGTTATTGCGAACCCACGGGGATATGCTCTTGGATTTCGATGGGTAATCGGCGGTTTCGAATCGGGGTCGGTTGGGTCGAATGTTGGAAATCGATGGGTCGAATGTTGGGAATAGAGCGATGGGTAATCGAATGGAATGTTGCGGCTCCGATCGTTGGGAATTATGGAAATGTGAATCGTGGTAATCGAGTTAAGTGTTATAACTATCAAGGATTGGATCACATGGCAAGGAATTGTCCTACTGTCGAAAAAAGAAGATCACTGAGTATCTTGACTATCTTGTTAGCACGAAAGTCGAAGCGGGGATTACGATTGAGTGTTGAGGAAAATGACTTTTGCTATTATGGATGATTTGGAAGACCTCGAGAAATCAATGCGAACTCCATCTTCATGGCAAATCTTGAGAGACTAAGTACCACACGATTCGACACACCTCCGCCTATGACGCCAATGCAGATCCGAGGTACCAATCATCGATCCATGCTATAACAATGTCATATCGATGTGTTTACTCATGACGAACGACGTTTCGTGACATCAAGACCTACTTATGATACATACATGGACAATCCGAGTTGTAGTAATACTAACTCGAGACTCGGATGTGGATCCTAGTGGGCCGTGTGGCACAAAATCTGGCCGATGAGGAAACACGTGCTTATTTTGAATCATTAATCAATAAGCGTGGCATTGAAATCGAGAAAGTTAGAGCGCCAATCGCTGGTTAAGGCCGCGAATGCTAAATTGACCGGTGAGCTTGAGAGTTACAAGGAGAATGCAAAGCCTTTGAATTTCATAAAACAAATAATCATAATTAGAAATTGGTTATCGAAATTTGGTTTCTAAAGAACAACTATTGCAAATCAAGTATAACACACTTGATGTGAATTTGAACTTGAAAATTAAATCTTTAAACAAGGAAATTTCGATTTAAATGACCAACTTTCTAAACAAAAGAAATTTTTCGATCTTGAAAAGAGAAGAAGCGGTTGATTCTCGATTTTTCAAAACGAAGATTCTCTTCTTGATGAAATTCTTGATAAAATGAAAAATCCAAACTTTGGAAAATTTGCTTCTTACAACGGGTCATTCGCTCAAACAAACAAGATGCTTTCTAATCAAGTAAATCCGCTTTTCATACTAATCATAGAATGACACTTGGTAACGACCCTTCTTCGTTCCTCAAGAAAGCTCGAAACCTCGAGAATGTTTTGAACAATGGAAATGCTTTGCATGAACCCATAATTGCTCATGATTCTCTTGAAGCGTTAGGGTGGTGGCAACCATCCTCACCATCCTCACCATCCTCACTATCCACCAATAACATTCTTCCAACTCATCTCATCCCACACCACCCCTCACCATAGATTTTAGTGGCAACCATGTATCCCTACCCTCACCATTTTTTTTTTTTTTTTTTACCTTTATATTTAAAATTATATCAAACAATTTAATTAAAACACATAATATTATTATTATTACTTAAAAGAAAATTACAAAATACTTAAAAGAAAATTACAAAAAAGGAAATAATACTTAAAAGAAAAAGAAAACACTAGTCGTCAAGGTGTGGTAAGTTTTGAGCCGCTACATGCTCCGTAAGATCATATCGGAGACGGTTATGGATGTTTTCGCTCGAGTAACTCGGTAGTACATTCGGTCATAAACGCACGACCGGCCGATCCATTATATGAACCGTGATAATGCCACCCGCCGCCTTTTAAAATCATAATGTAATATGACACAAGCTTCTATTCATACGAAATCTTTCACGAAAAACATTGGCGGAAACCTTGGGTTTTCAACGAAATAGTCATTCATTAGATTTTCTTGGGCTTGTTCACTAAAACGTTCGATATACCCCGGTATTGCTTGAGCTTGCCGTGTCTTGAGGGCATCCATTGCGGCTAAAAGGTTGACATGGTAGAACCCGTTGAAGACACGAGTTCGGATGAAGACTCTGAGGAAAACTCCGATGATGAAGATGAAGATGAATTCATTATTTTGGTGATATGCTTGAGTAAAAGTTTTGATTTTTGGTTGTAAAAAGTATGTGAAATGGTTGTGTTTAAATAGAGATGAAATTGAAAAGGAATTTTTTTTTTTTTAAAAGAATGCAACAGATGATTTTGAGCCGTTGAACGGCTTTCTCTTCATCCCGCTTGAGCTTCACCCGTTGCAACATGAGCCCGCCGAGCCCAGATAGGTGGCGGCGGTGTAGCCGGGCCTGGCCAAGCCAGCACCTCACCCAAGCCGTTGCTACCACCCTTAGAACTATCTCGAGGAGAGTAGATCAAAATGAAACAAAAAACCGAAATCAAACCAATTGATTATAACAAATGGAACAAAATTAATGGCATTACTTTTGTTTCACAAAAGAAAAGTCAAAGTTTTCCATCACACCCAAGATTTCAAACAAAGAGTCAACACTGTTTCAAAACAAGTTTCAAAACCGCTTTAAAAACGAAAATCTCTTCGAACATTGAACAAATGTCTTCAAACAATCCTTTAACACAAGTGATGCGAGAAGTATTTTAGACAATGTGAAAACTCGAATCATGGATCTTCAAGAGATCGTTAAACTAAAACCAACATTACAACAAACATCCGGTTTAATAGTTTTGATAATGAAAATAAAAGGATTTTGAAACTCAAATTGCCTCACCAATAACATCAACTCAAGGGTAATTCATTTGAGCAAGCGCTTCGAAAGAAAACAATGACTTTGTCAAGGACCATAAACCGGTAAAGCAAGCTAATGAAAGTGTTGAACACATAAAAGCTTTGGAAAATTTAAATGATTCTCTCTTCAAGATGTTCACCAATCGATATTATGTCCATTATTTTACAAACATATTCGTTGAAGATCATGAAAGACTCTAGTATGAGACCTCCAAAATTGTTTCAAAATATGAAACGACTCTTGAAAACTTGAAAAGAAAATGTCTCATATTTTAAACAACTTGATCGAAAACTCGAGGAATGCAAGTATGACAAATTGCCGTATGAAGCGTGCCTACAATGACATGAAAGCGAAAATGATCTTTTGAGGGCTCAATTGAATGTCAAAAGGAAAGGCAATGGATACTAAGATTACAAAACCATTGATCAAGAGAAAGCAATGTTCCCAAACCGGTTTTAAAACCAAAATGTCTGTTCTATGCCTCCTCCAAAAGTCAATGAGAAAATGATTTATCCAAACCACCAATCCACCCGCCTCGCCTAAACAAAATGTTGAAAAAGGAAAGCGGTTATCGAGAAACCAAAAGTTTTAGCACCGGCCTTTTTAAGATGAGTACCACTAATGCGCTCGCCTCCACATCTAAACCATATGGAACAAACGACATAAGTTTAGAAAAGCACCCAAAGAGACTAGAAAAGTGAAACCACTTCTCTAGATACAAATGTGAATCCTAATGAGTATGCCATACCTTCTACAAGACTAGGAAGCACCTCTAGGAGCGTGCAGACTAAAGCCTAAGAGCAATACAAGGAACAATAGAGTCTTGCATGCCTCTAAGAGTAGTCGCTTGAATAAAGAGAAGAAAGTAGAAGAACACCTAGAATTTACCGCTTTGTAATAAGAAAGACATTTCATCCGAATGTAATGAACGATGAACTCGCTAAGTTTAATGAATCATTGAACTGCTTGTTTAACTTGCAAGAAATCTTTAACTAATGTTCATGATGATTGTGTTTCTAAGATTGTGAATGATAAGCTTGTTAAGAACGGTCCAAAAGAACTTATGCTAAACGAATAGGAAGACTAGTTGCGAGACTTAGGCTTTACACTACCGATAGGGAGCATAATGTTTACTTTAGGGATGACATTTGAAACCCACGGTAGAACTTTCACACTCCGTAATGGTAGAATGAGTGATGAACATGTCTTACCAATAGATAACTTCTATGAGTCAAAAGCTCACCAGTAAATATTTTGAAAAACAAAATACAAAATTTGAAAACCAACAAAAGCAAAATATAAAAATATAAAACTTTCAAAATACAAAACAATAGAAAATCAAAAATCCAAAATATTCTTCTCACGACATGTCTCTCGATAATCGATATTCAGACGCTTCTAGAAATGTCATTCAACAATGATACGGCATGCATGGATGCTCGAGCGAGAGTTCTTTAAATGTTTTCCAAAACATGTCGCTTCTCAAAAATTTCTTCAAAAATGGCTTTCAGATACTTCAAAGACAAACCCGCACTAAAATAATGACTTTTGATTATTTTCAAATCAAAACTCGTGTTTTTAAAGAAAAATCAAGTGTACGCTTCAATGCACTACATTTAAAATCGGTGAGAAATCATCATCATCTTGAGCACCTTTTTCAAGATTGTTCCAAAAGATTTTCAAAATCTTTCAAAATATTTTGTGCTCAAGATAACTCCTCTAAAACCCTTTAATTGATTATGCTTTATTAAAGGGAGCATAAAACTAAAATGTTCCAAATTCATGCTTAAATCAAATCCGTTTGTCTCCCAAAAGATTCTAAAATGTTGTTTAATCTGTTGATATCAAAAATATCACGAATATGCTATTTTGAGGGAGGATATATGATTAAAATGTGATCAAAACGCTTAATGATCGTTGTTTAAATCTCAAAAGAGCTCGACTCACTGTGAACCAATGAATTGACGAGGAATCTAAGTTAGGAAATG
>CM040239.1:203920897-203972423 GCA_022545495.1 Chrysanthemum lavandulifolium
GGTATTGGATTTGGGGGTTGGTATTTCTACCGATTACTCTACTATTATCTAATTATCTAAACTAAGGTTGTGGGAGTCTATGTCTAATTAATGTGTGCTCGTATGATAGTTTAAAGATGTGTTTACTTAGGTTGTATTACTCCTTAATTATCTCCTATTGAGGGTTGAGTTGTCACGTCTTATTCTTAGTTGCGTTGTGTGTCTAAAGTTGTAGGGTATCGTTTCTCCTAACTCTTTGAACTTACCAAAGGGTCTCGCCTACAAACCCACTAGGGATGATAAACTCCTACTCTAAGGCGCTCTTTGGATGGTTTAGCCTACAACTACTCGGTAATTATATTATAAGGTTCACAAAGATGAATCAAGCATTAAGTACACAACGAATGACCTATCGCATTACTAGATCATTAATCAACTAAGATAAGAAACAACCAATCAATATTCAATAATTAATTTCATACTTCCTAAGCAAACACACAAATAAATTAGCCGGACATGGAGAACATGCAAGCATACACACAAATAATCAAAGACAAAATTGAATTAATGAAGTAAAGACTTATCTTGGTGTAAGATAGGGTTTAAAACCCTAAAATACTGTACAAGACACCTTAGGTTCGGTTTTAGGTTTTCACTCCAAAAGACTCTCTACAAAAGACTGAAAAATTCGGATTCTATATAAGATTACATATGCGACGGCGCCACCTTATGTTTCGTGGCGCCGTCGTGTCGCCGCCATTAGGGTTTCGTCTTGGCCACGTTAACCTTGCGACGGCGTCACCTTATGTCCATGACGCCGTCCTCTTGACCGGCGTCGTGCGATTGCATCTAGGCCGTTCGAGTAGCGACGGCCTACTCTTCACAACTAGACGTCGTCGCTTGAAAATATGAGTTTTGGGTTCGGACCGTCACAACAATTTTGGGACGGCGTCGCCATTAGCTTTTTGACGCGTCGCCTTCAATTTTCAAAGCTCGTGAGTGTCTCGATTTTGACTTTGGCCATTTTCTTCATATATTCGCGCCTTTTCGTCCAAATAAGTGCCATTCCAGCATTTTGCCTTCAAGAGACCTAAAAAGTGAAAAGGAACGATATTAAGCAATAACGGATACAAAAGTGATCAAATAAGGACTTAAACGACCTGTAAAACCCTAAAATCTCAAACGCGTGAAATGACAATTTTGCCCTCAAACTTAAAATTATACAAACTCGGAAAACACGTCAACATCGTTTAACAAATTATATCATCAATAATATTCACCCATTATGAAAGTAATTAACTTATGATATAAATTAAAAGAACATAGATGATTAAACTCTAAGTAACAAATAAACATGTCCATATGTACACAATTAACCTAGACTACTAACAAGACTACATACATGATGAAGAGATAAACTTGGAAAGTCAAAATTTGGTCTCCCCCTTGATGGCCGGCCTCAATAGGCTCCTTTTTTAAAATCACAATCAATTATCATAACTCTCTTTTATCTTTTCCATTTCATTCAAAAACACCAAGAAAACCCTAAGGCTCTCTTCTTCACCAAGGGTGGCGGCTACCCTCCTTTTTCTCCATTTATATCCGAAAATCCCACAAAGAGAAGTGTTCCTAGGAGGCTCGTGATCGTGTGTGATTGATTGGTGGACGTGGTGATCGTGTTTGGCTCAAAAAGAAAGCTAGGTCGGGGGTTTTAGTTGTAGCCGTGGGTTGATATAGCCAAGGGAGGCTTGGTTTTGATCGTGGTGGTTTATTTCTTGTTCCTTTGTCACGTACACGCTACTAGGGTAACGTATCATCATCTCACGTCTCTTCCTTTGTGTTTTTATTATTCAATTCGTGGCCATGGATATCTTTTCTAGGGCTTGTTATACGAAAATGAAACACATGTAATAATGAAATTGTTGTCACACAAAATGATAACGTTGTCGTATAATAAAATTGTTCCCAAAGAGATTAGAAAAGAAAAGAGCAAAAACATTGAATGGGGGCTGTTTTGGATCGAAGTGGGTGCGTTTGGGTAGGTAAAACATATGCTTATAATGGTTTTAATAGACCCTAAAACTGGACAGCATCATATGTCGAATTTGTGTATGTCATAGATCAAGTATTATAAGTGAAATAATCTGGGTTTTTGTTGGAAAAGTCTATTTTATGTCTTAGTTAAGTTTTCCAAGTGGTTAGGTCGAATTTGGAGTTGTCTAAGTCGTATTTTTGAATTTTACAAGATCAAGTGTCAAAGCTGATAAAACGGGTCTGAAATTTGGTTGGATTGTTTGATTTTTCATTTTCAAACCATAAATAATTGGGAGCTCTCCTTTTACAGGAGTGACATTTAGGTTATAAATGAATTTCTGGGAGTTTTGGGAATTTTTCCAAGGTGTTTAAATAGGTCCAATAAGTGTAAACTTTTAAGGTGTATTTTGTGACCACTTTCTGGGCAGGTCTGGACTTGTGATTTTCCATAGGCCATTTGGCATAGAGATAGAACCCACCAATTTTTGGAGACTCTTTTAACTCATATGGGAACCCCTGGGATTTTACTTGATTTCTTTTGAGCTAAGTAAGTATTTTAGAAAAATAGCTAAAGTCTGGTCCAATTACGAGTTTAAGAAAAGGAAAGATAAAACAAGGATATCAATAAGTAAAACACTTACACATGCATAGGAAATTTATAAAATGAGTATATAAGTAATATATGATATCAATTCGTGTAGATACGTTGAAGGAGATACGACGTTGCTTCCGGTGTAACTTTCTTGTTTGCTTTGATTTCGTTGATAAGGCATGATATTCGACCTTATCTCTTAAGGTTTCTCGTGATTCTTATACATCTTTCGATATTAGCTTGAACTTCCTTGACGTTGTACTCTAAGCCTCATGATTAGGGCTTCCCTATGACCTTGCTATGCTCCCTTTGATATGAACCTTCATGATATGAAACTCCGATATGAAACTATGATATGAAGCTTTGATATGAACTTTGATATGAACTCGATATGACTTTGATATGAACCCTTATGATATGATTATGAGCTCACTATATGTATATGATTTGGCCACTATGTTTCCGGGGCGATGGATGCATCCTAGATATGATATGTTTCGAGGATTTGATCCGATTGGAGCTTTGTCTCTGTAAATGATGTCGGGTGCAATCCGCGTTTCACAATTCCGGGAGCTAGCTACTCCATTTGTTACCGAGGTCTCCCTCCTATTATGTATGGTATTCCGAGGCCACCCTCCGAATACAATGGCTACTTATGATATGATATGATATGATATGTTTCCGGCTCGGGTAGATTTCGATAACCCTTACACTTTTGATAAACCTATATTGTACCTTCAGATTCCCCAACGCACCATAATCAGACATTTGTTCATTACTCAATACCCTTATATGATTTACTTGTACCAAGATATAGATACTCCATTACACTGATCTGTCACACTTTCATTCCGTTACTTCAGACTATGGTTCCATTCATGTACCGGGTTATTATATGTTATTGGATTTGATTATGATATTCATGTTTATATGACTACTGATTTCTCTGTATGATATGTACGTATGCGATATAAGATTTACCTGTTGTCATATGATGATATACTATCTTACCGTTATGTGATCCTTTGAATTGTCTGGTAACCGTGCTTGTGTGAAATCGATTGTTGATATGTTTATCTTTTGTACCTCGTTCAATTAATCTCGTGGACTATGACTATTCGTGGTGTCCTTAGCTTCTTGTTATTGACCTGCCATGTTTGCATTTCTGTTTATGCTACGGTTTGATTGGGTAAATGGTTCAACTTATGAGGTCTAGCTTGTTAACTTGTTTAATTGCCCTGCTATGTATTTAATTCATTTAATTATAATATTCATACTGTATTCCTACTTGTTACGTGTACCGCCATGTTTTGACTACCGTTATGATATCGATTATGTCTTCAACTAAGGGTTTTGACCTGTGTGAATTTCCATGCTCACTTATTATTAATTGCTTCCGCTTTCTGTAGACATTTGTTTGGCTTGTATGTCTCCGATTTCTGAATTGATTGTATGACATATATGTTGTGTGGATGCTACCGCTATGTTGTTTATGTTTCGCTTCTTGTATGTCCGGTTTGTAGGTGCTTGTTTATATGTCATCGATTCTTTGCTTTGCTTCGCTCTCCTTGTTATCTGCTCGCTCGGATATCTCAGATAATTGTGTTCTGCGCAGATCCTCATTGACTCATTGTTCTCATTTCACGCGACTTTGTTATCCGCTTCCTTTGTTTCATTTCGCATTTCATTTTATTTAGCTTTCGTTTTGTTATATCTGCTCACTTTGGGCTTTTTAAGCTCACCGCATTTCTTTTCCCCGGCGGTGTTAGGTTGAAGATGGGCTTTGATGGGTGAGAGTTGGATTATTTGAGTGGGCCAACCCTAGATACCTTATTATTCGGATTTATTTTGTTGGGCTATTGTTTGGAGATTTCATTTTATTTTAGACATATTGGATATTGTATTTTTCCTTGTAAGTCATTCGTCTATATGACTTGGTATTTTATTCTTTAAGGCTTTCGCTTGTAAAATTTTATTTGTATGTTACGATATAACACCGAATGTGACACTTCTACCCTTGTCGGGTTGGGGTGTTATAATTATGGTATCGAGCCTGTGTTTCGTGTTGTTGACCTTAGGATTGACCCGTGAGGATTGGGTAGACATTAGGCTTCCGTCCTGTTCGATATATTCGATTCCTTTTGATTGTCGCTCGCTTTGACTTCGATAATCTTTTGTCTTCACCGCTTTGCTCTTATTCTCTTCGCATTTGATTTTATTATTTTGTCTTCGCACATCCGTTTGTCGATCGTTAGATGGAGACTACCCGCGAGCCGAAGACGATGGTGCCGAACTCGTTGTCGCAATGCCTCTCGAATGGAGGGTTCGTGAAGCGAAGCCACACCGATCGCCGCCTTGTTGGAGACATCGAGATGTCTTTGGAGGAAGTCGGACGAATCAACTAAAGACGCAACGACGAAGACAAGATTCAACCAAGGTCCGGAAGGTTCATCTACTTCATATGATTTGGGCACGACTTGTGTTGCTCGATTCGCTTGTCACGCGTTTTGGGGCGGTTTGATATCTTGCTACGTGATTTTGATCGACATTACTTTTCTTTGATTCATTTATAACTCGGTTTGAATCGTGAAGTTTTATCGTTTAGCATTCTGGTATATCTCAGCTTTTCTTTTTGGACCCACAGTAATGAGTCATGAGGAACCGTTTCATGCAAGTTGTTGGCCTTCTTCTTTGGTGATATGGTAAGTTGTTTGATGTAGTATATGTTTATATGTATGTGATGTGGTCTGCTTTGGTATGTTACTTGATATCTGTATGTGATATGTTTTGTGTGATTTTGGTTATGTGGTTTGTCATGACCCGGGACGGAATATGATGACAATAAGGGCTTGTTATGTGATGCAAGTATTATGACGCCTGATCAACGTGATAATACCGAGATCATATAATTTGAACTTATTGAAATCATACGATGTGTTGGGAAATGCCTGGGGTTGGTACGTGAATGGAATAAGGCTTATATCCGTTATTTGGCACTCGTCATGATTGTTTTGAATTCCGTACCGCTTTGAGAGAATTCGCATCGACATCTGTTATGTATAAGTCTGGTACGTTTTTGAAATCAAAATCGGTATGATCTATGTGGGACTATGAATTGCTACGCCCGCTTTAAACTCGTTCGTCTCTGTGTAACCTCGCGATTTCAATTTTCGAGGACGAAAATTTTCTTTTAGTAGGGAAGAGTTGTAAAACCCTAAAATCTCAAACGCGTGAAATGACAATTTTGCCCTCAAACTTAAAATTATACAAACTCGGAAAACACGTCAACATCGTTTAACAAATTATATCATCAATAATATTCACCCATTATGAAAGTAATTAACTTATAATATAAATTAAAAGAACATAGATGATTAAACTCTAAGTAACAAATAAACATGTCCATATGTACACAATTAACCTAGACTACTAACAAGACTACATACATGATGAAGAGATAAACTTGGAAAGTCAAAAATTTGGTCTCCCCCCCCTTGATGGCCGGCCTCAATAGGCTCCTTTTTTAAAAATCACAATCAATTATCATAACTCTCTTTTATCTTTTCCATTTCATTCAAAAACACCAAGAAAACCCTAAGGCTCTCTTCTTCACCAAGGGTGGCGGCTACCCTCCTTTTTCTCCATTTTAATCCGAAAATCCCACAAAGAGAAGTGTTCCTAAGAGGCTCGTGATCGTGTGTGATTGATTGGTGGACGTGGTGATCGTGTTTGGCTCAAAAAGAAAGCTAGGTCGTGGGTTTTAGTTGTAGCCGTGGGTTGATATAGCCAAGGGAGGCTTGGTTTTGATCGTGGTGGTTTATTTCTTGTTCCTTTGTCACGTACACGCTACTAGGGTAACGTATCATCATCTTACGCCTCTTCCTTTGTGTTTTTCTTATTCAATTCGTGGCCATGGATATCTTTTCTAGGGCTTGTTATACTAAAATGAAACACATGTAATAATGAAATTGTTGTCACACAAAATGATAACGTTGTCGTATAATAAAATTGTTACCAAAGAGATTAGAAAAGAAAAGAGCAAAACATTGAATGGGGGCTGTTTTGGATCAAGTGGGTGCGTTTGGGTAGGTAAAACATATGCTTATAATGGTTTTAATAGACCCTAAAACTGGACAGCATCATATGTCGAATTTGTGTATGTCATAGATCAAGTATTATAAGTGAAATAATCTGGGTTTTTGTTGGAAAAGTCTATTTTATGTCTTAGTTAAGTTTTCCAAGTGGTTAGGTCGAATTTGGAGTTGTCTAAGTCGTATTTTTGAATTTTACAAGATCAAGTGTCAAAGCTGATAAAACGGGTCTGAAATTTGGTTGGATTGTTTGATTTTTCATTTTCAAACCATAAAGAATTGGGAGCTCTCCTTTTACAGGAGTGACATTTAGGTTATAAATGAATTTCTGGGAGTTTTGGGAATTTTTCCAAGGTGTCTAAACAGGTCCAATAAGTGTAAACGTTTAAGGTGTATTTTCTGACCACTTTCTGGGCAGGTCTGGACTTGTGATTTTCCATAGGCCATTTGGCATAGAGATAGAACCCACCAATTTTTGGAGACTCTTTTAACTCATATGGGAACCCCTGGGATTTTACTTGATTTCTTTTGAGCTAAGTAAGTATTTTAGAAAAATCGCTAAAGTCTGGTCCAATTACGAGTTTAAGAAAAGGAAAGATAAAACAAGGATATCAATAAGTAAAACACTTACACATGCATAGGAAATTTATAAAATGAGTATATAAGTAATATATGATATCAATTCGTGTAGATACGTTGAAGGAGATACGACGTTGCTTCCCGGTGTAACTTTCTTGTTTGCTTTGATTTCGTTGATAAGGTACAGATATTCTGACCTTATCTCTTAAGGTTTCTCGTGATTCTTATACATCTTTCGATATTAGCTTGAACTGTTACGTTGTACTCTAAGCCTCATGATTAGGGCTTCCCTATGACCTTGCTATGCTCCCTTTGATATGAACCTTTGATATGAAACTCCGATATGAAACTATGATATGAAGCTTTGATATGAACTTTGATATGAACTCGATATGACTTTGATATGAACCCTTATGATATGAATATGCTTTGACCCTTCATTGATACCCGAGCCAAATATGTTTCCTAGTCGGAAGGTAACTCGACCGTGTCATTGATGCACCAATGGCATGACTTTAGTGTGGTTGAGTGATGTTCCATACCGTCCCCATTATGATATGATTATGAGCTCACTATATGTATATGATTTGGCCACTATGTTTCGGGGCGATAGATGCATCCTAGATATGATATGTTTCGAGGATTTGATCCGATTGGAGCTTTGTCTCGTGAATGATGTCGGGTGCAATCCGCCTTCACAATTCGGGAGCTAGCTACTCCATTTGTTACCGAGGTCTCCCTCCTATTATGTATGGTATTCCGAGGCCACCCGTCCGAATACAATGGCTACTTATGATATGATATGATATGATATGTTTCCTGCTCGGGTAGATTTCGATAACCCTTACACTTTTGATAAACCTATATTGTACCTTCGTATTCCCCAACGCACCATAATCAGATTACTTGTTCATTACTCAATACCCTTATATGATTTACTTGTACCAAGATATAGATACTCCATTACATTGATCTCATCACACTTTCATTCCGTTACTTGCACTATGGTTCCATTCACGCATCGGGTTATTATATGTTATTGGATTTGATTATGATATTCATGTTTATATGACTACCGATTTCTCCGTATGATATGTATGTATGCGATATAAGATTTACCTTGTCATATGATGATATACTATCTTACCGTTATGTGATCCTTTGAATTGTCTCGGTAACCGTGCTTGTGTGAAATCGATTGTTGATCTGCTTATCTTTTGTACCTCGTTTAATTAATCTCGTGGACTATGACTATCCGTGGTGTCCTTAGCTGCTTGTTATTGACCTGCCATGTTTGCATTTCTGTTTATGCTACGGTTTGATTGGGTAAATGGTTCAACTTATGAGGTCTAGCTTGTTAACTTGTTTAATTGCCCTGCTATGTATTTAATTCATTTAATTATAATATTCATACTGTATTCCTACTTGTTACGTGTGACTGCCATGTTTTGACTACCGTTATGATACTGATTATGTCTTCAACTAAGGGTTTTGACCTGTGTGAATTGCCATGCTCACTTATTATTAATTGCTTCCGCTTTCCTGTAGACATTTGCTTGGCTTGTATGTCTCCTGATTTCCTTAATTGATTGTATGACATATATGTTGTGTGGATGCTACGCCTTCTATGTTGTTTATGTTTCAGTTCTTGTATGTCCGGTTTGTAGGTGCTTGTTTATATGTCATCGATGCTTTGCTTTGCTTCGCTCTCCTTGTTATCTGCTCGCTTTGGATATCTCAGTAAAATTGTGTTCTGCAGATCCTCATTGACTCATTGTTCTCATTTATTTCGCGACTTTGTTATCCGCTTCCTTTGTTTCATTTCGCATTTCGATTTTATTTAGCTTCGTTTTGTTATATCTGCTCACTGGGCTTTTAAGCTCACCGCATTTCTTTTCCTGCGGTAGGTGTTAGGTTGAAGATGGGCTTTGATGGGCTGAGAGTTGGATTATTTGAGTAGGCCAACCCTAGATACCTTATTATTCGGATTTATTTTGTTGGGCTATTGTTTGGAGATTTCATTTTATTTTAGACATATTGGATATTGTATTTTTCCTTGTAAGTCATTCGTCTATATGACTTGGTATTTTATTCTTTAAGGCTTTCGCTTGTAAAATTTTTATTTGTATGTTCTGATATGACACCAGAATGTGACACTTCTACCCTTGTCGGGTTGGGGTGTTACACGACCCCTCAAAATGGTACCTTTTAAAACCTTATCAGGGTTACATATTTTTTTCTTTTTTTTGTTAGTTAAATGATGTTGTATAAGTTGTATCAAGTGTGTAAGTATTTGTATGTTTAAATAAAACGTAAACTCTAAAACGCGATATGTAAACTTCCGGGGTAACTTAGGAATTATTAATTATGAAATGTACCTATTCTCAAGTATAAATGACTCTATAATAAAAGTATAAGTGAAATATATTTATAATTTAAAAAGGTATACGTATTAAGCGTATATGATTAACGTGATTTTGAATTTATCTAGTAACGTAGAAGTTGAAACTTATAACATGTTACAAGTTTACAGAATGAATGACTTTAGTATTTTTAAGATGACATGAGCATATCGTGATGTTTAACTAGATTCGTAGGTCGTAGATACGTCCGTAGACAAAGGTTCCTAATAAAATAGACGTTAAACACAAAAATGACTCGACAAGTATAAAACTAACTCGACGTCATGGAAATTAGTTTTAAAATGCCAACAATAGTTACTGGTTACTAACCAGAAATGGGTGGTTGTCACAGGAGTAATGATGTGCCGGTGATAGGTACTGTTACCAGTATGTCTAGTCTTAAAAGAATTGGTTCCATGTATATATTGTATTAAAAATGCCTGCAAGTTTCTCATAGTAAAAATAGCAAAACATATTAGTAATTTTACAAACATATCAAATAAATTGGCTTGTTGGCGAAACTAATTATGGCGTAAGGTTACCCGTAATAAGTGAGCACCACAACAAACTTCATCACCACCATATCAGTTTCTCTCTCTACAATCAACTTCACCACCAACTTAGTGTAATAACATAACTAACTTCACCATCAATACATACCACACTTAAACAGAAATATACCCACGAAAACCATTTAATAAACACATACACATAATAAACCTCTCACGACTCGGCCTCGGGGATGACCTAGTCCTTGTTTTTTGGTCTTACACGTCTTATTGGATGGGTGTAACATGAACACGTCATCCTTTCCCACGACTCGGTCTTTAAGTCCTTATAGCATCTGCTCTAACAGTATAAAGGTCATAATTTAAATATATTACCTAGCATGTATGATGAAATTATCCAAGGACAATGTTGTATCTAAGGTGTTTCTAAGATACCCCTAAAAAATTTAGTCGATAGTGCAACTCCTACTTTGAACAACCAAAAGATAGGTAGCATATGTGTGAGTTTATTGTACACGAGTGACAAAACGTTTGTGCTCATACGAATCAAGTTATGGATCAATTATTTTAATGGATCACACGAATATAAGTTAAGATTAGAAAGAGGTAAGACAATGTGATCCTCTTCGACTTTCCTTTTCGTTTAAGCAATGATATACTTAAGGAAGGCTGTGGATAAAGGAATTTTCCAAGGCGTCAAAATTGGTAGGAATAGGGTGGTTGTTTTGCATCTTCAATAAGCGGATGATACTATATTATTTTGGGAATGGAATAAAGATAATGCCAAAACCTTAATGTGTATTCTCAAATGCTTTGAAGAGGTATCGGACTATGGGTTAAATATAACAAAATTAGATTGTATGGGGTGGGGTGAATGATAGTAAATTGGGAAATATGGCGAGATGGATGAATGTAGTATTGTGGATTTTCTATTTGCGTATTTGGGATTTCCGTTTGTAGAGAATATGAGGAAGGTTTGTGCATGGAATCCTATTATTGAGAAGTTTAAAAGCGAGTTGTCCAAGTGGAAATCTAAAATGATGTCGTTTGGGGTCGCCTAACATTGGTAAAAACGGTTCTAGGTAGCTTGCCTTTGTATTAGTTTTCAATGTTCCATGTGCTTTTGAATTTGATAAAACAACTTAAGATAGTTCGTAAAAAATTCTTTTGGAGGAGTTTGGGGATAACAAAAAATTATCTTGGGTTAAATAGGAGACGATGCTAGCCGTACATGGGGATGGGGGTTTAAATATTGGGTCTTAACACGCCAAGAACTTGGCACTCTTAACAAAATGGGGATGGAGGTTCAAGACAGACGGTGGGGCTTTTGGGTTAGGGTCATTCTAAGAATTCATGGTGATTTTGGGGGTTAGGGGTGGGAAGAGGGGTCGTTTGGTATGGAGGTTTGGGGCGATATTATTAGGATATGCGAAGAAATGGAGGGGCTAGGCATAGAGTTTGCATCGTCCTTTGAAGTTGTGGTGGGGAATGGAGAACTTTCCCTCCTTTTCCGCTGACTCTTTGGCGCTGGTTTTAAGAATGAGTGATTGCCCTTCTCCGAACTTCACGGAACGACCAAAGGAGCTTCACTCGACCTTACCAGCACCGGGGGTGTACTAATCAATGAACTCCCGAAACCTACTTTCATTTCTAACAAAATCAATCAAGCATCATTTCGCCAGCCCGTTTCATTTCCTTTTTGCAAAAGTTCGTTCAGTCGGTAAGCATCCCGTTAGCTCTTCATATTTCCTAGCCCATCTAGAGATGTAGGGTTTTGGTTAGATAGGTGGGTTGGTGATTTTTGATTGTGCGACAAATTTCCTATGTTATTTCATTCAGATAGGATGGAGGAGGGTAGGGTTTTGGATAAAAGGAAATGGGAGAACAATGCGTGAAGGTGGTTATGGGATTTGATAAGAAGTATTAGAGGGAGAGTGAGTAGAGAGTTAGAAAATCTTTTAGATATTTTGCAAAATTTTGTTTTGTCTCGTGATTGTAGGGATCGTTGGCGATGGAAGCTTCACGATGGTGGGATTTCAAAGTCAAAGAGGCATCAAAGATGGTGGAGGATAAGATTATTCACGTGGAGAATGGAGGGTGTTAATGGGTAGACGTCCGATTTGAGAGGATCTTGACAAGAGAGGTATTGACTGTAGGATGTTAACATGTTACATGTATTCCTCATAATCAGTCCATACAATATATAGAGATACAACCCTAATTCATAATACTATCGGCCTTAGCCTATACACACAACTATCGGGCTATGTAAAATATACTACTGACACTCCCCCGCAGTTTAAGCGGGAGGACACGAGACACTCAAACTGTTACGAAATTCCTCAAACAAAGCTGAAGGTAATCCCTTGGTGAAGATATCGCCATACTTAAAACGAGAGGGCACATGAAGAACGCGAACCTGACCAGTAGCAACCAAATCCTGAACAAAATGAATATCAATCTCTATGTGCTTGGTCCAGCGATCTTTGAATGGATTAGAAGACAAGTACACAGCACTCACATTATCAAAATAAACAATAGTAGCCTAAGGTAGAGGAGTATGAAGCTCACGAAGAAAATTCTGTAACCAACATCTCTCAGCTACAGCATTGGCAACACCACAATATTCGGCCTCAGCATTAGAACGTGAAAGCGTAGGCTAACGCTTAGAGGACCAGGAGAGTAAGTTGTTGCCAAGAAATACACAATAAATAGAATTGGATCTCCGAGTAGTGGGACAACCAACCCAATCTGCATACGAATAAGCAACCAACAAAGTAGTAGATGAGGAGAACAAATGTAAACTAGAATCCAAAGTCCCCTGAACATAGCTTAAAATCCGCTTAAGAGCTGAGAAATGAGGCTCTAGCGGATCATGCATATAAAGACAAACCTGCTGCACAACATACATAATATCATGGCGTGTGAAAGTAAGATACTGAAGAGAACCTGCAAGACTCCGATATAAAGTATGATCATCAACCGGAGTACCACCATCACCTAATTTAGACTTAGTATCAATAGGAGTCTGACAAGGATTACAACCAACCATATGAGCCCGCCCCAGAATCTCCATAGCATAATTACGCGATGAAAAAAACATACCAGACGAGTCACACGTAATTGAATTACCCAAAAAATAATAAAGATCACCCAAATCGGTCATAGAGAACTTTGTATGTAAAGAAGTAATAATCCTCTCTAAAAAACTATCAAACAAAGCAGTGAGAACAATATCATCCAGGTAAAGTAAAAAAAATGCAGTATCATCACCCTGTCGGTATATAAATAATAAGGAATCACAACGACTAGGACTAAACCCAACTGTAGTAATGTAAGCAGCAAACCGCTGAAACCAAGCTTGAGGAGCCAGCTTAAGCCCATAAAGAGACCGCTGCAATAAATAAACATAATATGGATCTCCAGATCCTGAAAATCGGGAGGCAAATGCATATAAACAGTCTTAGTTAAATCACCATGTAAAAAAGCATTCTTGACATCAAACTGGTGAACAGGCCAATGTCGAGAAATAGCTAAATTAAGTACAGTCTCAATGGTTCCCGGCTTAACAACCGGACTAAAAGTCTCATCAACATCCACACCATCAACATGTGTACTACCATTGGCAACATGACGTGCCTTATATCGACTAAGAGTACCATGAGCCAAATACTTATGGTGAGATAACCAGATACACTGAACAATATTGGCATCCGCGGGTCGAGGCACAAGAGTCCAAGTTTTGTTTTTAATAAATGCATTATACTCATCATACATAGCATATAGCCAATTTGGGTCATTAGTCCCGACACGATAACGTGTAACCATGGGGTGAACAGAAACAAGGTTTGGAGTAACAGACTAAGTTGGTGGAACGGGGGAAACGGAAATGAAAGCCAGCTGAGGTGGGGAAACAGGAGTATTTGGAGGGTGTTGTGGTGGTGAAGTTGATGGGGAAGTGGGGCTAGGAGGCTAAACAATGGTAGGAACAATTGGAGGGTCAGTTTGAACATTAGGTGAAGGGGATTGAGTGATAGGAGGATCGAATGATATTTGAAATGATTTTCGATGAGTCATCCAAGAAATCATATGAGGGACTGGTGGGTTTAGTGAGCCAAGCGGAAAACAGTCTCATCAAAGGTAACATGACGAGAAAGGATAATTTTATTTGTGTTTAAGTCTAGACAACGATAACCACGATAATTGGTGGCATGACCCAAGAAAATGGAAGGTGTCGCTGGCGCCCAGTTTGTAATTAGTATCAAGGTGTGGGTAACATAGACACCCAAAGATACGTAAAATGGTATAGTTAGGGTTTGAACCAAAAAGGCGAGTAAGAGGGATTTTATTGTTAATGGCACGTGAAGGTAAAATATTTAAGATATAAACAACCATATTTAGAGCTTCACTCCAATAATTGGGAGGGAGGTGAGCCTAAAATAATAAGGTACGTATAAGGTTATTTATAGTTCGAATCATTCATTTAGATTTCCCATTTTGTTGAGAGGTATGTGGATAAGAAAATCGAAATTGAATACCATTAGCAGCGAATATCTTACGAAAATCATGGCTGTCAAATTCTCCACCATAATCACACTAAAAAGACTTGATTTCACACTTAAATTGAGTACGAACAAAGGAACGAAACAACATAAATTTGGACAAAAAATCAAATCTATTAACTAAAGGATAAACCTAAACATATTGTGAATAATGATCCAAAATAAGATATAATATTTGAAACCGAAAAGACTGGAATTGGGAAAGTCCACAAGTCCAAGTGTTCAATATCAAATGAAGACCGAACCAAACTATTAGAACTAACAAATGGAAGTCGGCGTGTTTGCCAAGCTGACAAGCATGACAAAGAAAAGGAGACTTCTCTTTATTACACGAAATAGAACTACTTGAAAGGACACGATGTAACACTTCACTTCCTGGATGTCCAAGACGTTGATGCCATGTAAACTGACTCGCTAGAAAAGCATGCAGAATAGTGGAAGGCTGAGTGACAGATAAAGATCCCCAGTGCTATCACAACGGATCAACACCCGGCGCGTTTGAAACTCCTTAACAGAAAAACCAAAAGGGTCAAACTCAACAATACGATAATTATCACGGACAAATTGATGAACATAAATCAAATTTTTACAATATTAGGAGTAATTAAGACATTATTTAGATGAAGGGGTCGGTGAGGAGTAGGCAAAATTCTATGGCCAGGGTTGATAACAGGAATAGAATTCCCGTCACCAACCACAGCAGATGAGGTAAATGCAAGAATTAAAAACATCACTAAGACAATTGACATAGTTGTTAAGATGAGATGACTCACCTGTATCCATATTCTAGTTACCAACATCTGGATCCAGAAGCGTCGCTGCAGTAAAAGCACTTGTTAAAAGTGTTTCTTGCCCTGGGAGTTGACCCTGCTGTTGACCAATCACAAAAGAGAACCCCCTTGTTGAACCTGTGGTGAAACCGACTATTGAACCCCCAATGGATGACCCGCTGGTAAACTGATTGGTGAACCTTCTACCATAAGTAGAACCCCTGCACCTGGTGAACCTGCGGTTGTGAACCCGATAGTTGAACCCCCCCCCCACAAGTAACATAACCTAGTTGTTGAACCCCCCCTAAAAGAAGATGGATTGGGCCGATAAGAAACAGGAATGTGGGCCTATAATCAAAAACCAGGTGAGGCAGTTGTTGGAGTAGCATAGAACGCTACTAGTGAAGGTGATGGTTTGTTTATATGCGTAGCATTGCTCAGATTAGTAGGAAACCCATTCAACCCAAACTTAGCCAAAAGTGCTTGTAGTGTCACTAAGTCATGTGATGATACATTGTTGCAAGCGGGAGCAATGACATTAGAAAGGTGAGTAGAAGTATTACCGTGTATGCCATCGTGAAGAATAGACACTAAACCAACAAGACCCTTTGTTAAAATTTAAGCATGGTTTGTGAACCTTTTCAATAGATGGAGTAGTACGCCGAGTGTTAGAACCTGAGTTAGCCAACAATACTACAGGTGAGGAGGATGTAGAATCAACAAACGATATTTGTGCCCAGGACTTCAAACGCGTCTCCTTCGTAGTGAGCATAGATCGGACCGTCTTAAGGTCAGGAAAAACCTCCCGATGAGCAATGATAGTAGCAAGATTATCGAACATAGCTGGCAACCCCTCTAAAGCAAAAGTGACGATGTCATCATGACTCATGGAGAACCAAGACTTCGCAAAACCGTGGCAATAATTTCAGTCTTACAAAAATAAGCATCTATACTTAGATCGCCTAACTTCAAAGTACGCAATTCTGCCTTTAATGCAATCGAGCGAGATCGTTTGTTATCATTAAATATCGAGGAAAGTAGATCACATGCCTCTGTAGCCGTTTGAGGATTGTCAACCACAAGACGTGCTTGAAGTGTCGAGGATAATGTTACAAAGATCCAAGAGAGGATAATAGTGTCAATATTTACCCACTCCGCAACTGGCGGAGGGGTGTCACTTGTCGTGGCTTCGCCCTTACCTAAAATATGCTCCAAAAGGCCATTACCATGACAAAGATGCATGAAAAAATAAACCCATGGTGTGTTTCATCTCATCCATGTCCAGCTTCACGGGAATGAGTTGATGAAGATTGGTAATCGTCATGAGCTTGTTCGAGAGTAATATAACAGGTGGAGGAGGGAGTGGTTATCTAGTCATGATGACAATCGAAGTAATTAGGGTTTAGGGTTTGATAGTAAAGTAGTGTTGAACATGAGGGTTGTGTGATAAACCAATAGGATCTCACAATTTAAGATTGAGCAGTAACAAAGGAAAGCAACAACAATAGGATCTCACAAAACCTAATAATGGAACAGAAACAATGTAAAGCACAAAAATAGGGTCGACTGTTTCTCAAATTAACCAACGATCGACATAGCAGCCACAATAAACATAAGTCGACTGGTAATCAAAAAATACCAACGATCGATTGGAGAGAGAAAAAAAATTGGAGGATCATTTAGGGTTTTAGGGTTAGGCTCGATAGCATGTATTCCTCATAATCAGTCCATACAATATTTAGAGATACAACCCTAATTCATAATACTATCGGGCCTTAGCCTATACACACAGCTATCAGGCTATGTAAAATATACTACTGACATTGACTTGGACTCGTTTCTTTACCCAAGTTGTGATAGTGTGGTTAAATCGTGTTCTCATTGCTTGGTGACATGTAAGTTTGTTATGAATGTGTGGGATAAGATTTTTAAGTGGTGGAAGGTCGGGGGTGTCAATGCTTTTTCCATTGGTGAATTATTAGTTCATAATGGAAACATTGACATTTCTATCCATTCATCGAGGATGCGGCAAACGGTTATATGGGTGACCGGATATTTTGTGTGGAAAAAGAGAAATAACCGAGTCTTTAAAGGAAAAGTTGCTAGTGTTAATAAAATTTCAAGACATTCAACTAAAGAGCTACGAGTGGATTGTGAGAAGATCAAAAAATAAAAGTGAATTCAATTGGTAGCAGTTGTTGTTTGATCCTTTAAAATGTGGTCTCCAATAATGGCTTCAAGTTTTGAGTCGATAATATTTGGGTTGGTTCTTAGCCCAGTGTGTTGACCTTAAACATTGGATCTATGGTCTATAACGTGGTCAAGATATACCAAGTATATAAGAACAATTGAATATGTAAAAGCTTTAATATGAATTTATCATATATCTTTACAATCTGTATGTTCTAAGTATATATACATAATGAATGGGTACAAGAGAATCGTTGTGATGGTTCGTTTCATCCAACAGATGTGTCTCTTGGTTTATAACTGCTTGTAACAATTTTTGTAACTGTCAAGAAACTGCCATAGTTGACTTTTATGTTTCTGACTTTTGGGTAGATTGGGATTAACCCAATGTTCCTATTGATGGAATCTAATTGGACCTTCATTGCTTCAATCCATTTCTGATCGCTTGATGCTTCCTTGTAATTCGTAGGTTCATCTTCAACCAGTAATACTTCCTCGGTTAATACTTCCTCGGTGTTATTGTACAAATCATATAATGTTCTAAAACCTTGTAATGGTGTATGATCAAAGTTTGGATGTAAATTTCTAGTTACGTCTGAATTACTTTGATAGGTTGATCGTACTGAGGTAGTTGGCGTAACTTGACGATTTATTCGCGATGAAATTTTAGATGGTGTGCGAAGTGTTTGTGAATGTGAGGGTGAGTTTGTTGTTGATGTTGCATATTCATCATCATCATTGTTAGGGAAATTGTTGTCTTCTTCATTTGGTTGGATTCTTGTTCCTAATGTTCATTTGTGGCTTTAAGGTTTTTAACTTTGAAGTCAAACCATTCAGGTTCATCGTTAGTGTGCTCATTAAGATAATCCTTCTAATCCCATGCTTCATCCTCTGTAAACTTCACATCTCAACTAACACATATCCTTTGTGATGTTGGATCAAATAGACGGTAAGCTTTTGATCCTTGTTCATTTCCTAAGTATACTATTATGTTGCTTCTATCATCTAACTTTGTCAGATGTTGTGATGGTACCTTTGCATATGCTATGCATCCGAAAACTCTTAGATTTTATAAGTTTGGTTTTCTTTGTTTGATTGCTTTATATGAAGTGATGTTTTCTAAGGCTTTTGTAGGAGCATTTGTTTAGAATGTATATAGCATGTCTAACGACCAAATTTCAGCCCAAAAGTTTTGAGGCATGTTGGTTGCTTTCATCATGCATCTTGTTGTATACATAATCGTCCTATTTCTTCATTCAACTATTCCATTTTGTTGCAGTGAGTAAGGTGCGGTAAGTTGTCCTGATATGCCATTCTCTTTGCAGTATTGAGTGAATTCGTTAGATGTGAATTCTCCTCCACGATCAGTTCTTAACATTTTTAATGTTGTCCTTAGCTCCTTCTCTATCGTATTCTTGTATTCCTTGAATGTATCACATGCTTGATCTTTCGTGTTTAAGAAATACGTACATATATCTTGAGTAGTCATCGACTAGTAAGAATATGTATTTCTTTTCGAGATGGTGTTGGTGGTGTGATTGGTCCACATAAATCCCCATATACTAAATCTAAAGGTGATGTTGATCTAGTCTTTGCTTTCTTGGGAAATGGCGCTCTACTGTGTTTACCAACTAAACAAACATCACAGATTTGTGTTGTATGTTTAATTGCAGGTATTCCTTGAACTAAATCTCTTTGAGTCATTGATTTTAGTGATTCAAAGTTGAGATGTCCTAGCCTTGCGTGCCATAACCAAGTATTGTCCTCTATTGTCACGTCGTGTGAACGTCAATTTTTCTTGATTTTCCACTTTTTTTCCTTTCTTGAACTTAATTCTTTCTTCATAAGTCTTAAGTCTTCCGATTGCCTCTTCCATTGTCATCGTGCTTAGGTCGAATATTGTTCTATAGATGGGACTATTTGCATATACCTATCGGTACATCATTTTGTAATTTCCGTACTAAGGTTTGATCTTCTATTGGGTGTCCTAGACTAGCGGCTTTGTTTACGAGAGTTGTTAGTTTTGTAGTGAAGGTGTCGATTGTCTAGTCTTCCGTCATATATAACATCTCAAAGTCGGATTTGAGTGTTTGTAGTCTTGCTTGTTGAACTCTGTCTTCGTCAACGTTTCTAGTTTTCAAAGCATTCCAAATGTCTTTTGCGGTTTTGTGCTTTGTTATTTGAAGTAATTGTTCCTCGGGTAAGGCTTGATAAAGGAATGCAATAGTGGTTTGTCTTTTTCCTATCGGGTTGAGTCGTTTCAATCGGCTCTATTGTTTCCCATAAACCATTCCCTTCGAGAATGATTTGCGTTCGAATTGCCCACAATGAGTAATTTGCGGGCTTTAGGATTGGGCATTGAAATTGAGGTGTACTAGTTGTACTAAGTTCCTTACTTCCACCTCCTTTCGTCATATCTTAAAGATATTGACAATAAATCTCCAAAAGAATTTAACACGAGGTGTGTTGAAATTTCTTATGTTTAGTGAGCTCTTATGTTTTATTTTTCCTTAAAAGGGTATAAAACTTTATAGGTATAGTTTTAATCCAAAAACTATCCTCGAAGATTATATATTCTAAAAATGAATAACCTAAGGTTAATTACTCCTTAAAAGTTATTCCTAATCAATATAATAAGCACTGTAATCACTAGGTTATTATACTTTCTAAAATTTGACAAGATACTAATTTGAAAATAAAGTAACTTATCAAGAAAATACAATATATATCAAAATTAATATATACTATAAAAAATAAAAGTTGAAAGGGTCGTTTTGTAAAATTTGGAGCGTGGAGGGTTGATGGTCTAACCCGTAGCCTAAATATCATTTGACGTGTAGCCACATTATTTGGCGCGCTCTTTATTATTTTCTTATCTCTTTATTGAGATAGAAAAACAAGTCCCTTTGAGACTTGTATATTCCGTCTCTCTTCTTCCGTGATTAGTCCGTTCTTCTTCTTCTCCAAATCTGATGGTTGATCGCCTGGTGATAAGGCTAGGTTGACCGTCCTTGTTCTTCTCCGGTATGTTGTGTTCTTTGCGAGCACTTATAATCCCACAAGATGAAACTTAGGGTTTCGTTGAATTGAGGGTTTTCTAACCGTGTAAGAATTGAATGATTGAAGATTGAAATTGAGTCAATTGATGATTCAATTTGATGTTTTGGGCTTGATTCCTCAATGAACAGGTGTGTTTGTTCCTTGTTGTGAATTTGGTATATGGTTTTTCTTTGTTTTTGAATCGATTCGACTAGTTTTTTTTGCAAAAAATAAAAGGAACATTTTTTTATGTCGTTAAACTAATCACTTTTGTGATTGATACCTTGGTGACGAAAAATGGATTCTTTGATGAAAAACACAATAAAATGATCCTTTGATTATTGTGGTCCAACTGGTTTTGCAAAAAAAAAAAATACCGAGACTCAAGGTTGTTTCGATTCAAGAACAAGGTTTAGAAAGACTTTGGTGTATGATGATTTGGTTAAAAATTACCAAACCTGCTCAGATAAGAATTGTTTGCCTTAAACGTTGGATCTATGGTCTATAACGTGGTCAAGATATACCAAGTAAATAAGAACAATTGAATTTGTAAAAGCTTTAATATGAATCATCATCTATCTTTACTGTTTGTATGTTCTAAGTATATATACATAATGAAGGGGTACAAGAGAATCGTTGTGATGGTTTGTTTCATCCAACAGATGTGTCCCTTGGTTTATAACCTTGTAACCGTTTTTGTAATGTCAAGAAACTACCATAGTTGACTTTTATGTTTCGACTTTCGAGTTGACTTTGGGTAGATTGGGATTAACCAATCACATGGCCACGGTTACGATATTCCTAGCGTTTGATTCTTGATGGTTATCTTGAGTTTATTACACCGGTGTTTGTTCTTGTTTGGTTATTTCGGTGTTTGATTCTTCATGTATCGCTCTAGTTTAAATCGAGTATCGGTCCTGTTGTCGTTTTGAGAGGTGGTCCGCTTCTTCATTGTTCCCTTTGTGAATTAAAGGGAATGGTATCCTCTCAAGTTGAGAAGATCAACTTGAGTCAAGTTGGATGATTGTGAGTCATAGGATTTAATTCAATGGCTCAAATCAAAAAACCAATGGCTCACTCTTTTGATTTGAGCCATTGGATTAAATCCAATGGCTCATATATTCCCAACTTGAGTCAAGTTATCCTCTCAACTTGAGAGGATCCCAATCCGAATTAAAGTGGTGTTTGTTTTTTGTTTGGTCTTATCTATTGTCTAGCTGTGTTTTTCTTTTGATTATGTTTGCGAGGAGGTTATTTTACATACCAAACTTTTCTCACCATCTTAATGACTCATCTCTACCATCCATCTAAAAAGAAATCAATGGTGAGATTAAAACATTTTATTATTTCACCTATTTTTATAATTTAAATATCTCTAAACCGTTAATCGTTAAGTGAAAATATTTACACCATCATGACGAGCATTTAATTATCTTTCTATAGGCGGGCACTTTGATATACTTTCAAAAAAGAAAAAAAATCGTTTTTCACGTTTTTTAGTTTTTCGATTCTTGAAATTTGCGTGAAAAATCGTATATGATAAAACACTAAATTGAATATCACATGTGATATTAGTGTTAAATCATATATGATATGTAATATCATATGTGATATTACACTAATATCACATGTGATATTACATATCATATATGATATTACACTAATATCACGTGCGATATTCAAATTAGTGTTTTATCATATATGATTTTTAACGAAATTCGATGAACGTAAAAACGAAAACTTAAAAAAAAAACGTGAATAATCTAAATTTTTTTTTGTCGAAAGTATATCAAAGTCTTTATCTATAAAAAGATAATTAAATCTTCGTCGTAATATATATTTTTTTGCTTAACGATTAACGATTTAAAAATATTAATATTTGAAAAAATGATGAAAGTGGGTTTTTAAATTGTTGGGATTAATCTCATCCATTAGATCAAATAAAAATGGATGGTGGAGATTGATCCCTTGGTATGTAAATAATCTTTTGTCCTCAAATGATCTTAAATCTATGTTTGGTGTAGTTACTTTAGTTTTTGGTTGGGATCCCCGTTATCTTTAATTGCTTCTAAGAGTAGTGGGCTCCAAGTTCTTTTCTTTTATGTTTGATGGTTGTTTCTTTGTAATATATTGGCCTTTCTAAAAAAAAAGTTATGGGTCAATTGAGTTTGCGAATGTGTTTGCCTTTCAAAAAATAAGTTACTAGTCATCATAGTTTTCCTATTTTTCGTTCCTCATGAAAAATGGACGTTAGTAAAAGCTAGTCATTAGTATAGTTAGACTGAAAGATTCATCAGTCGCAATCCTCCTAAATCTAGTTTGTGTCCTATCAGTACCAAAGATTTCCATCAAGTATAAGTTGTGGGTTCAAGCATATAAGTTACATATATATGTGCGTATTCGCCCTGAGGAAGAAAATACTCTCTCGTAAATTGCCCCACGTCATCAAAAGTATAACTTTAACTCATATAAGTGCATAACAAGAGGTTCAAATATATATATAACATAAAGAATAATATCGGTCTGAAGTCACGTGAACATGAATATCGATCTATATCTTAGCTAGTAACTACGTAGGTTCCTGGACTAACTTGAAAAGACAGACGGCATTTACAAATACTTAAACTGCTTGCATTCATTTATTTAAGAGTTTAGTACAATATGAGTTTACATTATATACAATATGTTCAAGGAACAATTATACGACATTTGCTAGTCAATCTAGAAGGTTTTCGGTGCTATTTTGGCAAAATCAAGTGTTTTCTTGCCTTGTAGCTTGTTGGTTACATAGTGCCTACTATACTCTCCATGGTTGTATCTTCTATACTTGCTAGGACTTCTCTCATCCACCATTTCTGGCATTGGACCAATCTCTATATCATAACTCGGAGCATAAAATGTAACAATGGATAAACGGTCTTTCTGTTTGTGTGTCACCGCTCTGTGTTCTGAGCTCTTGTATCTCCCATTCGTCAAAACCTGTTGACAAAATTAAGTACAAATTTTGAGTAACTTTTGGGTTGGAATCTGTTTTAGCATACTTTTGACGCCGAGAATAAGTTTCTTAAACAAATATTGAGAATTCACCTCAATGGTATCAAGACATATTTAGTTGAAAAGTTAAAGTTGATTATGATGACAAAAAGTAAGAATTTCAAAAAATAATATTGAGACTTGAGAGTTTACCTCCATGGTGTCTCCAATGTTAATCACAAGTGCGTTTGGAACAGGTTGGATGGGAACCCATGTATTGTTTTTGAGTATTTGTAGGCCCACAGCATTACCCTTTCCCTGTTGCAACACTGTGAGAGCGCTTCCATCCGAATGGGGGCTTAAACCCAATACAAGATCCGGTCTAGGACATGCTGGGTAGTAGTTCATCCTAATTGCTTGCACGCTTTCCCCAAACATCTCTTCAAAAACATCGCCATTTAGCCCAAGGCTTAACGCTATAAATTGTAGTAGATGTTTACAAAGCTTTCTTATCTCTGTCGAGTAAGTCTCTACGGTGTCACTGTAGAACATAAACGTTAGTAAAAATTTACGTGCCGCACAATAGGTATACAATATTCAAAGTTCATACCATTCAATTATTCTATTTAATTGATCATTAAATGTGGTATATATTGACATAAAGTTTCAGATTTTCAATGGCTTCTTGTATAATGTCAAGATATGCATGTTAAAAGTTTGATCTCTATAGCTCAAGTCAAAAAATCTTTCTTAAGTGGGCCCTTACCTAAACATTGGTGGGTTAGTTGGCCATAGTTTTGGGTTTCTTATGGAGTGTGGCACTAAACCTAGAGCAAACATATTGCACCAATCTAGCTTTTGATCTTCTGAGAACACAAAAGCTTGACCATATCCCTGAACTGTTCCTGGTGCCATTGGATACTTTTGTTTCTCTTCAACTGGAAGCATGAAGAATTCCATAGCCACTTTTTCTATCTTTTCTAGCAAATCCAAATTAATCTCATGGTTTATCACCTGCAAAAAGATGAGAGTGCGATTAAATAGCAGCAAAATGCCTAGTCGGGCGTTCAAGTCCCTACAAGTTGTGTGTGATGATGGGTATGTGACTATGTGGTGAGCAGTTAAAAAGTGCTTTAACAGCAACAACCCCTAGTGGTTTGATTGAAGTTTAAGATACATGTGAACAAAAGAGACTTTTGTTACATGTGGTAAGTTCATTGTCTACCTGAAAAAACCCCACTCCTCGCAAGAAGCAGAAAGCTTCAAGATTTCATAGTGAAATTCTTCTTTGTTTCCTTTCATAAGTTTTGCAAGATCAATGACGGGTATGCTGCTAGAAAACGGTAAAGGGGGTATGGGTAGCATCGGTCTCTCAGACAAATCACGGACAAATCTATTTGGAATTTTGGTTTTTTGGGACTTTTTGAGTTCCTGAACGTCGTCTATTTGGCCTACGTTAAGTGGGAATTCAAGAACTGGAGTCATGGTTATAAGAAGTTTATAAGAGGTGTTTAACAAATGAGTTGCTAGTGACTATAGAGCTCTATACGATGCAAGTATTTATAGGAAAACAAGGCATAATATTGTTGAGCACTTTTAGAAGTCCACATTACAATGCATGTGGAATGACGTATTGGCCCATGCTTTGCACTTTAAAGATTTCATAAACACTTTTATTTCGGTTCCTAACTGGTTCCAATTTACCACAAGTGCTGTAGGACTACATAAACATTATAAAATGATTTCTAAAAGGTTTTTGTCATTAAGGGGTATGGGGCATTTGTAGATGCAAGTTGATGTCACCATTTTAGTGGACCAAATCTAGTGTGATTGTCATCAGCGATTAGTTCCTCCTTTTTCTCTACATTGGTGATCAACAAGCCGTATATATAGCACAGATACATTCAATTATTAATTTGTTATATGTGGACGTATAGTCCGGACTGGGTCAAGAATAGGTCAGGCCCGACACACAGCGGCTCACTCTACGCCTAAACCCTAATCCATGCCCTATAAATACGTGGCTGGATCTCCTTCTCAAGGACACACAATACACAAGATGACAGGTTACTCTAACCCTAACTCATCACATCGCACCGATACTAACTTGACCGTCGGAGGTGGACCCCGGGGCTACGGCCTCGTGTCCACTCCTAACGGGTTCTCTTTGTTGACAGGCCTACTTAGGGCTCGAGAAGACGACAAACGGCCAAGGGAGAGTCGTCGAATCCAGCCCGCGCCAGATTATGTATCAACAAGTTGGCACCATCCGTGGGACCACGAATAAACTATGTTTCGTGTTCTCATATTACCGAAAAACATAAATCAATTTCTAAAGTCGGTAACTCTAAAACCTTTGCATTCTCGCCATGTGTAAAACTTGCTTTACCATCATGTGAATTTAATATTACTTTAAAAGCGCTGCGTCGCATATTTGACTCGTTCTTATTGGCTTACTTTGAATACAAATTACAAGGTAAAAACTTTTGATCTTGGCCGGGCCCACGTGGTCCAAATCATACTTTAGTTATGTTCGAGAAAGAGTCAACATGATAAATTAAATACGTTTGGTTTACGCAATAAAATAACTTAAATAAAGTCCCTTTCTTATTGGCTTATTTTAAATTAAATACGTTTGGTTTACGTAATAAACATACGAATGAAGTTACGAATGGTCCCGATGGATACACTCATTCAGAAAAAAGAAAAAGTCCGCACGATCAGACCTATTTTATCTTTTATCCGCGAATTAATTCGCGCATATATCGCTTTTACGGTTGGTATGCTGTTGGGTGCTCGAACAACGCGATCGCGATAAATCTACCAGCGTTAGGCGTGCGTTCGGACATCTTCGCAGATTAGCTACGAGCAAACACCACGATGCTAGTCAATCGCCACGGCGCTTGACCGGACCAAAGGCCGTGGTCATGTTATGTTCATCTGCGATCATCCACAAACGTTCGAGTCCATGCGGTCACGATATATCCATCTGCGTCTATTAGTCGCGGTCACGGTACGTCCATCCGGGTTTTTTTTTTAGAGTAAACTACACCATTCGTCCTTGTGGTATACGTTGACCATCAAGTTTTGTCCTTTGACCAAAAAAATTGCACCGTTGGTCCTTAAGTGGGAAACGTTATTCACCGTTGGTCCCTCACCCTAACTGGCTTGAGTAACGACCGTTTAGCCTATTTAAGTGGAGGGTATAATCGTCTTTTCCCATCCACACCTTTAACTTTATCTTCTTTTAATTTTTCCTTCTTATCCTCTTGTTTGTTTCTTTTCTTCTTATCTCCTTTGCATCACAGATATATCCATCTTTCCCTCTCACTCTAGCTTCACCAGCAATCAAAGCCAGCATCATCACCTTCACCGCCTTATAATACCACTTTCATCACTATCAAGAATAGCCAAGGTGTGTTTGTTCGTGTGACGCCACCACAACCACCATCTCAGCCACGCCACCACCATCCTCACCACCATCGTCCCTTGATGGATGAAATCTACTCTGCAAACCTTTGTTCTTGATGAAATCTACTCTACAAACCAAAGGGTTTGTTTCGGGTTTGTTTCTGGACAATCGGTTGCAATATATCCCACAAACCAAAGGGGACGATCGGATGAAATCTACTCTACAAACCAAAGGGTTTGTTTCGGGTTTGTTTCTGGATCGATAATCACCACAGCCACACCCCGTCATCATGATCTCTCCATCTCGTTTGTCTATCGGGTCAGTGGGTAAGCCGTATGGGTTTCAGATCGAGACCCATTTTGTGTCTGGGTTTAGTCCCGAGCTGATTTGGTAACTCGTCGTTGATGTGTAATTATTTTTGTCTATGTTTTGGATTTTGGTCAAAAAGGAAAACACCCACGAGGGTATTTGATTTTCGGTTATGGAAAGAAACACTTGAGAGAGCGTTTTGTTTGTCTTGGAACTCGGCTCACAACAATGACCCATAAAGGTCTGTGTTTTGTTGGTCTCGGTTCAGCGAGAGTCACCCCATAAGGGTGCGTTTCTTGTTTTGTTGGTCTCGGTTTATTGATGAATCTTGGAAATGACGGTTTATCAGGTGAATTACCAAATGAGTTGACTAAATTTAGTCAACTTGAGTTTCTTGATTTGTCGAAACCTTTGTTCTTGATGGAAGGATTAAGAGTTTTGATTATTGTTAATATTGTTGTTGTTGTTAGCATAGTGTGGTAAAAGAATCTGATAAAACTAAAACCTGGCAATCGACTCATGATAGAAACTTAGTACTTGCGATAATTTTCGACTTAATGACTGAGTTGTGGGATTGTTTATATCACTTCCATATAAGGGTTGTTGATTTTAATGAAGATAAAAAGGATGGTTTAATTGTTTATGGTTTTGACTTTTGAATATATAAAAATGGGGTGTTGATGTTTATGATGAATGAGGATTAGATATATAAAAATGGGGTGTTTCTGGGTTTATGATGTATGGTGGGAGTGGTAGTGGGTGAAGAAGATGAAGATGAGGATGAATATGAGTAAACTACACCATTCGTCCTTGTTTACTCATATGAAAATAGTTGTGGATCGGTGGGAAAAGACAAATATATCCTCCACTTAACAAGGCTTAACGCCCGTTAGTCCAACCAGTTAGGGTGAGGGACCAACGATGACTAACGTTTCGCAGTTAAGGACCAATGGTGCAATTTTTTTGGTCAAAGGACGAAACTTGATGGTCAACGTATATCACAAGGACGAATGGTGTAGTTTACTCTTTTTTTTATATATAAAAAAAAACAATTAATTATTTTTTGTAAAACCTCGCGATAGGGGTAATTCGCACTGCTACTTCTCTTATGTGTTAAGCTCATATGCTATGTGCTATATATTACTTCACTTCATTAGGTTTTATATGTTTCGATTAAGTGGCATAAACTTTTAATATTTGCATTAAGTGTTTTACGAGGCATAAATAAGTTTAATGCTCCTACACGAGTAGCACCATCAAACTTGGGGGCTACCGGTATATACTACCATTGTTTCCGTGACGCGTCACGCGGTATATTTGGAAGCGGATCGTATGTAAGAGGTATTGTAAGCCCTCAAAGACGGTTTAAATATTCGCACCATCTTGCCGCAGGGAGACGTCCTCTGTCGGTTGTAAAGACGGATGTAATGCGCGCGAAGCACGTCTTCTATTGCACCTCTTTATCGCCGGTAGCAACAAGACACTCGCCATGAAGCACGTCTTCATCGCACCTCTTTGTCGCGCAACACAAGACCGCTCTGAAGCACGTCTTCGTCGCGCCTCTTTGTCGCGCGACAACAAGACACTTCTTCTCTGTGTACAAGCTTACGTCGCACCATCTTGCATCGCTCTTCGTACAAAAGGTACGCCCAACCGTGATGCGACATACGGGATCCACTCTCACAATCGCAATGTCATGATTGATTGGGCCTCTGCGCCATGAACAAAACTTAAGTTTAGCATAACATAGCCATGCGCTATTTCATACTAAACTTGGGGGCTTGTGGACGTATAGTCCGGATCGGGCCAGAATGGGTCAGCACAGCGCATGTGCCCACTCTACGCCTAAACCCTAATCCATGCCCTATAAATACATGGTGGATCTCCTTCTCAAGGACACACAATACACAAGATGATAGGTTACTCTAACCTAACTCATCATCGCACCGATACTAACTTGACCGTCGGAGGTGGACCCGGGGCTACGGCCTCGTGTCCACTCCTAACGGGTTCTCTTTGTTGACAGCCTGCTTAGGGCTCGAGAGGCGACAAGCGGCAAGGGAGAGTCGTCGAATCCACCAGCGCCAGATTATGTATCAACAAGTTGGCACCATCCGTGGGACCACGAATAAACTATGTTTCGTGTTCTCATATTACCAAAAAGCAAATCAATTTCTAAAGTCGGTAACTCTAAAACCTTTGCATTCTACCATGTGTAAAACTTGCTTTACCATCATGTGAATTTAATATTACTTTAAAAGCGTGCGCGTGCATATTTGACTCATTCTTATTGGCTTACTTTGAATACAAATTACAAGGTAAAAACTTTTGATCTTGGCCGGCCCACGTGGTCCAAATCATACTTTAGTTATGTTCGAGAAAGAGTCAACATGATAAATTAAATATGTTTGGTTTACTTAATAAAATAACTTAAATAAAGTCCCTTTCTTATTGGCTTATTTTAAATTAAATACGTTTGGTTTACGTAATAAACATACGAATGAAGTTCTGAATGGTCGATGGATACACTCATTCGTAAAAAGAAAAAGTCCGCACGATCGGACCTATTTTATCTTTTATCCGCGAATTAATTCGCGCATATCTGTTTTTACGGTTGGTATGCTTGTTCGGCTCGAACAACGCGATCGCGATAAATCTACCGTGTTGGGCCGTGCGTTCGGACATCTTCGCATATTAGCTACGAGCAAACACCACGATGCTAGTCAATCGCCACGGCGCGACCGGACCAAAGGCCGTGGTCATGTTATGTTCATCTGCGATCATCCACAAACGTTCGAGTCCATGCGGTCACGATATATCCATCTGCGTCTATTAGTCGCGGTCACGATGCGTCCATCGGGTTTTTTTATATAAAAAAACAATTAATTATTTTTGTAAAACCTCGCGATAGGGGTAATTCGACCGCTACTTCTCTTATGTGTTAAGCTCATATGCTATTTTCTATATATTACTTCACTTCATTAGGTTTTATATGTTTCGATTCGTGGCATAAACTTTTAATATTTACATTAAGTGTTTCTGTGAGTATAAATAAGTTTAATGCTCCTACACGAGTAGCACCATCAAACTTGGGGGCTACCGGTATATACTACCACTGTTTCCGTCTGGCGTCGCGGTATATTTGGAAGCGGATCGTATGTAAGAGGTATTGTAAGCCGGTACAAAGACGGTTTAAATATTCGCACCATCTTGCCGCAGGGGCGTCCTCCGTCGGTTGTAAAGACGGATGTAATGCGCGCGAGCACGTCTTCATTGCACCTCTTTGTCGCCAAGCGCCCAACTTCTGAAGCACGTCTTCGTCGCACCTCTTTGTCGCGCAAGACAACACGCTATAGAAGCACGCCTTCGTCGCGCCTCTTTGTCGCGCACAACGCACACTTTCTGAAGCATGCTTTGCACCACCATCTTGCATCGCTCACCGGTACAAAAGGTGCGCCCAACCGGGATGCAACATACGGGATCCACTCTCACAATCGCAATGTCATGATTGATTGGGCCTCTGCGGCCATGAGCAGAACTTAAGTTTAGCATAACATAGCCATGCGCTATTTCATACTAAACTTGGGGGCTTGTGGACGTATAGTCCGGGCCGGGCCGAGAATGGGTCGGGCCGCGAGACAATGACCCACTCTACTCCTAAACCCTAATCCATGCCCTATAAATACATGGTGGATCTCCTTCTCAAGGACACACAATACACAAGATGACAGGTTACTCTAACCCTAACTCATCACATCGCACCGATACTAACTTGACCGTCGGAGGTGGACCCCAGGGCTACGGCCTCGGGTCCACTCCTAACGGGTTCTCTTTGTTGACGGTCTACTAAACGGCCAAGGGAGAGTCGTCGAATCCAGCCCGCGCCAGATTATGTATCAACAAGCCGTATATAGCCAGATACATTCAATTATTAATTTGTTATAGTTCAAAGATTGCTTAATAATAGATATTTAGGGTATGTTATGTTGGAATGTGAGTCGGATTAGCCGATACAATTAGAGGTGTGTGAGCCTATTGGAGCACACACTTTAAACGCTAGAATGCGTTTTCACGTTAACCTCAAAACTAGACCCGGTTTGACCCGAGTTAAACTAGACCCGATTATCACTTATTCTAAGCGCATAATGGTTGGTCCATAGAGGGAGTTTTTTTTTTTTTTTTTTTTTTTTTTTGGGGGAGGTAGTATTCGGTCTAGGGTTGTGAATGAGAAAAGGAATTGACTTGATGAACAAGTTGAAGCCCATATAAGCTAGGGTTTGGAGGATATATAAACACCCATAACCTAGCTCATTCACACGACTAAACACATAATCCATGGGAAACACTCTTGATCTCACCACCTTTTCCCAACCGATTAAGAACCCTAATTTTGATCTAGGGTTTTTGAATTCGGTTTCCACTTCGAAACCTAAGCTTGGATCGATAGATCCAAGGGTGTTGTTCATAGGTTTTCTGTTTTGTGTTCTTGGTGTTCCTGATCGAAGCATGCCCTAATGTGTTATAAACCCTAGCATTGTCTAGGGTTTTATTCTTTCTGTTTGTTGGACTATACATGTTGTTGGTCGTTTTTGTTTGCTAAATCAGAAGTTTTGTGGTTGTGGGTTTTGAGAGATGGAAAAAGGTTTTTTAAAGAGCGGTGCTAGTGAGTAGACTGATATTGATAGAAAGGGAGTAAAGTCGAGTTCGCTGCTGCATGATTTAGCCAAGAAAGTGAGGAATATTAATTGTAAGATCGTGGGTAAAGACGGGAAACCTCTCAAGGCATTCAAACATGTTCATTTTGATGATGTTGGGAATGTGGATCCAGCCATTAATCATGACACAACTGATGCTCATACTATTGGTTCTGAATCAGCAACTATGAATGCCGATGTTCATAACGGGGCTGCTATTCCTAGTGAGCATTTGTTTGTCCCTAGTGACGTGCATGTTTCTAATACTAGAGGACCTGATAATAAGATGGAAGAATCTCCTAAGTAGAGTTATTCAGCTGCTACTGATTTCACTGGTTCGTTACATGTTAATAGTAGTGAATGTGGGACTTCTGCTCAGGTTAACGTGACTAAGGGTGCTAATTAGCATATTGGTATTGTTGCACTTAATGCTAGTATGAATACTGGGTAGGCCACTGATCTTAACAAGGATCATGGTACTACTAATCGTAGGGCTGAGACTTTGTTGGGTGAGTATTAAACTAAGACTACTTCATTCGCAAACGTTCTTAATGTTGCTCGTATACATCCGAAGGTGAACTTTAGTTCATTGGTCAATGAGGATCGTGTGGATTCCCATGTCACAATGCTTCCTAGGGCTGCTAGGGAGAAGGTGCTATGTCGGTACAAAAATATGTTGGTTGGTTATTTTCCTTGGTAAGACTATTGCCTTCCCTAATGTTCAAAGTTATGTCATTAATACGTGGGGACAATTTGGCTTGCAAAAGCTAATGAAAAATGATGATGGTGTGTATCTTTTTAAGTTTGCTACCAAGGAGGGTGTGGACAATGTTTTGGAATGAGGTCCTTGGTTAATTCGTAACTCTCCTATTATTCTTAACAAATGGTCTCCTACTCTATCCCTTAGTAGGAACGAGGTAAAAAAGGTACTGGTTTGGATTAAATTGCAAAAGTTCCTTTTGGTTGCTTATTCAGAAGATGGTTTGAGCTTGATTGCTACGTAGGTATGGAAACCTATTATGTTGGATGCCTTTATAAGTTCTATGTATTTCGATTCATGGGGCCGTATTAGTTTTGATCGTGCCTTAGTTGAATTAAGCACGACATCTGACTTGAAAAGCAAAGTTACTATGGTTATTTCAAATGAAGAAGGTAATGGATATACTATAAGAATTATTGATGTCGAATATGAATGGAAGCCTTCTCATTGTGGTGAATGTGAATCATTTAGGCATTCTCTTATTGATTGTCAAATTGTGTTATGAATATTGTTCATAATGACATTAATGTGGAAACTAAGTTGTTTAATTTGGAGGATAATCATGAAGCGAGTTTCATTGAGGTAAGGAATTGCAAGAATAAAGGGAAGAGTGTGGTTTCGTCTTCACAATCTCGGCCAATTGGAGGTGTTAAGCTTACTAAGCCAAAACCTAACTTTTGGAGACCTAAATCGATGGAAACTACAAATCAAAGTGCTACCAATCAAGGTTCGGATCCTAAGGTTCAAAAGGAGGCTTCTACATCAAATGTTAAATCTGGTATGAACTCAAAGTCTTCTAATTCCTCTGGTGTTTTGGAATCGTTGGTGGATGAGGATGTTCATGGATTTCAACATAATGGTAAAGGGTCACAAGATCAGCCTATGAGGGACTTGGAGCCGAAGGAGCAGGTGGAGGCTAATAATCCTTGTACTTATCTTCTCCCAGTACTTCTACAACTAAGAGGGGTAACCCTTTTTCTAAGGTGGGAGATGTAGTTATTTATGATAGTGGCGTGAGCGAAGTTTTGAGGATCATGATGAGACTAATTATTTTGGTAGTGGAGGAATTTGAAGAGTCTTTTGGATCAATAGCAAGAGGATACATGTGACTACAATACTTATGAAGATGATTACCTCTCTCTGGCACAATTAAAGGTTGTTGGCATCCATGCCATTAGACTTGGATAGGTTGTTTATTTTTTTTGTATAAAGTTTGATGTATCTTATTTTATGATGGTTTAGTATTGGTGTTCTAGTTGTTTGTTGCTAGGTTTTTGTTTATGGCCTGTCATAAATGATCTAGTTGTTGTTCAAGCGGTTTCTTGAGGTTAATGTGGTACTTCAACCACATTTCATTGTACTTAACTGTTTTTTTGGAGTAATATATTTTAACGGGTGGAAGGCCTTCACCCATAAAAATGAAAAAACGAACGAAAACTTTTAAAAACGGACGAAAACATATAAAAACGGACAAAAAAAGATAAAACCAGGCGAAAACGTATAAAAGCAGTGAAAATGTATAAAACTGTAAGAAAACCAAATTTTAAGTTATTTACTAATTGTCGTTACTATAAAGGACTAACGATGCAAGTTTAGCAGGTAACGGGTACACAGTGAGTTTCATAGCCCCAGCTTTTGTTTAGCTGTTTTATAAACTCTTTTGGGGGAGATACATGTTACTGCTTTTACTATATGCTAAACTGCTTTATTATGGACAATTACTTGCAAATTAAATTCCTTGATTTTATTATTGCATGCCACTAAGTTGTTTTTGCCAAAAGTCCCCAACATCATGGACCACTAATCACTGGGAATGAGCGCAAATATTGTGGATAGGCCTATCGGAATTGACGAACCCGTCTATGTTATCGGAAATAACAAGGCGCACTATATTTGAGATTACTAGGTATATGGCAAAATACCTACCCGGGGAAAGTTACATATATATATATCGTCCGGTGATATATATACAACAGTCAGTCGTGAGTGCCATGAGCTTAGAGCAATAATAACTTTCAAGAAGATAATTGTACACATTACAATTATACGA
Organism: Chrysanthemum lavandulifolium; assembly: GCA_022545495.1. Lineage (NCBI taxonomy): Eukaryota > Viridiplantae > Streptophyta > Magnoliopsida > Asterales > Asteraceae > Chrysanthemum > Chrysanthemum lavandulifolium. Next base: position 203,955,843 of record CM040239.1, read on the forward strand.
CAAACTATATTGTCCACTACTATTTTTCCTAAACTTGAAATATTGTGATCAAATTATTGTGCTTACAAACCTATGAACTTACTCAACCTTTGTGTTGACACTTTTTAGCATGTTATCTCAGGTTCGAAAGGAATTAGCTGGCATGGCATGTGAAGGCGCTCAGAAAAACATTTTGAAGACAATGCATATATTATCATTCGAAAAACATTACAACTTTTATGTTGTACTTTTTATGATTGTACAAAATTGTTGGACCGGTTTGTAAACTCTGATATTTTAATCGAATGATAATTCATTTCAAAACGTCTCATTTAGAGTCGTTTTCTATAACTTGTGCTGTGAACTATGAAGTAATACCCCAGTGACACAATCTTCCGCTGCGATAATTTTAGGGGTGTTACACCTACAAAATCTCTAGGATTAATAAACTAACTCTAAGGTTATCTTTGGATTTTTAGCCTACAATTACTCTAGGTGATCATAAACTAAGGTTCACAAAGATTACTCAAGCATTAAAAACACAACGATGACCTATTGCAATCCTAAGCCAATTACAATTAAGATAAGAGACAACCAATCAATAATTAATAACTATGTAACATGGATCTAGGCAAACACAAAAGTAAATTAGCCGGACATGGTAAACATGCAAGCATACATACATACAATCGAAGACATAATGAAATCAATGAAGTAAATAACTTATCTTGATGTAAAATAGGGTATTAAAACCCTAAGATACTGCTCAAACCGGACAAAAGTCGTTTTAGGTTTTTACTCCACAAATCTACCTCTCTAAAAGTCTGAAAATCGAATTCTATATATAGAGTTACAACTGCGACGACGTCACCTTTTAATTGTGACGCGTCAGATCGCCGCCATTAGGGTTTCGTTTTGGCCAAGTCAACTTTGGGACGGCGTCACGTTGTGGTTGTGGCGCGTCGACTTCAACCGGCGTCGTCGAATACGGATCTAGGCCGTCGAGGGAAAAGATCTTCGTGACGCCTACTCTTCAAAGTCGGCGTTGTCGGTACAAAATAGGAAATTCACTCTGAGTCAGTCACAATTATAGGGACGGCGTAAGCTCTTTGTTTGTGTAGGATCATTATTTTAATTGTGTTGATGATTCGGGTGGTCTTGAATGATCAAAATACATGTTTACCATTTTAGAGAGAGAGTAGAGAGAGAGAGGTGTTCTTGCTAGAGGTTTACACAAAGTATGAAATATTAGATTGAAAGCACCACCCTTCCATGGATGGAAGGGGTATTCTCTACAAATACTAGACCTCCTATCGGCATGTGGATCGGGGATACGGTGGGTAAAGACCGTCCTTCCTCCACGGTGTTGCACTAAACTATTTTACGCTCTTGACTAACTAATTAACTACATAATAACATAAACAACGACAAATCTACGAGCTAACATATGCTAGACCATTATTGGGGTGACCTCTTTAACATGGAATTTTCTAATTCTAACAATCTCCCCTAAGGGAGGTCACCCCATGAAATACATTTTGCTACCTAGCATTCTATCTTTGACTTCGATTGGGCTCGTGAGACTTGAATTCTTCAATTTACGCAATCTTTGTGCTTTTGTAGCGACTCTTCAAAGTCCGCATAGTTTTGTACTTTGGTGGAGGTCTTTGAGCCGATCCACATCTTTGATGATCTTGAGCTTTCATTGAGATCATCGACCACGTAAATCTCGGATCACCCTTTATTGTGTTGCCATCATGTGAAGTTGTGACTTTTGGACCGACATGCTCACACTTTTGAATCATGACATCTTTCCATCGTGAGTGGCGGAAGCCTTCTTTGGTTCATGATATTTGCAGTGAAAGCATAAGCATAGTATGAAATATCGAGCCGGGTTATGTAGATATGCACCAGTCATGATTTCTTCAAATTAAGTGTGGAAGGCGTGAGCATGCGACTTTGGTTGACACCTCAATTACGATCGGTTTCCGTCAAGTGTACCCGAAACAACGATTAGCAATAAAACACGAAAGTGTCTTTGATCACTTTCATTGAATTGAGGTACACGCCCACGGTTCCCGTTGATCGATACAAATCTTGCTGTGATCGGTGGGATTCCTAAGAATCTCCTTGACGGGTTTCGCAATTGTTCTAGTTGTTCTCAAACCGAACGTCTCAAAGAAGACAACACGGGTGAGTGAACCAATGAATAGAGATTCAGCGATTGATGAAAAATTGATTTGAAAACAATCGCGTATTGCTTAGAATAAAGAGTTTTGCAATCTGACGAAGGTTTTATGAGAAGATCAATTTTCAATAAAAACACTTTTGTATTTGAAAATAGTACACAATCGACGTGCTAGCGAAAAGAAGAGATTCGCACATCGAGCGGTTTTCTAAAGTATTTTTCAATCGGAGATACTTTTGAATTTGAAAACATAAGTACACATTCGACGTGCTAGAGAAAAGAAGGTTTGCACATCGAACGGTTTTCAAAAGTATTCGTCAATTCCATTCTGGACCAAGGTTGATTCAAGAATGAATCTCCCCATCGTTTCTATCAGTTGTCACAAGCTTGATCTTTTGCAAGATTTCACATGTCACCCACCAAGAGCTTGTTAGGCGTTGGCTCTAGAAGGATTTCCATCTTCATTGTGAATATTTTTACATATCACTCGGATGTTACGGCAATACCACAAGGATAATCGTGGGACTCTTAATATATACTTACTTTCCACATTGTGTGAAAAGCAAGTCTTCAAGAATTTAGTGTCCTAACGAGATATTGTGGATGATCTCTTGGCTCTAGACTCAATAGTGCATTTTGGTTCCGTCTTGGGAGACTAGGGAGGGTCTCCTTCTTCAATATCAACAATCTCTAAGAGAAAGTCGATAGATAATGTCGGTTCCCGTGAGAATGAAACAAGCCCTTTTAAGAGGAACTTGAGTAGTTTGGGAAGTTTTAGTGCGGTCGTCCTTGGGTCCATGACGTCTTGTCTTCAATACCGGTGTTACCTTAGTAACAACCAGTAGCATATGTAATGAACCCGGTTTACGCCCTAAGGTTGAATTGATGGAGGCTATTTCTTTTCACCCTTTTCACATTCGGTTCTTTTCATTCTTCACCCCTTCGATGCTTACGAGACTTCATTACTAGAACCTTGTTGGGTTTATTCCGATTCTAGCTCTATCTCGATCGGCACTCTTCCCAAATCTCACTTTTTCTCCTTTTTCAATATACCTCGGACTCTACACTAACTAGTGGATTGTCCTGGGTAGATCCCTCCGGTTCGGGTGAATCGTGGGAACAAATACCTAACCTAACCATCCTTATAACACCATGCATAAAGTAAATTTGGTGGGTCTTTTGGTATTGTTCTTTCCTTCTCGAAACCAATTGAAAAATCATTTGGAAAACCAATCAAGGTACTTGTGATATAAAATCAAAACATTTTGTACCTTAATTGTTTTGATCATTTAGAAAACCTCCCCTCAACATGTGCGTATGATTTAGAAATTGTTTAGCACAAGGAGGCAAGAGGACTTTGAAATATTTTCTTTGATCACAATTTTCATCTGAAAAAGCCATTTGATTTTCATTGGTAAATTCTCCCCTCAATATGTGCATAGGATATTTGAAAACATTTTTATCACATAGAGGCAAGAGTTCTTTTGAAGCACATCCACGATTACAAAAACCATTTGATAACTCAATCAAGGTACTTTATAAGTCTCTTTAAAAACTTTTGTACCTCGATGGTTATGCTCCCCTCAATATGTGTTTCGAGATTCGAAAGCATTTAGCACATATGAGAAAGCGACTGCACAATTAAATCAAAACAATCACCTTTTATCAAATTTCATTATTAAATCACAAATTCTCCCCGATAAAAATATCAAACCCTTTGAGATTTTGGATCCCAAGTGATTTAATTAGGTTTAGAAAACATGGGAGAAAATGTGGCCTTGTTTAAATACTCATCGGTTTTGGATAAATCCTCCTCCTCAACATGTGCATTATGTATGAAATCGTTTGACACATGGAGCAGGAGTGCTTTTAAAGGACTAAAATCAATTCCATTTAAGCAGATAAGAGATTTAACTCACGATCTCTACCCCAATCGAAACATCAAACCATTTGAGATTTGTGATCCCAACTGATTTAAATCATTTAGAAAAATTTGGGGAAAGACGTGGCAAGATTCAATTTTGAAAGATGACAGATAAGGACCATTTTAAGACATTAAAGATTGTTAGTGTCAGGTATGATAGTTTTTAAGAGATCTTTTAGTAAAATAAAACAATTTCACAATCAAACAAGAACAGAAAAAATTTTATTTTGAAAGACCTTGATTCTAAAGAAAAAATCATACCATGACATAACATTAAATCTTTAGATCACCACATTTTAACGTACACACGGACTTTTATGAAGAAATATCGTTTGAAAATAATTTATTTAAAATCACTCTCCCTCGATTGATGACCGTAGTCGATGATTGAGTGACTCAAGTTTTGATAAAATGAAGTCGGTGATTTTCAAAATTAAGTCAATTAATTTTCAAAACAATATTTTCCATTTTCAAAACAATTTAATTAAATTATTCAAAATTGTTTAAAATGGTATCTGCACAAAGATCGTTAGGTGGTTGAGAAGCCTCTGTTGTTGTTCTTTGTAGGGTTTGGAAGAAAAACCGTTTGCGAATCACGATGAGACTTCTTCTTCGTTGCATTTTGAATGCCAACTGGAGGTCAAATTAAGCTCGCTTTCTTCAATCACTTAGAAGAAAACCATCTCGCGATGCGGTGAGACCTCTTACGTTGCATTTATGCCAACTCTCCATAAAGTCCAATTAAGCTCCGTTTCTTCATTTGTCAACCCAAGATATAGTTACCCTTTCCTTGCGGTGTCACAATTCTCAATTTCAGTCATTTCTCAAACTCCATATTCATCATTTCATATCAATTTATTCATGATTTTCATTTCACCTTAAAGCGTAAATTTTATATTAAATAAGCGTTATCGTGTGAGTTATTATTTTGAACATTTAATCCGTTACTTCCAAAAATGATCCCGATATATTTTATACTTACATTTAGTTTATAAAAACTATATTTTGAGTTTACCTAGTGTTCTAAATTTATTTTGTATATAAATCGTTAAAGTTATATTATTCTGACGTTTTCTTAAAACTTATACGATAATTATTTTATCACTCAAATTTTACAAGGAATGTATTTTTACAATTTTTATAATATCATTATACTCTATTTTGATCTATTAAAATTTACTTGTACCTAAAAGCTACCATTTACCTTACAAGTTAATTATATCTACACATTTTACTTATACATTTTATCAAATATTACACATTATAAATAAAGAAAAAAAATATATATATAATTGAAAGACACAATCCCCCCATATCCGGCCATGGGGGGGGGATGTATCCTAGTTGGTGATTTTTTTTCTTTGATTGTATAAACTTGTACACTACTTAAAGTCTTCCTCCATTCATTTCACTTATTCATCCTCATTATTATCAAGTCTAGAAAGCTTTTCTCTCTTGGTTTTGCTCCTTCTTCAACCGGCCATTCAAGAGGTTTTCAAGGAATCACAAAATCTTTTCAAGCTCAAATTAATCACAATCTAGATAACACTCTTAATAAGGTTTTGAAATAAAAACCTAGGGTGTTTAAGTTAAACCCTTGTTCCTTGCACCTCATCATAATAACTTGTAAGCATATTTCTATCATTTTACATATTTCATCTTCATTTCATATTTATCTCTTCATTTTTGGAGCAAGCATGCATGACTTGTGTTGTTTATACCATTTTTTCCATTGATTTTAGAGTTATATATATATAAGGTCATCCTATAATTATCCCTTGGTATATGTTGGTCTTGATGATGTCTAGGAACCCATGACACCCTAAGAAGGTGTATGGTAGGATTAGTATAGCTTTGGAGTTGTTTTGAAGGGATTGGAATAGGTTTAGTACGAGAAAACTATTTTCGACTAGTATAAAATGTGTTCTGTCCTTGTTTTATTTTTCGGAAAATCCGACGGTAGGCACAAATTTTTGGCCTTGATATTTAGAAAATATACTTTAAAACGAATCCGTGGCCGCTTGAGCGGATTAAAGCGGAGTTATAACGAAGAAGTTATGAATTTTTCAAGTTTGACGACGAAATATATATTTTCGAAATTTGACAACCTATTATTGTTTTATTCGAGTCAAAAGCGAGCCTTAAGCTTTACAAATTATTTCGACTTATCAAAATATATTAGTATACTTTGATACGAAGCTAAGGGCGTATAATACGTAGAAATCGGATTTGTAATGACTAAAATATACGTTTTCATAAATTGCCGTAACTTTATTATTTTAGAAAAACTATATTATTTTTACGAGATAAGTGTTACGGTAACTAAAACGACCATGTTGTTGGTTGTTTTTATCAATGATGTGGAACTTTTGTAACAAGATGTCTTCTAATGAAATTAAGATCACCAAGCATATTTTCTAAAGCGATCACCCGTTTGTATAAGCGGAGTTGTAATAAATTAATTACGGTTGTTTAAACTTTGCGAAACTCACTTTTTACACAACAATTAGACAAAACCACCATCTTTAACCCTTATTATCTTTATGTTCGAGACCTTTATGTCGAAAACTCTGACTGAAACTTTTAGATTTTGATACAAGCTTTCCAAAACCATCGAGTTCGTTTCCTAACGATCGGCGTACACCATTCGACTAGTTTTTCAAAGCCATTTTGTCACTTTCAAGAAATTTCCGACGACTTTATTTTACTGACGAAAAGTGATAATTTCACGATAAATCATTACGAAACTATTGTAGGATGACATTTTGGCGTAAATACTTGCAAAGTAATTTAAGAATGGTCAAGGCGTCAAAAGAGTATTTTTCGACGATAAGTATTATTTTCAAAACTACATGAATGGTATAAATAACATCTGAAATGCATGCATAACATTACATCATAACTCATTACGTATCATATCATTCACAATAGGTCAAGGTTAAAGCATCACACTACATCTCGGTGTACTCACTCTTGTCATCATACCGGTTTATCAAGTGAGTTTTCATAGCCCCACTTTCTATTAATTGTTTACAAACTCTTGGGGAGATACATGCTCAAACTATTTTCATTTACTTTCACAAGTACTTTAAACTCTTACATATTATTGTGAGTTCATACCCACTTTTACTCGTTTAAATTCTTACAAACTATTTGGGAGATACATGCTTAAATACTTGTTTCACTCTTGCGAATACTCAAACCATTTATACAATTGTGTTACAATATACTTCTTATACACTTTGGACATTATGTGTGGTTTATTGCGATATGTGCCTTAATGTGCTAAACTAGTTTTCAATTATGCATCAACATACAAACTTTAGCAATGGTTAACTCTGCGGGCCAAGGAGAGGTATTGATAGTACTATCGGTGGCGCCCCCACCCTTGGGTCCTTGATAGCGTGACACAGGGTGAATATAATCATTATTCAATGAAACATTACAAACAATTTAGACTTGTCAAGAGGTTCGATTGGCTGTGATTCTTTGCATTAAGTACATGTATATATCGTATGCACCTATGTCCTACTTACAAACAAGATTGACAATTCTATATTTTTGGCAATGGGTTGTAAACACACAGTTTGCAAGTTTTGTATGGTGAACTTGGGCGGAGTGGATTTACAATGCCTTTCTTTGCATAAGCGATTTTGAAAGGCTTTATATTTCAACACAAACTCTATGAACTCACTCAACCTTTGTGTTGACACTTTTAGCATGTTTTATCTCGGTACCTAAGGCATTCACTTCATGGCATGCATATGGACATATCATAGAGTCGTGGTGACGACGCGTCTCACTTGGGATTTATAAACTTTAAAACATCGTTTGGCTTGTAACAAACTCATTTCCGCTGAAGTTGATTTTCATTTGAGACCAATACTTTGTAAACTCGATTGTTTTAATAAATTAAGCGATGTGTTTTCCAAGCGACACTTTAGGTCGATTCGATATAATCAGTAACTTTGATGCTATGACGGTCCACCCAAGGTATTCAATTCGGCGCAAAGCGGGTAATTTGGGGGTGTGACATGCGGCATCAATCATATTCATTTGTGGGATCCGGATCGGGAACATTCTTATATACCAATATACTGCATATGTTGGTGAACACACATACAAATATATGGTGGTCGACATCACCCAACGACAATCGACTAATAAAAGTCAATCAATCATATCATAAAAGGTATGGAATAATGTGTTTATCAAACTCTAATCATCTAATCCTAACAATCTTATCCTAGGCACCTAGTCCTTCAGCGTGGGTTAACATCATTTTCGGTTTAAGCATTTAGGATAATTAAGAAAGCCCGTTAGATGATATAGATTTGAAAACATTCTCCCCTCAATCAATGACTCATTTTTAGAAAAGTTTTAAAAGCGAAGTCATTGATTGAGTTTGCAAATGTCTGAAAACTACGTCTTGATTGATTTAATAGCAACTCATTATCCACCATTTAGAAATACAACAAATATTTTTAAGAATTTTAGGCGGAAAAACATTTGTGTAGGAACAAGCATCCTTGACATACTTTCCTCAATTAGTTTTTAGGATAAGTGCACGAAATTTGTGAAAATATTTAAGAGTAGCACTTTCCTTTCTTGAAGAACGGGTTGCTATCGGAAATAATAGCAAGCCATGGTTTAAGCAAGGGTTCTGATCAAATAGCGCAAGCCATTATTTGAGCGGGATTCTGATCGAAATAAGCAGTAAGCCATATTTTTAAGACATGTTTGGAAAGAAATATTTACACCTTACGCTCGAACTTCATCTATGGTCCCGTGCCATTATTGAATGACATTTCTAAGAACGTAGATGTTATCGATGCGAAGACATGTCTTGGAAAACATATTTTTGGTATTTTGAAATTTTAAATTTTTATGGAATTTTGAAGGTTTTATATTTTCTATTTTCTTTTGAGGTTTTCTATTTTTGTATTTTGTTTTTGAATAAATATATACAAGGATAGAATAGATGATATAGTTAAGAGGATGATGATCAGTACCAAGATAAGAATATCGAGCGACCTCGTTGTAGAAGATAAGTCATCATCTCTAAACATTCACCACCAAAGCTTAGAGGCTCTTGCATTGAAGAAAGAAATTGAACCATCCGAAGAGAGACTTTGGCGACTTCCCCCAAACCGAAAATCCATAAGATGAGCAGATTGAAGCTCTATTTCAAGCTTGCCTTAGCGGTGCATAGATAAGCACACCACTATCATAAAATCATTGCTCCATTTAAGAGCGATAATCAAGGATCTCCATTCGGGTTATATCATCAAGAAGAATAGCAACATATCATCCCACTCCTAAATAATCTTCTCAAATTTCATAACCACTTGAATTACGGCGCAATCCATTCCAAAAGGTGTCAAGAGAACACTTCCCCAAGTAGTTGAGTTGATGTAGTCGATCTCTTAGTATAATGCTCAAGAACTCTCCGAATACACTTCATGAGGGAATGAAGAACACCTTCCATGTTCACATTTTTCTTCCACGATGAGCGTGTATGAAGCTCGGGAACCAGTACACCAATATCAAAGAACTCTCCGAATACACATCATGAGGGTAATGAAGAACACCTCCCCTATGTTCACATCTTTAGTCCACGATGAATGTGTATGAAGCCAAGAATCAATACACACATTCCCAGCGAGAGAATAGCGATAACACCTCCTCATATGTTACATTTTATCTCCCACAGAATATATCGTACTTGTGTACCTCTTTTTTTTGAAACTTTCTAACATCTCTTCCCCATAGTTGGAATAAGAACACTAAACGCCTTGATGAGTAAAACCTTGAGTTTCTCTGCGGTCATGACATTTGTTTTCCGGAATATCTTCAATCACTTAGAAGAGTTAAATTCATCAAGTTTACTCGCCATGAGTCAAACCTTGAGTTTCTGCTCATGTAATAACATTTGTCTTCCGGGATATCTTCAATCACTTAGAAGAATTAAGCTCATCAAGATTACTCGCGTTTAGATCGTGTCTCCTTTCCTGGCTGGTTTTGATGCTTGAGAATCGACAACTCATTAAAAGCCCGTATACTAGAAATTTGTTGAGAAGAACACTTGAATTCTTTGTGAGAATCAACTTCTGAAGACTCTATGACAATTTATATCAACCCTACATGAGACAATTTGAAGTGACCATCAAGAAGAAAACCCGCTATACCATACTTGAAACCAAGTCAACTTCCCACATTTGTATCTTAAGCTTGCACCGATAATGGAAGAGCGGTGTAGAGAATTTATGCTTCAAGCAAATCTCTAAGTACTCACTACACAAACAAAGTATGAGACATTAACACCTCTTGCGTTTATCCACACGTCATATCGTGTGACCTTTGAGTAAAACAAAGTAACTCCTAATAGTGATAGTTAACGGGTCTTCAACCATCCACCTCATTGCTGGTAACTAGATAAGCCAAGTCTTCAACTCAAATTCTTAAGCCCGAGCAAGTTATCATATAAGAACACGCCTTTGTGAAAGTCGACTTCAATCTCAAATAAGTGATAAATGATTAACTCCGAAGTAATCACCTTGTGTCAAATGTCCAACAATAGTCAATATCAACGTCTCGAGTAGTCACGCTAAAGAATATGAGCACGTCTAATTGGGAATTGAATCGACTTATAACTTTCTCCCAATTAGTGCTCTCCCTAAACAAACAATCTGTTTGATAAATGCCCAAATTAAGAAGAAGTCTTTAGATCGATAAATGCAACTCGTCTTTAGTCTTCTAACATGTAGCGAAAATGTAGAAACAGGATGTAGACTCGACCTTCTTCAAGATTGTGCGGTTGGGGAATAGATAGTTAACATCTTCAACTCACACCAAAAAGCATCCACCAAAAGCATCCCAATTAACTTACATCTTGCAAATCCCTTAACTAAAATCTCTCCGATCAAACAAGAACGAGAAAGATGTTCATCAAGGAAATCAACAATTAGGCCATAGCGAACACACAAGATGGTGACACCAAACTACCAATCACATCAAACAGAACGGAGAGATTGTTGGAATCATCATGTTGATGTATCGTGAAGCATTAACTGGAAGCACTTTGTCGATAAACTCATCAATCCGGTGAAGATGTCAACCAACGGCTCTTAGAGAAAGACTCCATGTGAAGATAACCCGATAAGAAGCTCGGTTCTTACATGAGTTTAGAGCCCGTATGACCATTTATATTCTCAAATTTCAATCAACAATGCAAAAATTCACACTTCTTCTCCCCTCGAGAATTGCATACGGAGATGCCATTCTTGAATAAATAAGTGAACATTATCCAAATGTAGTCATTTCACACTTCTCCCCATAAAATCGTACAGGATGTCGCCATCTTCATTATAGTTGAGAAAGTGGAATCGGAAAACAATCAACGATAGCCGGTTCACTTGATGAGTAGGCGCATGGAAAAAGTATGAAACATGTTGATGAGAATGGTCATAATAAGAAGATTTCTCTTCTTGAAAGATAAAAGCGCCGACACGTACACTTTTCTTTTCTTTAGAGTACGAGGCATGAACCAAGTGTTCATACGTCATAATCTCTCTCTTTCATCATCTCTTTTGGTAAAACATGTAATCAACCCATTATCATTCAATGGGCTCTTTGTAGTGACGGTGATGGAGATAACCAATATGATGAATTTGACCACAAGTAAACTAACCCAAACTCGTGACTTAAACTTGCACATATGTAACAAAGAGCGGTCTTGAGAATTCATGCTCCATTGAATCTCTTAAGTACTCTATACTCTTCAACCAACCAACCATCAAGTAATAGTGTTGGAATCACTCCTAAACAAGATTTCAAGTATTTATATTTCATATGTAATAGGTAGCTTTATTATGGCCTTTATGTTTGTTTAAGGTCAAGCTTATGTAGAAGGCCCATAAGCAGATCCAAGCCCAATAAGGAATAGGGAAGGAGAGGGTGTTGCCTAGCTCCTTGCCTATATAAACTCTTGTAAACCCTCATTTGAGGGTTGGTTGTTCAAGTTATTCTTTCACTCATACATTCGCTAACCGTTTCATACTATTGTGTGTGTGTGCTTGTTTACTTGTTCAATCGCCTTATCTCTTCTCTTATAAGCTTGTGTTGTAAAACTAGTGACCTAACGATTGGTATCAATCGCCAAATAGTTGGGTGAATCGTTGTGTTTGAAGTAGGTTTTGGTCCTACAGCGTAACACGGTTCTAAACTTGGTCACGCTTAAAAAGCGATTTTTACACTTTTGAATCCAAGATTCTTGTACTTTCAACGTTATTAGATGTTAAACTATTGGTTTTGGCAAAAGTTTGGAACTTTACGTGTTTTCCTTGTTTTAAGCTTGTTTTTGTCGAAAGTGTTATCCTACGCGAATTGTTTTAGGTGCTTTGGATCATCAAGTTTCACACTTTTGTGTTATTTTGGTGTTATTGAAGCTATCTCATCATACAAAAAGCGGTTTAGAAACATCTTTGGACAAAATCATTCTTACGAGTAGGATTACGTATATCAAAACCCTAGTTATACGAGTAGTTCTACGTAACTTTGTTCTTGGCTTGATCTTCATTTTCTGGTTTATTCCGTGTTTTCTTACTTGGATAAGTCCGAAAATCGTCGACTTTGGATATCTTTTGCCTTGAAGTGTAAAGATCACTGAGATAAAACCCTAATCTTACGCTTAAGCATAAAGCTACGCGTAGAATTCGCATAAGATTCACTTTACGCGTAAACTACGGTCTCACATAAGGTAATCCCACGCCTCGTTTCTCGCCTAACTTTTGTCTACGCTTAACTTTAGTGTTTTTCCTACTTACGCGTAGCTAAAACCTACAGCGTAACTCCTCATTGTTCTGGCGTAACTTTTGGTGTTTTTACGCATAAGTGCTACTTGGTTCTTGTCTTTCTCGCCTAAGGATACTTCATCAACAAAGGTTCATTCGACTACAAAGATCCATCTTTACCACACAGTTTATCATTATGTCTCAACCACCATACTCTAACTATTTCCCTCACACTTATAATCATCAACAACAACAACGTTTAACTCCACAACATCAACAATGGAATCAACAACAAGCCATTTATCAACAACAATTTAATCGACAACATACTCCACAACTTGGTGCAATTCCACAACCACAAATGGTTCAACCACCACCAAACCTTCAAGCTCTACCCTACACAAACGATTTTAATCAACATCCATCACGAAGCACTATGAAGGAACCCACTTGGTTTGCTAAGATGTGTGAAGCTTTAAGCGACCAACAATCAATTCATGAAGCTGGATCCTCGATAGACCTCAATGCTCACTCCGAAACTACGATCAATGGGTGATAAGGTTCTTTAGGTTACATGATCCGAAGAAGCCACATGGAAAGTTCTTAAAGAAGGTTATCTTGGAAGGTCCATTTGAGATGCCTACCGTCATTGTGCAGGAGATCCAATCTTTGTTCCACCAAGAGATGAACAAACCAACATTGCTCTTTTTGCGATTTAAATCCTCTGAACTTCTACACTATGAAGTCGATGAACTTGCAATGGAATACATCCTCTTAGGATTACCAAACCAATTCTTCGTAGTGTTGATGCTCAAAAGCTACAAAAATGTGGGATCATATTAGTCTTCTTATGGAAGGATCATACTCGATCGGAGGATTTGGAATCCAAAATTTACTTGGCTTATGAACACTTCATGATTGAACACGGAGAGACACTAGAGTCCTATCATCATCGATTTTGGACATCATCAATGATTTGGATAAACCTGACATCATCATGCCAAGAATTGCGATTAATACTAAGTTCACGAGTAGTCTTGGTCGAGAATGGGAGAAGTATGTCATTTTCTCCGTCGCCGAAGAATATGCATCATTCTACTTATGGATTGTTGTAGGATTACTTGAAGCCTCATGAGAAGGAAGTTGATCGGGAAAGGATTCTCCGTGCTCAAATTGCTAAACAGTCATGGCCGGACAATCAACAACTTGCCTTGTATGCTCAGCGAATTATCCTCTCGACCAAAGACTCAACCATTCGCTTCCAACACACCTTCACGGCAACAACCTCAACCTCAACAAAATCAATTGGTTCCATCGGCAACAATGCTCAAGCATATGTCGGTGAAGCTCTTGAGGAAGCAGATCCGTTCGAAGCATTGCAACAAGGATTTGTGATGATTGCTAATGCTTTGGCGTTACCAACAAATCCAACAATCGTATTCGTTCCTCATCTAACACACGGACTCAAGTGTTGTGAACAATGGACGTGTTGAAGTTCGAGAATCGTGATTATGGTCGTCGGATGGGCGGTGGTCAAGGGTTTAATGCTATGGGTAGGAATAACAACAGAGCTCAGTGGTGGAGCAGGATGCTCGAGAATCGGTTAAATGGTCTTGATGCTACAAGCGCAATGAGAAGGGACACTGGCTAATGCATGCCCAAAGCCAAGGACTAGGGGCGATGCTTATTTCAAAGAGGCCTTACTCGGCTCTTAAGGATGAAGCTTGTGGATCTCTTACGGACAAAGAATGAGCTTTATGGTAGATGCACAGACTCGAGATGATGATATGGAGGACTTGCGAGGCTAATGCACTTATTATGTTAATGGCCAATATGCATGAGTCGTACATGAGTGATCTGAGCCCAGTGTATGACATGATGGCTTTTCTCAGTGCAGAACAAACCATCATCATATCTCGAACTAATATCTCCGCCAATATCTCAGATCCGGCACGGATCGGATCGTTCAAAATGGGTCTTCTACATCTTCTTGATGATTTTCAAGTTAACCACAGCAGTTACATTTGATGATCAAGATGACCACATGGTTTCCTTTGATAATCAAATTGACTCGTGGTCGTGCCGAGGATCTAAAGAATGATCATGTTGAGACTCGCGTTGAACAAGATGATCTGTTGCCTCATCCGGATTTTGCTCGGTTAATTCAAGACCATAAAATCAAAATGGAGGAATGGTATGCATTAAATCAGTCCTTAAAAAGTAAAAATGCTGCATTAACCAAGGATTTTGAATGTTTACAAATGCAACTCAACTTTTTCAAAACTCAAGAAAACCGTGAAAAAGGTTTTGAAGCCGCTTTGCAAAATCTCATCAAACCGAAAACATTTAGAGAGACGGATCGTGATCTAGCTGTTTCAAGAATGCTTTGTTCTCCGAATTAGAACAATGAAACATGAACATAAAAAGCAAATTAACGCTCACCTTGGAAAATAAAAATGCTAAGGCCGAGTTGTTAAATTGTCAAAAAGATTCTCCGCATACAAAAAGCATTCAACGAATCGGGTAGAGGACCTTCTTGCAGAAATTATCGGTTTGCAAAACAAACTTAAAGATTTTAAAGCTGTTGTTTACAAACATGGTGAATCGATAATGACTATTGAAAAGTTTACCTTAAAACCTAATCCAAATGGATATGGAAAAATCTAGCGATTACAAACCAAAGCTTTCACTAAAACATTCAAACCAACTCCACGAAGTTTCGGTCACGAATACAAAATTGATAATCTTGTCATGAGTGTTGTTGAATATCATCGTCAAGAGGAATTAGATGCGAGAAGACGAGGCGAGTCGATCAAACTTAAAAATGTTGTTTACAACAAACCTTTCAATTATAAAAACGCGGTCACTTTCGTCACACCAACGGATTCCACAAACACACGGGGTTATCATCAAACACCCGAGTCTTCTATCGTTAATCCCAAAACAGTCTTTGCACAAACTTATGGTCCTTTACCTTCCATTAGTGAAGTAAACTCAAAACACGAAAATCGAAAATCCTTCGCTATTTTGACATTTTCATGGTGACCTCAAAATTTTACAACATGAGATAGAATATCGATCCGAAATCAAAGTTGAACATTTTCAATCGCCTCTGGCGAGAGAACAAAGAGACATCTTTCGGAAAATCTTTTACCTAATGTTAAAAACTTGAAAAGTTGTGCAATTGCACAGGAAAAGGATTTTCATAAGGAACTTGGGGTAATGAAAACGTTTTAGAAAGCGAAACATCTATTACTAACACAAAACGCAAAAAAGCATGAGAAAAGATGTTGATCGACTCTTGGAAGATGTTATCTGTCTTGATATCCATAATGTTGTGCTACTCTATTCGTTTGCCATATGCATCGATCATATCTCTGCGATATTGTTGAAACTATTATTTCATGAGAACACCGATAATGTGCTTGAGCGAGTCTTTAAAAGCGAAAATAAGCGATTACACACGGAAATTAACAATGCAAAGCGTCGTCTTCATTGGTGTGAAAAAGATATTCACAACCATCAACTCGGTTTTCAAAGAAAATCGCTCAATTGAGTGCAAAATACATTGATCATAAAATTGAGCAAGCTGGATGATCAAAGCGTGTCTTTGAAAAGTCAAATCTCAAAATATGAACAAGAACTTTTAAAAGTTAAGCAGAATATGGTGTCATATTTGATTTACTCAAAAGACTCGA
>CM040239.1:203972523-204057273 GCA_022545495.1 Chrysanthemum lavandulifolium
AACACCACCAGCCACTTCCCATCACCTTTTCACCAAATACTCCACCCCTCATCATCACTGACCCCCACATAAATGCCACCCCCCTAGCTAGCTATCACAGGCCTACAAGTCAAATGTCTGTTTCCCGCCAAAATGGCTAGCTCACTCAAAGTTCTCCCATTGGCCACAAAAAGAGGTGGGATCTTCTCCTAAGGACACGTGGAGCAATTTGGAAGCATAAAAGAAGAAGAAAGGATAGAGATGAAAAGTAGCTAGTTTTAATTTTATTTTCTTGTATGTCGTTTTAAGTCCTTTTAGTTTTCCAGTGCAAACTTCAGATTTCAAGTGTTTTGTAATTGAATTTCGGTTTGTTTTAAACTCATTCTCAATATAAATTTCGGTTTGTATTTAGAAATTCGGTTTATGCATCATTTCGTTAAAAACTCAATAAGCTCAAATGTGTTTGTAAGTAGTTATTAAGGATTGAAAAGAGCTCATAAGCTCATATAAAGCTTTTATAAGCTTTAAGAACTTTTGAACTCGTTTGTATTCAAAACTCAAATATTCTCAAAAATATTAATAAAATAGGTGAAAATAAAAGTCAAGTGCAATACTATTCAAGGCCCAAGGCAGTGGATTTAGAATGCTTATGGGTTTAGAGCTTCTTGGGAAGCAATAGGTGTATGCTCAGACCTTGGTTCTCCACTTTAAGCTTTGACTCATTTTGTAAGAATTTTCTCCAAAACTTGTATCTTTAGTCTAAGTGTTTCAAATTTGTTAATTCTAGTTGAATTTTGTTTTGATATAGTTAAAATCAGTTAATTAGTAGTTTGTTTAAGTTTAAAAGCTTGTTTTAGTATAAAGAGCTTCATAACAGTCTCATTGAAGGGTGTTTGGAATTGCATGCTAATCTGTGATAGAAGCAGTTTGAGTTGATCTTTGTTATTGTTCTGTGTTCCTTTAGCACTTAATAACTCACTCAAGTCAAAAAATCTAGTTATCTTTAGTTAAAAAGTCAAGATTAGTATTAAAATTCCTAGTGCAGTTCACTGTGAGAATTTTAGTTTGTAAAACTCATAACATTAGCTTGTAACTTGATGCTTTAGCTTAAGATAATTCCCATATAGCTTAATATAACATGTTCAGTCATAATAATCAATCTCAAGCTCATAAAAGTCAAAGAATTAGTGTAAACTGAAAAGTCAAAACATGTCAAAGTGCATACATGCATCAGTTCATAAGCTCATTCAAAAGCTCACAGAGCTTAATCTTTGGTCAAATCTTGTAAAATTGTTTTATTAGAAAGTTAACGAGGCCAACTTAAGGCCCCAAGCTTAAAATTAGCTTCCTAGCTTATTTGTGAGCCTGCTAGTGCTTTTAAATTGTCCCATTTTCTCGGTACACTTGAGTCATTACTCGGTTTCACAAGATCTTCATAAGTCCTAATATAGCTTATTAGTTAACTTAATCTTGTGTAATTTAGCTTTTGATAATCTCATAGCCGCTTAAAGGTTCCAAGTCTAGTTTTCAAATTTTAGCTTATTTGGTTAAATTGCTAGCTTATTCTATCTCTGTCCATTTTACTTAGTTTACCGTTAGTTAATGTTCACCAGATTTTCAAAAGCTCCTAAAGAGCTTATTAGTGTAAAATAATTTTGTAAAATAGCTTTTAGAGAGCTCAATTTGGTCTACTTGTTGGTCCAAGTTCTCAATTTCATTTCTCGACAATTCATTCTTAAAATTAGCTTAAAGTATCTAGAAAACCCAAAGATGTCTTGTGTAACCGTTAAGTGCTTATTTGAATTTTAAGTGCTTATTCCTAGTTCTTGTGCTTATTCGGTTGTGAAAATAGCTAAATTACGATAGTAGAGCTTATTTCCATTGTATTTGAGCTTATTGTCTAGCTCAATAGTATTTTCAACTTAACTTTTGCTTATTTCAGTTTGTAAAGTAAACTGTAGTACAACTTTAGCTTATTTGAGAGCTTATTAGTCATTTTCAGAAGAAATCATAGTTAGAAAAAATGCTTAACTTCATGTGCTTAATGGATCTGTAAAAAGAAAATCGAAAAAAAAAATAAAAAGCAAAAAGGGGGTAGGCAGGCTCGAACCTGAGACCTCCCCCTTTTGTGAGAGTGATAGTGAAGGGTACCTGTAACCATTGCGCCCTTGGGTCTTTCTCGTTAAAACCTTACACAACATATCTCTTATATACGTTTTGTCCCTTTTAGCTTAAACAAGATTTTAGCTTATTTTTAGCTTATCCCAAGTAGCTTTTTCGGTTTAGTATTTTTATAAAATTTGTATTAGTATTAAGTATTTTACGTAAAAGTTGAGATTTTTCTCTATAGTTTTAGTATTTTTAATAATTTAATTAGTGTAAAACTCAATTAATTCATAATAAAAATATAAAAGTCAAAAAAAATATAAATCTTTTTCTAAAATTTTCTTTATCATATATTTTGTAAGAAAATTGATTTTACACTTGTAGGCCTTTTATTTCATAAAATTTACGTTTTTGCTTGCGCTCCAAGCGTAATTTTTAAGCGTAACGCTCGTTTTAGTTTTAAGTAGCGTTTTAGATAATTTGAGTTTACGTTTTAGTTAAGATGACATCGATGTATAATCATGCTTCTTGATTGCCATGACACCGGTTTGTCACCAAGAAATTGTAGCGCTCACAGTACTTTTCCGTGAGTCTAAGCATCCTGCGTGGTCGTTTGAAAAAGCTATTAGTTCAAAACAGAATCCTTCGGATACGGATCCCCAAATTAATGGTTCCCTTGATGTATCGGAGGATTCTCTTAGCCTCGAGAGGTGGGTTTCAGTTGGTCTTGACGATAACGGGAGCAAAGATATCTGGCAAAAACAATATCGGGCACGCTATTTTTAGATACATGAGAGACCCAATAATACTACGGTATTTGGTAGGGTCCACCAATTTCCATGTAAATCAGCATCTAGCTTCTTGGTATGAGCCATTGGTGTGGCATAGGTGTCACAGTTTTGCATTCAAATTTGTTTAACAATTCAAGGGCATATTTGGGTGACTCGAGAAAATACCACGGGGTGATTGATGAACTTGCATTCCTAGAAAGAATGTGAGTTCACCCATCATTGACATTTCAAAATGTTTTGTCATTAATTTTGCAAAAGCATTTGAGTATTTTAAATGTGTTGACCCAAAAATGATGTCATCCATATAGATTTGAACGATTAATATGTGAACCCCGTGATATTGTATGAAAAGTGTTGGATCGACCGAACCTTTGGTGAATTTATTGGCAATGAGGAAGGATGATAACTTATCGTACCACGCCCGAGGAGCTTGTTTGAGACCATACGAGCTTTGTTCGGTTTGTAGACATGGTTCGGGAACTCGGGATCAACGAATCCTTACGGTGGTGACATAAACCGTTTCTTTCGGTTGCCCATTCGAGCGGTTTGGCGTCCATTTGAAAGACCGTTATATTCATATGAGCTGCGAACGCGAGAAAGATCCGAACGACCTCAAGGCGAGCAAGCTGGGCGAATGATTCATCAAATTCAATACCCTCTTCCATCGATAACCCTTAGCCACCGAGCGTGACTTGTTTACGATTCGTTCCTTGACATCAATTTGTTTTCCAAATCCATTTGAGACCAATGGCGTAGACTCATGTTGGTCTTTCAACGATTCCCATACTTCAAGACGTTTGAATTGGTTTAGTTCTTCTTGCATGGATTCAATCCGGTTGTCTTTTGTCATTGCGTCTTTAATGTTTTAGGCTCGGTTTGGCGAGACGGTGAGAGCATAAATGCAATGTTCACCATCTGTGTGAAGACGTTGTCTCGTAACGACTGGTTGATTAGGGTTGCCAATAATATTCTCAAGAGGATGGTCTTTTGTCCATCGATGTGTAGAGGGTTGATGTTGGTATACATTGTGCAAATTTTGAGGATTCAAATGGTTTGTTGATGATTCCGCGACATTAGGTGCAGCAGTTTCATTGGCAAACGGGTTAAAGAACACATTTGGATCAAAATCTGCAGGTGGGGGTACATGATTGTTCAGAACATCATCAGTTGGTTCAGCGTCGTTGGAATCAGTTTGTTCAACTGTTATGGAGTCAACTGGTGGTGCTTAAATCAACGATGGTTGTTGTAGCAGTGTATCGGTATGAGAGTATTATCGGGTTGGCGGTGAGCAATGGATACACACGAACACGTTCATCAATATCGTCCTTTGAGCGGAGGAGCAAATAGTCTTTCCATTTGTTGGCGTGTGGTCGGGGCTTGATTCAGCGATGATGTGGTTTGAGGAAGTTTAAGCGGTTGTGACCGGGTTCCAAGTTTATACTCGAAGCCATATCGTAAGTTCATCAAAATTAGCATGAATCGTTTCCATTACACCTTTGTGCGACGATTCGGATCAGGAAACCTTTTGAATTCTCACGGTATCAATAAATACTCCAATGTCGACTTTGGCTTTGAGCTTTCCAAAGTCTTCACGATCATTATTTGAGTAGCAAAAGATCCAAATACATGAAAGTGTTTGAGATTCGGTTTTGTTGTGGATAAGCTCGAAGGTGTTTTGTTGTGGCATTTGTGATCATAGAACGGTTTTAAGTATAGCATGCGGTTGATCTGACTTACATCCATAAGTAATCTGGAAGTTTAGCATTAATTAACATTGTTCTTGCGGCTTCCACTAACGTTCGGTTTCGTCTTTCAACAACTCCGTTTTGTTACGGTGTCCGTGCAATAGATTTTTGATGCTTTATTCCCATTTTCTCATAAAATTCTCGAAGAGTTTGGTTCACAAATTCGGTTCCTTTTTACATTACGATTTGGCGGACGGTGTTCGGAGTGAATTTGAATTTTCGTGAGAAGGTGATGATCATCTGTGGAGCTTGGTCTTTGCTTTGAAGAAAGTAGACCCAAGTCCATCGTGAATAGTCATCAACAATTACTAAGATGTAGCGTTTGCCATTGATCGTTTGCACGCGCGCCGGGCCACACAAATCCATGTGAAGAAGATGAAGCACAAGGCGAGGCGTGTTCCGTCTTTGAAGGAAAATGAGCACGAGTGCTTTTCCCTTGTTCTGGTGAGCAAAGGTGATCTTTAGAATACCGGAATCGTGGGAGACCTTCAACAAGTTTGTGTCGAGCAAGGTTGGTGATGGTTTGAAACTTTAGATGTGAGAGGCAGCGGTGCCATATCCAAGATTTTGTAGATGTAGCCTTTGAGAGTAGAGCGGATGGGAGATGAAGCAATCATGTCTTGCATGGAGATAGTGTAGAGGCGGATGAGCGTTAGCGGATATAAGATCATTTCCTTGTAGATCACGAATGAAACAAGTTTTCTCCACAAAGCGACTTCCAAATCTCCATCACAAAATTGACCAATAGAAAAGAGATTGTGACCGAGGCCTTCCACATAATAAACCTTGCTAATTTCAATATTGCCATTGATATAATCTCCGTAGCCCATGATAGGCTGAAGTGATCATTCCGAATCGACGGTGCCAATGAACTTTGCAATAAATTTTGATAACGAGTTTAAGATTTCTTGTCATGTGTCGGGAACATCCGTATCAACAATCAAAGGATGATCTGTATCACTGCATTACACGGACGACACGGATGGAATAGAAGTAGATGTGGAACCCGAAGTGTTAGAGGTTCGAGCGATTATAGTAGAAATACACATCAATGACTTTAGGAATCCATTTAAATCCTAGTGTATTATGTATCCATTACGCCATCTCCAACTAGTCTTAGCTTTGGTCTTAGTGAATGTGCTAGGTGGTACTACATTCCTGGAGGTGATACATGAGCTACGATGGCGTCAATGCGTTTTTAGAATCTAAAGAGGCGGTTTACCAAGCACGGACTTAGAAGCGATAGTGGGCCTAGAGGTATTCGAATCTTAGGATTCCT
Organism: Chrysanthemum lavandulifolium; assembly: GCA_022545495.1. Classification (NCBI taxonomy): domain Eukaryota; kingdom Viridiplantae; phylum Streptophyta; class Magnoliopsida; order Asterales; family Asteraceae; genus Chrysanthemum; species Chrysanthemum lavandulifolium. The sequence continues at coordinate 203,978,424 of CM040239.1, forward strand.
TAAGCGAGACAAGATAGCCTTAGCAACACACTTATCATGGCGATCGAGCGCATACTTTTACGACAAATAACACAAGAAACATCAGATTGAATATCATAAGTACTTAAAGGTTCAGCATTAGTTACAACACTTTTTCCATTACATTTGCTAGACACAATATCTAAAGTGGGTGCAACTAGAGTCTTATTCAAAGTCCTACGGTGTTCTTCTACTTTAGCATTCTTTATTTGTCTTTTCTTAGGTCGCAACTTTCTATTCTTCCTTGTATTGCTTCTAGGTGTGAAGTGCGGACGTTTGGAAAAGAGGCAACTATTCTGTTTCAGATGAGGAAGCACATTAGTAACTTATGTTTGGTCAGTAGGCATTCTGGGTTCACGTTTGCTAAGTGTTATAGGTGCAATTCTCTTAATGATGCTAGGCTGAACTTGTTCATACTTTCCTAACATTTCCCTTAATTTAATGATAGTGTGCACCAAATCTTGATTTTCAGAATGAAGATTTCCAGCAAAATTCATGACTTCTTTAGTGTGTGCAAGATAATGATCGAGTCTGTTTGAGTAAATCAAATATGACACCATATTCCTTTTTAACGTTTGCAAGTTCTTGTTCATATTTTGAGATTTGACACTTAAAAGACACGTTTGGATCATCCAGTTGCTCAAGTTTTGGATTAAGATTTTTTTCATGCACTTGGCGATTTTGTTTTGAAAAACAAGTTGTTGATCGTGAATATCCTTTTGACACCAATTAAGACGACGTTTTGCATTTGAAAGTTCATTTGCCAATCATTCATTTTCAACTTTTAAAGACTCGATTTGAAGCACATTATCAGTATTCTCAACAATTTCAACAGAATCAACAGTATCAGCAGAGATATGATCAGATGCATATGGCAAAGAATGCAATAACACAACATTATAGACATCAGCACAGATAACATCTTCCAAGAGTCGATCAACATCTTTTCGTAACATTTTCTTTTTCGTTTGGTGTTAGAAATAGATGTTTACATTTTCTCGAAAACAACTTTCATCAATCAAGTTCCTTATGAAAATCCGTTCCCAATATAATGCAGTTTTTCAAATTTTTAACATTGGGTAAAAGTCTTTTCGAAAAATGTCTCTTTGTTCTCGCTAGAAGCGATTGAAAATGTTCAACTTTATCTCGAAATGAAATTCAATCTCATGTTCTAAAAGTTTGAGGTCGACCATGAAAAGGTCAAAATATCTAAGAATTTGACGATTTTCGGTTTTGAATTTACTTCACGATGGAAGGTAAAGGACCATAAATTTGTGCATAATTTGGTTCGGGATTAACATTAGAAGACTCGAGACGTTCTTGTGATAATCCTTGGTGTTTAGAAGAACCCTTTGGTGGGATGAAAGTGATCGCTTGTGAATAATTAAAGGTTTGTTGTAAACAACTTTTCTAATTTTGATCGACTCTCGTCTTACGCATCTAATTCCTCTTGACTATGATATTCAACAACACTCATAGTAATTATCAATTTTATATTACGCTTTGGAAACTTCGGGATTTGGTTTGAATGCTTTGGCTTAGGTTTGTGTCGGCAAGATTCGGTCCATGTCCATCTGGATTGGGTTTTAAGGTAAACTTTTGAATAGTTGTGGTGACTCACCATGTTTGTAAACAACATTTGAAACTCTTTAAGTTTGTTTTGCAAGCCGATAATTTCTTCAAGATGGTCATCTATTCGTTTCGTTGAATGCTTTTGTATTGAGAACTGTTTTTGACAATTTAACAACTCGGCCTTAGCTTTTGATTTTCCAAGGTGATAGCGTTAATTTCTTGTTTATGTTCATGTTTGATTGTTCTCTTCGAGACAACAAGGCATTCTTGAGCGGCTAGATCACGCATGTGTCGTTCTAAATATTGTTCGTTTTATGAGATTTTGCAAAGCGGCTTCAAAACCTTTTCACGGTTTTCTTGAGTTTTGAAAAAGTTGAGTTGCATTTTAAGCATTAAATATCCTTGGTTATGATGCATTTTACTTTTTAATTCTGATTTAATTCATGACATTTTCCATTCGGGATTGTTGGTCTTTAAGTAACGGATCAACATCGGACTAGGCAAAGATTCAGCGTGTTCAACGTGAGACACAACATGATCATTATGCAAATCCTCAAGTATAACCACGGAGTCAATTTGAGTATCAAAGGAAACCATAAGGTCATCTTGATCATCAAATGTAACTACGGGTCTAGTTAAAATCGTCGAATGAGATGTGGACGACTCATTTTGAACATTACGAGCCTTGCCGAATCGGATGTTGGCGGAGATATTAGATTATTAATGATAATTGTTTGTTCAGTACACGAGACAAGCCATCGATGTCATACTGTTGGGCTGTATCACTCATGTGTAGAGCTTGCATTTGTGCCATCAACATCAACTGCTTTGCATTAGCTCGCAAGTCTTCCATGTCATCATCGAATGCGCATCGCCATAAAGCTCTGTTCCTTGTTGTTAAGAGTTCCACCGACTTCATCCTTAAGAGCCAGAGCAAAGCCTCTTTTAAATAAGCCGCGCCTCTTGTCCTAGGCTTAGGACATGCATTAGCGATGACCCTTTTCATTGCGGTTATAACAACGAAGACCATTAACCCCATTCTAAGCATTCCCTGTTCAACCACTTGAGCTCTCTGTTGTTGTGGAGCACCGGTTATTCCTTCCAATAGCATTAAACCTTGACCACCTCCCATCGGCGACCATAACCACGGTTACGAACTTCAACGCGTCTATTGTTTACAACGACTTGATTTCTTGTATTAGATGAGGAGCGAATGCGATTGTTGGATTTGTTTGTATACCGACCGAAGGCTTTAGCAATCATAAAAATCCTTGTTGCAATTCATCAAAAGCGTGAGTCCTCATCGACTTCAACGTAAAGTCTTTGGAGCATTGTTGTTGTTGTATGGAACCAATTGGTTTTGTTGAGGTTGTTGTTGTGTTGATCATGTGGTGTAATGGTTGCGATTGGTTGAGGAGATGGTTGCTGAGTTGTTTGAGGAGGAAGATTGGTTTGGGCCCACAAAGCAAGTTGTTGATTATCAAGAATTATGCGTGAAGTCGGGAGTCCACAGATAGTCCTTTCTTTGTCAACTTCTTTTGGTGAGGCTTCAAATAGTCGTACAACAATCCGTATGTAGCATGATGAAGGTTCTTAGCTTGACGGAGAAAATGACATACTTCTCCCATTCAGGACCAAGACTACTTAGGAACTTAGTGTTGTGACAATTGAGGCATGATAATGTTGTGTTTGTCCAAATCATTAATGATGTACGGCGATCATGATATGACTCTAAAGTCTCTCTGGTTCAATCATGAAGTGTTCATAAGCCAAGTAGATTTTGGATTCCATGTCTTCTGATTGAGTGTTGTGCCTTCCATTAGAAGATGAATATGTTCCCACATTGCTTTAGGCATCTTTTGAGCATCAACACTTGAAGGATCGGATTGGGTAGTCCCAAAGGATGTATTGCATTGCTAGTTCATCGGCTTCAAAGTGTATAAGTTCATCACCATTGAGGTCGGAGATAGTTGCAATGTTGGAGCAACATCTCTTGGTGGATTGGCATCGGATGCGTGGGTGTGATAACGATGAGGCATCTTAAATGGACCTTCCATAATGACCTTCTTTAAGAACTTTCCATGTGGCTTCTTTAGATCACAAAACCTAAAGAACCTTATCACCCATTGATCATAATTACCGGGAGTGAGCATTGGAGGTCTATCAAGTAAGCCAGCTTCATGAATTGATTGTTGGCTACTTAAGGCTTCACACATCTTGCCAAACCATGACGGTTCCTTCATTGTGTTCATGGATGGATGTTGATTGTAGAAGTTTGTGTAAGGTTGCACTTGAAGACTTGGTGGTGGTTGAACCATTTGAGGTTGTGGAATTGCTGCAAGTTGTGGTGTATGTTGTTGATTAAATTGTTGTTGATAAATTGCTTGTTGTTAATTCCATTGTTGATGTTGTGGACTTAGTTCTTGTTGTTGTTGTTGATTATAAGTGTAAGGGAAATAGTTAGAGTATGGTGGTTGTGACATGTTGAAAACTTGTGTTGTTATATGGATCTTTGTAGTCGAATGAACCTTTGTTGATGAAGTATCCTTAGGCGTAGAAATCACAATAAAGCCAAGTAGCACTTATGCGTAAAAACACCAAAGTTACGCGTAACGACAAAAGTTACGTGTAGGTTTAGCTTCTGCGTAAGTAAGGAGAAAAGCACTAAAGTTATGCGTAAGCGATAAGTTAGGCGTGAAAACTTAGGCGTGGGATTAACTTATCGTAAAGACAAAGCTTAGGCGTAAGATAAATCTTATGCGTAAAGGTCTGGCGTAAGCTTATGCTTATCACGTAATTTTAGGGTTTTGCCAAGTGATCTTTACACTATCACGATTGCAAAAATATCCAAAGTCGACGTATTTTCGGGTTTATCCAAGCAAGAAAACACGCGATAAACCACGGCGAAGATCAAACCAAGGAGTAAGTTACAGCGTAGTTTTAGGGTTTTGCTACGCGTAGAACTACTCGTAAGATGACTTTTGCCCAAAGATGTTTCTAAACCAGATTTTGTGATGAGATAGCTTCAATAGCACCAAAATAACACAAAAGTGTGAAACTTGATGATCAAGCGTCTAAAATAGTTCTGCGTGAAACGCCTACCACGTTAAAAACCAAGTTAAAAAGCGATGATCCACACGTAAAGGTTGAAACTTTTGCCAAAAGCAGATATTTTAACACCTTAAAACATTGAAAAGACAAGAATCTTGGATTAAAAAGTGTAAAAATGTGTTTTAAGCGAACCAAAGTTTGTAAACCGGTAGTTTCTGCGTAGGACGAAACCCACTTAAAAACAAACCGATTCACCCAACTATTTGGCGATTGATACCATTGTTAGGTCACTAAGTTTACAACACAAGCACAATAGAAAGAGATAGAGAGAGATCGGATGAACAACTACACAAACATTACGCGTAGGAATCTAAGAAGAGTTATGCCTGAGTAATGAAAGAGTAAATTGAACAACCAACCCTCAAGTGAGGGTTATTACAAGGTATTTATAGGAGAGGGAGCTAGGGCAACACTCTTAGTCCCTTCCTTTCCTTAGTGGACTTGGGCCTAGGCTTATGGGCCTTCTACATAAGCCTAAGGCTAATTACTAACATAAAGGCCATATTAAGCTAACTATTACATATGAATCACTAACACTTGAATTAGGTTTAGGAGTGATTCCAACAGTACATATCTTACAGCTTCATATTCTTTAGCTTTTGTGTGTTGCTAACAATCAAATTAAATGTATTTCATTATAGATCCTTTAATAACCATTTCCAGTTAACATGCTTAAACGGGTCAAAAGTCCTTCAAAGTTTAATTTTATCATATGCTACTTTGAATCATAAAAAAGGGTACTTGAAATAATAAAGTTTTGTTTATTTGTAAATCATATTTGACACACTAAGATCGTTGTACCATACATAACCAATCCGCCCATTTCCTACTTACGAAAGTTGCGATACCTCATTAAGTTTCTATTGATATTTCTAGCATGATCTTTACGCAACTCTTAATGGGTTCGACTATTGTAACATTTGAGTTTCGTCAACATTTCTCATGAGTAGTATTATACATTATGTCTATCTATACTAATATAATGTTCTTTGTCCAATACCGAGTCTATTATCGAGGTGGGTTAATTGCTTCCTTTTCAATCTCCTTCAAAACTACGAATTTGATATAAAGAAAGAGGTGCATGGGCGATCTCACACGCCACTTACGGTGGTAGTAATGAACAAATCAAGTATGTTATAATTCTAAGTTCCACATAAAATCAAGTTCCCATGTAATAAAAATACTAACATCTAAAATTTTACTAAAATTCTTAGGTACTTGGTGAGTCAAGGGTGTATCAATCCATTATGTGACCTCCTCATATGCCCTGATCCAAGGATTGTTATTGTGAGCTTAGAAGGGATCGAGAGCATCTTGAAGGTAGGAGAAGTTGAGAAAACCTCGGGTAACAGTGGAGACGTTAATTATTATGCTCAGTTGATAGACGATGTTGAAGGGTTGGAAAAGATTGAGAATTTACAGAGTCATGACTTCTTGGTTGAGCAATGAAATCCCTCATTCTGGAGCTTTTACATTGAGTTGGGAACCCACTGATGAAGCATCTCAGATATTAATGATTCGAAGACGAGGCTAACCCTACTGGAATAGTGGGGATTTAGTAAATCAAACATTTCCATATCTGGTTACAATGGAATATTGAGAACCTGATTAATAATCGTACTGTTGAACCAAATATTCAAAATGGAGACGACAAGTAGGGTAATTTAGTAAATGATGGTATTGATATTGAGGTTGAGGTGAGATGTCGGGAAGAGGCTAATAATAAAGCTAATATTTTATCTTCTCCGGTTTGGCTTCAAACTCTGCGATTTTGATCATTGCTCTTACGGGGTGAGGCAAGTTTTTCTTGATAGAAGTGAAGTCGATTCCCTACTAATGCTATATAGAAAAACTGATGCAGTTCAATAGAGAGCAAGAATTTTGTGTAAGCATTTACTAATGGGAATATAGGTAGGTCGGTCGGGCTGGTAACAGGTCAAAATGGGTCAATTTTGGTAAGTGTTGAAATGGCCCGGGTTGACCTATTTTACCACTGACAGGTTGCACTTTTAGCCAACAATTTTTGTTGCATGTCCCATTAGAAACAAAATATTGAATAGGTAGAAATAACAGATAAAATATGACCATTTTCAATTGTATTTGGGCTTATTAATACACGAGTTTTTACTTTGAGTGGCACTTTGGTCTTCCTCGACTTGTATAGCATCTTCTCCGGACCCACACTTAGTGAAAGAGGTTCGAACCTCATGTTCTCGGATGAGGTATTGCTCTTATTTTGATATTTAAATGTTATTTCATCTCTCCATTTAATGTCTATCCTCACATATGCAGAAACAAGACATAATTTATGTAACTGTACGGATAAGCTTGGAAGCCCGTGAAACAACTTGGATATGGCTAAAGGTGCAGTAAAATGTTACAATAATTTCAAAATAATTATGACTATCGCATTATAAATTTCCTTAGGCTAACATACAATGGTCTCTTTACAGGAGAACTGGGATGTAGATCAACAAGCGATGGGGACAAGGGATGGTGTTTCATCATTTAATAATCGCAACACCAATAAGTAGCCTTGAATTATATTTTATAAAACCACGTGATTATGTAAACTGAAAGACACGTCAATTAACTTTTTTAAAAAATGTTTCAGTTTAGCAGCCATGAAATGGCAGAAGAAGTGGAAGACTTTTTCAGCAGCCGGGTGACTCCTTCATTTGCCAGGTGCTTGAAGCAAAGCATTGAACAAATCTAAATCAGAGCCAAATGGATAAAAAAAACTAGATGAGAAGAATACCTTACAGCTAAGTTAGCTAGAGGAAAGACTAAAAATCCATTGAGCACAAAGCCAAATTGAAAAGATCCATATCAGGTTCACCGGTATACCAAAGATTCAAAAGGGAGACGAGTATTGAGATTGAGGTGACATGTCGGGAAGAGGCTAATAATACTAGATCAACCAGTTAACACTTTGCACAATCCGGTTAAAATATTTGGGTTCACGATTAAAATGTTTTAGAAATGTTTGGGTAGACATGGGAATAAGTTTCTTAGCATAACTCATTTTAAGTTTCACCTCACCCTTTTTAACAGTTATAACCTCTTTTTTTTAATTACAACATTCGACCCTGTTGTATCACGGTTCACCGCCACCCAACTTGGTTCAATAAGAGAAGTAGACCTTTGAAGCATTTTGGGCTCATTTCGCGCTCCTTTACCGTTTGTTGACAAAGACCATTTCATACCATGTGCTTTCTAAGATGGTAACATAAAATATTTGGTCATCTGATTCCGTGTTGCTTTCCATTTTGTTGATAAGGATCATTTCATGACCTGTGTTGTACACCATGTCGGTCAAGCCCGCTGAACAATCACCACTTTCAGCTCTTTATTTGGCCCATTTAGTTAAACTGGTACATGTCGGATATACAATAAACTATATTTCTATTATTTTTTACATATGTTAATTACCAAGTGTAGCTGATTTATAATGGCTATTAACCAGGCGGGTATTCCTGATGGGGTGATTAATGTTGTAATAGGATTTGGAGAGACAGCGGACCTGCGATTAGTTCTCATATGGATATAGATTGTGTAAGTATCACGGGGCCAACTGAAGTAGGACGATTTGTAATGCAACGCGAATTAGAACATTAGATTCACTACATAATCCCTTATATTAAGGATCGACGAAACACCGCCATGGTACTACAACAGATGTCGCGCATGCAGAAGGAAGCTAGCAGAAGGCTTCCCACATTGGCACTGTCAGGAGGCCGGTGAAGAACCATTGCCCAACTACAGGTACTTACACTAATATTGTACCAATAAATGCAGACAACAATATACATATTCTAAATCTTCACATTCCTCACACTGCAGCTACTGCCTTAAAGCCATTGTAACTGACGAAACTGCAACCGCAATAAACTCTCCCAAATGTATTAAGGAAAATAGAAAACACAAGGCATGTGTTACAATTTCGGTTTGCCACAGGAAGCAAACAAGGACATCCAAAATTCGTCTTAGCAGTACCAATATCAGTTACTCCCAATGACGGTGAAAAAGCCATTGAGCATTTTTGAGTTTTTTTGTTGAAGGAAATTGCCTTTATTTTGAGCATTTAAAGTGAAAGAAACTGTTTTGAATAATGAGTTTGAGATTGCTTTTTCCAAACTTATTACTTTTTGTAGATTCACATATACATATTTACCCTCAAGTGAAGCAAGTATGCAAGACATTTCAGTAAGTTGGTCATAAGCATGGACTGACAAACTTGTGATGGACGGGTGTGGCACGGGCGATGACTCTCGATTTTAGGCACGAAGTGTAAAATAGAGAAGTCAACAATGGAAGATTCAAGCTCTTGCATAAGAGATGAGTTAACAAGTTAGAGTAAAAAACTGAAAGCCATTATGTTGAAGACACTACTGCTGTTGAATGTGGAAAGAAAGGCCTGGACAAGGTTCAAAAGAATTGGTATGTGCACTGTGTTTTCCTTCAAAACGTAATACTATAATCTTTTGAAGATGGTTCGGATTGTAATTTATAAGTAATTATAAGAATATGATATTCGCCGAGTTTAGTAAAAGTAGCTAAATGTAATATATAGAGTAGTTACGTGGCACTTTTTATTTGAGAACTCGGAGATTGAAATTCTTGAACATTAAGTCCTCATTAATTGCATTCTTGCTTTAAGGGTTTTCGATTTGTTAAATGACATTACATAGTCTAATTCTGTCCTCGGTGAATTGATTTGAATGCAGGTGTTGTAATCTATTTTAGTCACATTCTTATTAGTAAAACGAGCACGATCACTACAGATATCAAAGGGTTGATGACATTACAGATCTAACTCCCGTCTACCTATTTTCTTGAAAACCTTGAATGCTCTAAGTTAATTCATTCCACTTTCTATGAGATATATCTTTATGAATACATTATTTCTGATTCAATGCATATTTTTTAGGTGGCGGTCATTGTTCACCAAGGATTAAAAAACATTTGTTTGAATGAATGGTAGGATACACTTGTTGCAGCTATATGAAGAATAAGTAGATTTGTATACCATTAATTTCTTTCTGTTCTTTACAATGTAAGATGTAAGGCGATAATTATTTTTGTAAAAGGATCACTTTGTACCTTTTAATTGTTATAAATAACTTTGTACCTTTTAATTGTGTGTTTGTTACAATGTTTGTTAATGGAAAAGAATATATAAACGTATGACGTTAACAATAATTATTAATTATTAAGCTTGGACGATGTTTCAGGTTTATCTATGTTGACAACAACCAATCAGAAAGAGTGCTTTGGAAGTGCTATTCTAAAGGACAATGGTCATCTTTTTCCTCGCTCATTTTTTATTAATGTTATCAATTTGGTAATTTTCCAGTTTTCATAACATGTGAGTGACAAGAAAGAGAAAGCAAGTAACGACCAGTCTTCACCAAGTACATGGGATTCTGAAACTTCTTCTGTTGCTACCCGGTGTTTAGTGGATTTATATTTAGAAATACAGGTCAATGTTCTGCTATTGAGTAGTTTTCAACCTCACTATTATGAAGCTAAAATGTTTAAGCGTGCCAGTGATACAAAAAATTATGAATGATAGTTACCTTTGAGTTTTGTATAGCTTTCACATAAAAAAATTGGTAATCTTCAGGTTATGCTAGAAGATGGGTAAGAAAATGCAGTTAAACGTCTCTTAAAGACTTCCAGTCAAGGAATTAATGATAGCGATATTTGTTTTTTGATTTCTGATATTTAATGAAAATTTGATAGCTAATTTGATGTAGTAGCAACCTTCTCCTGCAATCAATTTTGTAAATCACCCACTACTGAATTTACAGTATGATACTGGTCCAAGACTTGACGATAATTTTTACATACTTATATCATATTTTAAAAGAACTAATCACTGCGATTCCATGAGGAAAATTATTATTCTACTTTGTTGTTATTTACGACGTTGTGACTTATCTGATGGCATATTAGGTCGCGTGTGGAAAACCTCAATGGCCTTGCAACATCTTCACAATCTCGCCACTCAAAATTCAAGGTTTGTGTATATCCATACCGGCTTCATTTAATATTGATAATCGATTGTTTGTATTTTGGTGTATGAAATTTTATGGGTATGAATCTTTGTACGTGCTTTAACCTTGATTGTACACCTTGCCAAAATTGGTCACATAACGAATTGAGTAATTCCAAGATAGTAGTTGGTCTCCAAGATAGTAAGTCGTTTAATGGATTATGATAACATCAAATATATATCTTAACCCTTTCATTTAACTTTTAATTACTTTTTAGTATATATTTGACCCACAAAATCATAAAAATAAAAACCACAAGTCATACCCGTCCATCGGACGGGTTTTGACACTAGTATATATATATATATATATATATATATATATATATATATATATATATATATATATATATATATATATATATACATATATATATATATATATACCACACCTAGTGGTGAAGCCATGAGGCATGACTATAAATATCGTTGGCATATTTTATATAGCAAAAGAAGGGTAGGCCGTTCTTTATCCGTTCGAGTACCAAAGCAGTAGCGTTGTAGTGCTTGAAAATGTGAATGCACCTCCTGATCCTTAAGTAAGTGGATGGTGGCCTTGAATCATAGATAAAGGATTAGGAGAAAGTGAAAGTAAAATAAGAGGAGGGAACGAAATATAAAATAGAACTTATACAACAGGTGAAATTACTATAAGTTCATATTACCTAAACCCAAAGAGCTTGTAGATGGGACGTCCGTCTGTGAAGTGAAATGATTGTATGCCCGTGCATTTCCAGTACTTTTTGGAAAAAATACACTCAAGTAAGCAATGTAAATTCCGTAACGCAAGCGTACATAGAAAATTAAAAACTGTATACTTATCTTGTGATGCGGCTATACCTCCAAATACAATTGGACATAAACAAAATAAATATAAAATAGAAATATAATACAAGTATTGCTAATATTGTAATTTTATATTACGAACTCGAGGAACTTATAGGCGTGACGTTTGATTGTGTCATGACTTGTTTCTCATATCACCCGTTTGAAGCACTTAATGGAAAACAATTTCTAAATTAGCAATGTCAATTAATTGATGCAAGCGTACAAGCGAAATAAGAAATTGCAAGCGTGTCGGTTGATGCATTAGTAATTCCAAATAAAGCGTACGTAGCTTTACCTTGACTACGAACCTTAGGACGTTTAGTATTTTGTCAAAGCTGCGGCAGCGCCAACCGTCAGTGTTGTAAGCATCTGTCTAGAAAGCGTAACCACGAATTGTTAATGATGTTCTTAGTTTTGAACATGAAATGTATTGTTACCTACATTGCGAGCAATAGTGTAAACTTATATACAAATAATCACAACTTTTATAATCATTCCATATATTTCTCGTGCCCGTTCAACCTAAAAGAAATTCTTAAGTCCATGTAAATTGGAACAAATCACTACAGAAAATAGCTGAAAGATACAAAAAAGAAAAACTGAATTGTCTAACCTGACCAACATTCATACATGCTTTCATCAAGCCTCCAACTGTGATGTGATCTATAGGTTGTGTTTCAGAGTTCAAGGCATGAAATTGCTCACATTGAACCTAACCTGAGATTGAAATTATAGTTGTTGGAGCTCTTGCAAATCATAAACGGGGTATAATGCTTCCAAAAATAGCTTATGATGGGCAAAGAACAAATTAAAATGGACAAAGACAAACTTATAATGCGCAAAAATAGCTTATAATTGGCGCACAAAACAACTCCATTTTATCTTATAAGAATAAAAAACATTACATATAAAAGAGATTGTAACTTTGTATAATCTTACCAACGCGGGAAACACACCAAGTTTTATCGCTACACTTTCTTTATGACCTCAAATATGTCGTTACAGAAAACACAACCTACAATTAGACACAAAAGCCCCTTGAAGAGAATTCAGCTCAAGTACTTACACATCCTCTCCATCACCTCTCTACCTTTGGCACTATTATGCTGGAACTTTTCGACAAATTTTTGCTCTATTTTCTCCGCCATGGTTGCCAGTGTCTTTAATGTCTTAATCATTATGCTCGTTTCCTGTCGGCAAATGGTCCACTCATTCGGCTTGTCTGGGTGTGGATCGTACCTGATTTTCTCCTCGACCTCCATGTATTTTTGTAGACTGATGTTCTTGGTGGCTGGCTGCATTGATCGTGTCTTCGCATAAACCATAGTTGATTCGACACAATGGCAGATATCTTGACCCACAATCTTGCGAAGGAACCAGGGACCAGGAGCATGAATAGTGATGGCACGGGTGGTGTAGAGCTTACACTCTTTAGGATCGAGCTTGTGGTTCAAGGTGTCGACTTTTAAGATGTGGGATAAGGTGCATTTGTTCTCTGGGTCAGCAAACTTGCGGCATGATGCTGACGTGACTCGCTCCCATGGGTGCTTGTAAATGTGCTCTTGTGAGTATGCTCTAACCATTGTGCAGTTTTAGTTGCTTATTTGACCTGACGGATCTATAAGACATTAAAAAGTGCACCAAGTAACTTCCATACAAAGCTTTTACAGTTTAACAATGAAAAGCACATAACATTGCAGATGGTCAAAAACTAAATGACAAAGATAAAGCATCGAAAAAGAACTTAAACAATGGCTGCTAAAGAGCTATAGTAAAAAACCAGATGAAGATAAAACTGTGTACACTTGCTGAGTGACCATGACATCAACATTTGTATCACAAATAGATTTATTAATGCATGTCTAATAGAACTAATGCGATTGACCACTTGACTGATTAAAACAATGTAAGATACCATGAGCGCCCATAGTTTCACAGAGATCTAATAGTGGAACATATCTAAAGAAAATTCGATTCCAACTACTATAATTCATTTCAGTCTCACAACAGTCGAAATGTTGAGATGCAGACCAGTAATTTATATAAAAACTCGACTATCCAAACATATCTATTTTAGTGATAGGGCACATTGCCAACTGAGCCCTGGATACACAGACATATAAAAAATTGTTATCAGATTATCTAGGTGGCGGCTTATCATCCCATATAACTGCGATTATCTAACACACTAATCGAGGCATATATACATCTATAACGTATTCATTTTATAACTTGAAAGTACAGATTCCATGTTGATGTCAAACTCACAGATTGTCCTGCAGTTGGTATAAATTTCCTTCTAGATCAACAATGAGCTAGACATTGTATAAAATGTCATATCTGATCTCCTACCATCGTGAGTAGCTATATTTATAGCTTTATCTCAAAATCAAATTCCAATCAAAACAAAATGAACATCATAACTCAGTCCATGACGTACAATTTCATAGCTTGACAACTTTGTTCCTCTCTACTCAATTTGGAATGCACTATGGAAAAGTTCCATGCCGGCCTAACCCAGACCAGCCCGTTTGACCCGTATTAAATAACAAAATATTTCTAACTTGCGTAAGCCTCATCGTACTATGCGCGACCAGCCAGAAGCAGTCTGCAAGTTTTGTGAGCGTTCAGCATTAGTTTAACTATATAGTTTGTTTATCATTCAAATGTTTCAACAAATGATATTTCGTATCCACTCTTTTTATGTGCTTACCAACTAATCATCAAATTAAAATATCGTTTGTTAGCATTAAAAAAGAGGCATGTTATCAAACATGCACTACTAACCAATTATTGTCCAAATCTAAAAAAACCAAGCGTTGATGAAAATAAGAAAAATGTAAACAATATGTTTTGAAGGAAAGTATGACATGAGAACGGATTGATTAGTTAAAGTAATGACAACAACATCAGTGCATCTACGGAATTACCCGGTTCAAAACTTTCAGTAGAACGTACCTTATAAGCAACGATATCTGTGACCAAGAGCATTTGACAACCATTGCGAGCCGAGAGGAACATCGCCGGTAAATCAAACAACTTGTGCCCGAGTTGCTCCTTCGATGAGCGTAAAGGTGAGTTCCGCAAACCTTTACCAGTAATGAAACATAAGATAAAGATCATTTAGCACAATGATAAGAAATCGAACTCAGCTGATCTATGCCATATTAAGAACCTATGCAAGGTGTTTATCTTTGCTTCCTTCATGATCAAATATTTTCCTTTTCGAAGATTCTTTATATGATGTGTACGGTTTTAAAATCGTTTCACTGGAAACATATATGATGCGAATATATAAAATCTAATATGAATAATTAAAAAAGCTACTTCTTAAGAGCATTTTCATAACTTGCTTGCTTTACTGATTAAAGAAAAAGCCAAAATAAGTCTTCTAACATAAGTCTTTAATAACATTGTTGACATACCAGCAGTATCCCATAGTCCCAAATTCACGATACTTCCTTCCACAATCATTCGTTTTCACCAACTGCCCATGATGTCCATGGTTGCAAACTGTGATGAAGAAAACACAAAAATCAGTAAACCAAACATTAGAAGAGATTGTGAGGAAAAAAAGGATATTAGAGTTTTTGAGAAAAAAATATAATGAACCGTATATAAGTTTTTACATATATGTTTTGTTTAGGGTTACCTAAGTTGTAGGGATTCTCCAACATAATTGGTTGCATAGATTTATAATTTTGGACTTGCAACATATATTCCAAAAAGTTGTGTTGCCTTAGTGGTAAACACACTTGTTATTCTACCAACCAACCAAGGTTCAATCCTTGCAAGACTCATTTTTTTAAAAAAAATCAAAATAATTAAATAAAATCCGAAATTTACAAAATAACAAATTAAATTAAAAAAATTATTGCTTAGGTGGATTAAAAAATTGCTTAGTTGGACCAAAATTGCTTATGTGGCATGAAAAACAATTCTTGGGCATTGAGGTGGCATTAATGTCAAATGCCTCATGTATATATATATATATATATATATATATATATATATATATATATATATATATTATTGAGCAATAACACTATGAACATTTATATCGAGTCCGTGTGCAATAGCAAAATCGATACTTATATATATTTCAAATATCATCAACACAAAAACAAACAAAACATTGAAATTATTAGAACCAACAAAAGTATCTAAAATCAAACAACTACTTAAACTCATTCATCTTAATAGCATTAGCTTCTTCCTCACGGGCACCACCTTTCGCTTTATCTAACAATTGGTTTAACTCTGCAAGCAATAACTGATGCCTCTCTTGGGTTTCTTTTAAAGCTTCAAGTGACTCCAAAGCAACCCCATTAGCACCATAAGCTTCTATGTTTGCCATCATGGTATGGTTCTTCGCTATTACTCGTCTCAAATGCTGGCAACAACCAAAAAACAATTTGGATAATGCATCATTTTCACTTGCATGTTGCACAAACCACAAATGCATACAATTATGCAATTTTGAAGAACCAGCAACATTCATTAAATTCTCTAACAACTCGAAATTTGTCATTCAAAATAAAATATATACAAAAATAAGTGGTTCTATAACTCACTATGAAAAAAGTACCAAATAAATAGGACAAACATAATTTATGTAACTTACTAATATTAAAATATTACATATGAAAAGTCTCATTTAAATATAACATCTTACAAAAAACCTCTTCACATGTACTCTTTTAAGGTTAAGTAACTATCTAAAATAATAGGAACCTAATGATCAAACATTTAGTTATGAAATATTAGACACAATCCGTGCATCACACGAGTTAAATAACGTCTCGTTTATATAAAAATTTAGCGGCTCTTTGCATTAATGTTTTGCTTTCAAAAGTTTCAAAGAAGTATTTAAGTGCCAGGTTGAAGCATTAAACACTTACTTTGGTATGAATCTACTTGATATGTTGACTCATATTTATAGTTTTATGTATACAAGCATGCATACAATTGCGCTTGGAACTGAAATTGTGCTTAAAACGAACACTCATTTATGGTGAGAGTTTTTCTTTTGGTCACTTCTTTTCTTTTGTTTCATCTATAATATATTCTATCAAATCGCATCTTAAATCGTGATTTACAAATAAACCGAGGTTATACATAATGAGTTCAATGTTACACATTTATTGGTTTCTTATCTTGTTTTATATATATATATATATATATATATATAGGGAGTTAACGATGAGATCAAGCTTAAAGTTGTAAAAATAAGATCAAATCTAAAAACCACTAAAACATTTATAAATAACAATTTTAGCAATAATACACATAAAATAATATTTTCATACAAATTATATGTAGCAACTAATAACCAAATGATACATGAGTTTGGATTAGTATTGTTCATACTTTATATATATATATATATATATATATATATATATATATATATATATATATATATATATATATATATATATATATATATATATATATATATTCAAACTTAAAGTTGTAAAAATGAGATCCAACTAAAATTTGACAAGTGACACTCTCCTTAATATAAAAATAAAATTTTTATTAATTACAAATAAAACTGTTAAACTTCCGATTGTTTTCTTTATAAAATTGATGAAACATAGGTGATACACTTTGATTCGACGTGTATGTGTATCAAGTATTGGTATATGCATTAGTTCATTTAGTGGTTTATATGTATTAAGTGTATCAGTTTATGTATAAGATATCATCTATTTGAGATTTTGATGTATCGGCATAAAATTTATAATTGTGTATCAGTAATCAAAACTCATGTATCAGTTGGTTATTAGTAGTTAAAGTATTAATTTGTATTAATATTTTATTTTTTTGTGTATTATGGCTAAAATGGTTATTTATAAATATTTCTAGTGGTTTTTAGACTTGATCTTATTTTTACAACTTTAAGTTTGATCTCATTAACCTATATCCCTATATATATATATATATATATATATATATATATATATATTTTAGGCTGCCAAATTGATGGATCTTTAAGCGTGGTGCCTTGTAATCAAAACTTCTGGTGAATAATATTATTTTATTATATATTTTTCGTAATAATAACTTTGCACATTGCGAGAATTTTAAGGAATAACTTTATCGCATATTATCTCATATAAATATGTTAAGATACTCGTGCATCACGATGCAATGGCTATACGAAAACGGTAATAGTATTGTACTATTTTATCGCGATAAAGTGTGTAGAAGTTTTGACATTTTTCTTTAACCTTTTTTTGTGCAAAAGGTGAATTATATTAATATCCAAAACTTGTACAACACAAGATAATATATGACTGAATTTGGACATGCCCCAAATCAGATACAAAACTAAAAAACTATTCATCCGATATCAGATAAGGCTAACACTATATCTGACAAATTACTATCTCTGCCAAAGCTAAAGTATACAGAACAGACCTTTCCAAGCTTCATCTAAACACTAAGCTCAAATTTTGAATTCACCCTTTTATGCACCAAGACCATAATTTCATAACTACATTTCCATCTCACTTTCCTACCAAGAAAAGGTGGGCAAGGTAAGTGGCATCATTAAGTAGATTATAGCCACCCATACCCCCTCCAAGTCAAGGGCTATACCAGGCATCCTACATTTTCATCTCTTAAAAATGGCTTCAGATACCTGGTAACACACACCTTGAGGGAGGACCAACCAAACATCCTGTTAGAATGTCATGAAAGGACCATGAAGTTTCATCTTTCACAACTCTCAATTCCAATCAACTTACACTCCCCTACTAGATCAGCCACCCTTCATAACAGGCAACCTACTTTATGATTACTTTAACTATCTTAGAGCTAGTGGTAGTCAACTATAAGTATCAATTACTACTGTAGACCAGTTTGTGAAAACGTAGAGGGGGGTGAATACGTTTCCATTTCAAACTTAAAACTTTTGTATCAAATATAGTATAAACCATTGCACTTGCTAATCTCGTGCGAGGATGCATTTAACGCATTCGGCATGTAAGGCCAACCCATAATATCACATAAGATTCCATAAGATTAATGGTTCATTATAAATCAAGTTTCACGATTATTAGTCCGGTTGCTTTTTCTTGATCAAGCGTGTCATAATATGTAAAGTGTTAAATATAGTTTGTGATTATATGAAAGACCAAGTATGTATCACAAACATAGACATTAACCACATAGAAAGTAAACAATGTAATGCAGAATAAGCGTAAGCGATAAGTAAAAGGATAGACAAACCAACACGAGGATTTATAGTGGTTCGGCTACAAGGACACCTTCCTTGCCTACTCCACTCCCAGTCACCTACTCGAGTTCGCAAACACTACAGAATCTCCTTATGGCGGAGAAGCCTTCTGCGTCGCACACCTTTTCGATTACAAAGCTAAATACTGAGTTCTTTCACACCAAGGCGAACCACACCTAACACAACGTCGCCTACCCTTTATACGGTACTAGGCTAACCACCGAGTTCTTTCAATCCAATGAGAACTAATCCTATCACAACGTCGCCTACCCTTTATTAGGTACTAGGCTAAGCACCTAGTTCCATTACTATGGAAGAACTACTACCCATCACACAACACCTAATCTTAAGGAGATCCACTCCTTATTACAACACCATCAAGGATATCAATATCCTTGGATCCAATACTACTCTATCTTGTACATCGAAACACATCATATCGAATGTACACCCTAGGCATCTTTCACTAATGACATTGACACGGATCTTCGGTTCTCTTCACTAATGCCTTTGACACATCTATGACACCCGTTATGTTTTGTGGCCCAACATAATAAACCTTGTATTTTATGGCACAAACACATAAACCATCTAGTCTAGTCATAGATACAAGAATATGATACTAGACATTATCTAAGACAATGTGTCTAATGGATATGAAATCCTAAACTAAACATCAAGAACCCAAAGCATGATGTAGTTAGTCTTCTATGAATGAAGATGACAAGTTTCCCAAGCTTGTTGTAGAAGATCTTCATGTGCTTGTATCTTGTGATGGGTGATCACTTGATGAGTAAGGAAGCAAGATCTCTAAGCTTGCTTTGGAGGATCACTTGAGGAGTATGCTTACAACAAATGAAAGTTAGAAGCATTATGATCATATGAGATGTGGGTGGTTTACATGTTTCCTAATGATCTAACTATCCTATAAATGGTCGAGAGAAACTATGTGTGAAAGTGTATGGAACAATGAAGAAATAGCTCACTATTTATAGAAGAAAACTAGCCACTGTTCCCCGGATCCCAATCCGTCCAGTGTATTACTGGGGATCCGTGGGACTCTCCCTTTTACCCATGGGTTTTGGGTCATGGGTTATGGGTTATGGGTACCAAGTAGATTCAATGTATCTATAAGATGCAATGTATCTAGTCCATGGTTTTGAGTGCCCACCAAGGGTATAATGTATCTAGACATTGGGTATGGGTCATGGGTTATGGGTACCAAGTAGATTCAATGTATCTACAAGATGCAATGCATCTAGTCCATGGTTTTGAGTGCTCACAAAGGTACAATGTATCTAGACATTGGGTATGGGTTATGGACTTTGGGTTTTGACTACATTTAATGTATTTGGTCAATAGGTCAAATACTTAAGTTTTCTACCATTTATATTATCTCTTATAATACATACTAGTTATGTATATATTTACCAATATGTAAACACTAGTTGTTATACATAAACTATTTAACTAAACATGTTTTAATGGTTTGTTGGGGTTTGATCATATGCAACATAACAAACATGTACGAACTTGTGTTGTAGCATACAAGGACTTGAGTCGTCGAGAGGTGTTGAGATAATATATAATTACAAGTAACTTATACATTTCGTTATGTATTACAAGTTACATGTTTGTCATCAACAAAACAAATGAGAATGTATAGATTAAATATCGTAATATTTGCACTAACAATCTCCCTTTTTGATGATGACAAAATATATATAGCGTAATAGATAGGTAAAATGTCAAAGTTACTGTGTCCATACTTCCTATGCATTACCTTCTCCGTTTACACTCTTACTCCCCTTTTGTCGAAACAAAAGGGTGTGTCCTTTAACCTAATTTCTCCCAAGAATGGCGAGTTTGCATCATCCCTAGTGAAGTTAAAGAAAAACACCTTATTGCTCCAATTGGCACACACGCCAATACCTTCAACACGAAACACTAATGTGAAGCTTAGCAACTCATGGCGTTGAGCTTGCACGTCTTCAAAAGGTGGTGATCTCGCCTTTAAGAGGAACCTAGAGAATCACACACAAAAAAATAGAAAGATCCTTTGAATTATAACCATTATTGCCAATGGCTCAATGGATCAAATTTTTGAGGCTTAACCTACATCAAGGTTAGTGTTAAGAAGAAAAGAAAAAGGAAAAATATATGATGAGAAAGAAATCTCCCTTTTGTTGAAACATAAAGGAATTTTGAAGAATGAATGTAAACCAAGTAGTGAAAATCAAGGCGAATCCGAGAAGCCATGGGAATGGCGAGTTAGAAATGTTGGACAACGAGTAATCGAGAAATGGAGAAGGAGCTATGGGAGAGTCTATCTTTGTAGTGGAAGCTAGGGAACCCGAATGTTGTGACGGTGCGTTCCTATAAATAACCGTTATGCATCCATATTGTTTGATCTGAGGGGCCGATAGGGTTTTGTTTCTATACATTTAGTCGGCTACTCGATATTACCCCAAGCGCATTAGGAAATGCATACAACGTGGAACTAGCTACGGTAACATAGAAAGGTAAATACCATCATAAGAGGTTGCACCCTTAACTTTGTTAAACCACCCATTCAATATCGACTTGATACCGGTAGCATTGGGTAGTTTTGATGTCATTGTCGGATGGATTGGTTAGCAAAATATCTTTGCCATCATCAGCGACGAAACTTCGTTCGAGTACCCTGGAGATGAAGTCCTAACAATAGAAGGAGGCAGTAACGGAAAGCGCTTCAAGATTGCATGTCATTTCTGTACCAAGGTGTTAAGGTGTATCGGGAAGGATGTCATATCTTCCGCTACAAGTCAGGAGAGGGCGAAAAAGAAGGGAAGAAAAGCGTGCGGAGGGCGTGCCAATAATAAGAGAATTCCACGAAGTCTTTCCGAGACTTGCGGGACTTCGCCGACCGACGGGGTTGAATTTCGGATCGATTTAGTGCACAGTGCGCACGGTGGCAAACACCTTATCGATTAGCTCCAGCGAACTTGAGAGTTATCAAACGGTTGTGGAACTTGCGGAAAAGGGTTCATCGAACCAAGCTCATCGCCATAGGGAGCACCGGTATGTGCATCGTCAAGAAGAAAGGCGGAAGAAAGGCGAAGGCGGACCTTGGGATGTGCATGACTATTGAGTTGAATAAACTAACCATCAAGAACCGTTACCCACTCCAGGAATCGATGACTTATTCGATCAACTTCAAGGTTGAGTGTTTATTCAAAAAATCGACTTAAGTGGATACCATCAACTAAGAGTTCGAGAAGAAGACATTCCCAGCTGCCTTGAGAACTTCGTTATGGTTCTGAGTTCAAGTCATGCCTTTTAGGTTAACAGCTAACGCTTGTGTTCATGGACCTCATGAAGGAGTGTGTAAACCCTACTTGGATAAATTTGTGATCGTATTCATTGCGACATCCTAATTTATTCCAAGAGTCTGAACAGAACATTAGATTAATCTTGGAATTGTTGAAGGAAGAATTGTATCGAAATTCTCGAAGTGTGAATTTGGATACCTACCTGCAATTCTTAGGTCATGTAATCGCAGTCAAGGCATACATGACCCGCTAAGATCGAGTCAATAAAGTTGGGCGACACCAACTCCTACGAAATCGCCATTCTTAGGACTTCTGGGTACTACGGAGATTTATTGACGGTTTCAAAGATTGCCAAATCTTTAACCAAGCTAACCAGCGCTAAGTTTGTTAGGGAGAGAAAGAAGCTTTCAACTCCTTAAAGAAAGTTGTGTAGTGCTGTTACGGCCTTACGGAAGGTGGTGAAGACTTTGTCGTATATTGCGGCTTCACAAGGGCTGGGAGGCATGTGTCAAAGGAGAAGGTGATAGCCTCGCCAATGAAAACTCACGAGAAGAACTACACGACACACGATTTGGAGTTAAGAGGATTGTTCGCCTCAAAATTTGGAACACTACTTGTATGGCACAAAGTGTGTACTACCCGATCACAAAAGCCTACAACACATCTTGGATCGGAAAAGGCGAACATGAGACAACGCCGATGGTTGGAATTACTCAATGATTACATTGCGAAATCGTTACCATCAAGATGGCGAATGATTCTTTGATGCTCTCGGTGGGAAGCGCGCCAAAACCTCTTAGAGTCGGATCCTTGGGTATGATAATTAGTTCACCTCTTCCAACAAAATTCTCGAGGCTCGATTGGAAGCACTCAAAGGAAAATCGTCGAATGAGAACGCTACGGGATGCGAGTGAGCGGATTACGTCAAGGTGGGAGAACTTTGTGTTTCGAAGCGAGTTGGATATCACTCTACGGAGGAATTCAGCGTCATTATACATGAGTCCAAGTCTAAATACTCCATCCACCCGGGATCCGACAAAATGTACCTTGATTTGAAGAAATTGTCTTGGTGGCCCAACATGAAAGCCGACATTGCAACATATGTCACCGATGTTTGACTTGTTCAAAGGTTAAAGCGAACATCGAGACCCTGGGTCTACTAGTACAACCAAATCCCAGTGGAAATGGGGCATAACAATGGACTTTATCACTAAGTTACCTAAAACCTCTAGAGGCTACGACACTATTTGGGTAATAGTTGACCGTCTCACCAAATCGGCACATTTCCTACCGATGAAAGAAAGTGATGGAATGGAAAACTAGCTCAACTATACGAAGGAAATCATCATGGCATGGTGTACCAATTTCCATCATTCGAGACGAGAGATAGCGTTTCACCTCAAACTTACGAAATCACTTCAAGATGCTTTAGGATCTAACCTCGACATGAGCACGGTTACCATCCTCGGTGATGGATGAGGCGAGAGAACAATCAAACTAGAGGATATGCTAAGAGCATGTGTGATAGACTTTGGAAATGGGATAAACACTTGCCTTTAGCAGATTTTCTTACAATATGACTATCACAAGTATCAAAGCGCACCATATGAAGCACTCTATGGTGAAATGTAGATCACTGTGCTTTGGGACGAGTTGGAGAAAGTCAACTTCTTGGTCGGAGTTAATCAAAGAGACTACAAGAAGATTGTACAAATCAAAAGCCGACTACAAGCATTCGTGACCGCCAAAAGACTACGCGGATAAAAGGAGGAAACCACTTGAGTTCCAAGTGGGAGATAAAGTTATGCTTAAAGTTGCGCCATGGAAGGGGCGTGGTCGTTCGAGCGAGGAAAGTTAAATCCTCGTTATATTGGACCTTTCAAAATTCTACTAGGATCGGATAGGTGGCGTGCCTGAATTACCACAGAACTTCAGCTCTTGTAGCGTGTTTCACGTGTGCAACCTAAAAATGTCTTTCCGGCGAAACTCTTGCTATTCCTTTGGAAATCCAAGTCGACGAAGATTGAATTTTGTAGGAACCCATTGAAATCATGGATAGGAAATCAAGCGGCTTAAGCAGCATCCCGATCGTCAAAGTCGTTGGAACTCTCAAGAGGTCCGGAATACGGGAGCATAAACAATTCAAGCGCAAGTACCTTTTCTCTACTTCACCAAGTAATCCTAGCGGCAACCAGACGGTTTTCTCTTCAAACCTGGGAGGATGTGACACGATAAATTTTCACGAAATTTAAGCATAATTAGTAATTTATTTTACTAAGCCAAACTTATTAAGCATACACAAGCTTTGCGAGCATTTGAGTAGAAAACTCAGTATACAATAAATTTCATGTCTTGCATTATTATCATTTTATGAATATTGCATTTTGTCATATGATTGCTTGTAAGACGGAGGTTATCTCGTTACACGAGTGCGGAACCTTGCTGCTGACACTATGATAAGGACTCGCTAAAACAATTAACAAATGTCAACAACTTGAATATTACAAGGATAAAATATTTCGAACGCGTAACAATAAGACACTACGTTATAAAGTTATAAACAATGATACCTTGGTCAAAATTAATATCATGGGACACAAAATATATAACACGCTATCACTCAAACATAATTTTATAAAACTCAAGTACCATTAATACCTAAGTGTAAAGTATATACATACATTTTCACAATTTGTACTATGAGTAAAATACATATACTCTTCTCCCCTTTTGTCGAAACAAAAGGGTGTGTCCTTTAACCTTAATTTCTCCCAAGAATGGCGAGTTTGCATCATCCCTAGTGAAGTTAAAGAAAAATTCATCATTTTATGAATATTGCATTTTGTCACATGATTTAACCAGACGGGAGGTTATCATACACCTTATTGCTCCAATTGGCACACCACGCCAATACCTTCAACACGAAACACTAATGGCGAAGCTTAGAAACTCATGACGTTGAGCTTGCACGTCTTCAAAAGGTGGTGATCTCGCCTTTAAGAGGAACCTAGAGAATCACACAAAAAAAATAGAAAGATCCTTTGCATTATAACCATTATTGCCAATGGCTCAATGGATCAAATTTTTGAGGCTTAACCTACATCAAGGTTAGTGTTAAGAAGAAAAGAAAAGGAAAAATATATGATGAGAAAGAAATCTCCCTTTGTTGAAACATAAAGGAATTTTGAAGAATGAATGTGCATGCTCCCCTTTGACGGTTGCTCCCCTTTGTTAAGGGCGTCAAGGATTTTAGGAAGGCTAAGACAAAAGTATTGCAAAATTTGCAATGTTTTTGCTTTTACGAAAAACTCCCCTTTATTGAGAGCGTCAAGTTCTCCTAGTGTGTTTTGAAAATCTACAAAACAAAAATTTAGTGCAAAATTATATTCGTCCTTGGACGAGTAAGTCATATGATGCACTTTGTAAAAGCTCGACGGAAGCTCCCCTAGCTCGAGGGCGTCAAGAAGAACCTACAAAATAAAATTAGTGTAAAATTTCGTCCATAAATACACGAGAATCCCATATACATCAAAGTGTATATGTATGAACCGACAAAGAAAGGATTAGTGTCAAAAAGAGAATAATCCTACTATTTGCATTATCATGGTTGGTTTAGAGGTTGTAAGGTTTGTTCAAAAAAAATGTGCTTAGGGATGAGACGCATTTCATTACGAAATTCACTTGGCTTTTGACAACATAGATGTTTGTGAAGGATGGTTGAGCGATCATGAATTGTAGTGGTAGTGAAACACTTGTAGGATGTGGTTGACACAAATAGTGTGTGGTAGAACATGAGACATACTTCATCACGTAGATCATGAACTAGACCTTTGGACACGTTGATAATAATAGAAATCATCATTATGACTTAGAGGTATGGAAGTTGTAGTAGAGGTGATGAAAGGTATCAAGGTGAATCTTTGACTTGGTTGATGACTCAATATAGGTGGTACACATGATGACTTTGTGAGTAGTGATAAAAGTGGAGTAAGATGGTTAGGATGATGCAAGCTTAGAAATAACAAAAAATGTGCGAATGAGCACAACTTGACTTGATGATGAAATCGACCATTGTCATCCTACAAGAATCCAAAAGAGTTAGTACAAAAGGAAAACATTTATACCAATGGATAAATTGTTCACATAAAATCATGAAACAAAAAAAGAAGAACACGTAAAGACTCATATAAATGCAACTCATTTATAAACATATAGGAAACAGATAATCCTAAGTGTTGAACAAGTGCTTGTGTGGGAAAAAGGAAATTTGAATTGATTATCTAAAGAGATAAAGTTCCTACTGTTCCACGGTTCCACCGGTTCCCTCACTAGAGGGATCCGGCTAGCTTAAGTCTAGGGATCCGGCTAACAGATGAGGTGAAAAAGAGGTGATTGGGTTCTATCAAGGTCTAGCACCTACATATCCTAAGTTACTAAGTCTCTTAAGTGTCTTACATGAAGATGGACTTAAATGATCAAGAGAAAATGATTGATGGCAACTAATGGTTTTTACAGCAAGCACACAAGTATACACGTTAAGCAAAGCAAGGAGAACATGTAGAGATCACATATAGGCAATCAAAATGAGATTAAGCTCACAAATAACACAAAGGTTTAGCAAACTTTACAAGTACTATTCAAGAAGCCTAAAACAAATTTACAGTCTAGATTAGTAAATCAATTACACTAATAATGACATGCAAGGTATGTGTCTTGAAAGAAAAGATCACATGATGGTGTTCAAGACAAAAGAGTTGTGAGGTGCTAGTTTAGGACAATCTAGTTATTACTGATGATGATTAGCATACAATGAGCTTCGTCCATGAAGTCATGTAGCTCTTCTCGATCAAAGCAAGATAATCGCTTGATGAGGCAAGTGGTTGTGATTAACAAAAAAAATTAATTTTACAACTTGTTTGATTAGTATTCCTAAGATAATACAAAGTATTTCCATTGTAAACTTACTTTAGGAAAACATAGGAGTATAAATTTCTCAAGTGAGAGAATGAATATGAGACTATTACTAGCGGTGCTCAATTACGGCTAAACAAGACCAATTTTACGGGCGATTCCACATACCCAACTTCTATCACGGAAGCAATTCAACCGTTAGGTCAAATTGAGTTTCTAGTGCAATAAGTTCTCCAGTATTCATTCTCAAGTTAGGAAAATTTATATTCCTACAATGTCCTATCGAAGAGTAACAATGATGATACTTTGCTTCATTTTTATTAATATTATACTTGAAACAACTAAGGTGACGAAGGTGTCAAAAAATTAAAAGTTGTCCATATGGTGAACAAAAAGATAGTTTGATGAGCTAGTTCAACATATGTTGTTGGAAAGCTTGAGTTTGGACTTTCGGATATGAACAATTATATTTGCGTTGCAAAATAACTTACTTGAGTATATCGGATGAAATAATCAAGTTGTCAATCCTACTATTAAGCTTGGAGAGCGATCATGCAAAGAAAAAGTGCGAGAGTACATCATCAACACAAGTGTAGGTTATGATCCGATGTCCATTCTTGTTGTTTTTAGAAAACGATACAAGAAAATTTGAAATCAAGAAATCATATAAGCACATAAAACATTTATGTTGCACACATGACAACTCAATCAAAAAGCCATTTAGTGTATTACATGTTTTGAACATTTTTCAACTTATATGACTTAACGAAGTATTTAAACTAACATTTTCGACACAACTAGATGTTATCCCAAACACTCCTTCAAATAGCACATTGATTAGTAGAATATTACTAAATCGACAAACAAGAGAATGAATAGAAAGGTAAGGAAACCACATATGTTATTCAATCAAACAAGCACAAAAGCTATTTGAGATAATCAAATAATCAAGTAATGCAAAGAAGACAATTTATCATTTAGCATAGCATACGAAAGTTCTTTTCATCGCTTTGTGTTAAATACAAACATGTATACCAAGCTTTATTAGTTTCTTTTATATTTATAAATATGATCAAAACCTTTATTTCAAAAGAGGACACATTGTTATTCAAAGATGAAAACATCCGTCTCCAATTAGATCAAAAGTTTGTGCAAAAGTTATGACCGAAAAATGACTTTCTATTATAAATCAATGATTCTGTAAATTTTTGTTTTGAATCAGTTTATGAAATCATTTTTAAATGAAAGTAGACTCAAATACCTTTAAAACGATAGGTGGCACGACTTCTAACGACTTCATGTTAAAAGTTATGAATTTTGAAATTGAGATAAAACTGCTTACATACCCACGGATCCCGGATCCCTTGCTCGATCGATCACCAGGTGTAACTGAGGGATCCGTGGATCTGACACAAAATTACAAAAATGTACGTTTTGACCCGACGAAAAGGTTTAACCTTTGTAGACTTTTTAGTGAAGTTATATTAACCATTTTTACCTTTATTCAATCTTGATTAACAAGATATCTAACAACAAAACTTCAAAGAAAAAAATCAACAAAACACTTTTCATAGTATTCTTGACTTGACCAAAAATTTGATACGAGGACCTTACTCGTTTTGAAAACTATTTGTTTTAAAAACTAGAGCCACCCACTCGATACCAATTGTGAAAGCGTAGAGGGGGTGAATACGTTCCGCTTCAAACTTAAAACTTTGTATCAAATATAGTATAAACCATTGCACTTGCTAATCTCGACGCGAGTATGCATTTAACGCATTACGGCATGTAAGGACAACCCCTTAATATCACATAAGATTCTGCAAGATTAATGGTTCATTATAAATCAAGTTTCACCATTATTAGTCCGGTTGCTTTTTCTTGATCAAGCGTGTCATAATATGTAAAGTGTTAAATATAGTTTGTGATTATATGAAAGACCAAGTATGTATCACAAACATAGACATCAACCACATAGAAAGTAAACAATGTAATGCAAGAATAAACGTAAAGCGATAAGTAAAAGGATAGACAAACCAACACGAGGATTTATACTGGTTCGGCTACAAGGACACCTTCCTTGCCCTACTCCACTCCCCGAGTCACCTACTCGAGAGTTCGTAAATACTACACGAATCTCCTTATGGCGGAGAAGCCTTCACAATGTCGCTTACACCTTTTTCTAGTACAAAGCTAAATACCGAGTTCTTTCACACCAAGGCGAACCACACCTAACACAACGTCGCCTACCCTTTATACGGTGCTAGGCTAACCACCGAGTTCTTTCACTCCAAGGAGAACTAATCCTATCACAACGTCGCCTACCCTTTATTAGGTACTAGGCTAAGCACCTAGTTTCATTACTATGGAGGAACTACTACCCATCACACAACACCTAATCTTAAGGAGATCCACTCCTTATTACAACACCATCAAGGATATCAATATCCTTGGATCCAATACTACTCTATCTTGTATATCGAAACACACCATATCGAATGTACACCCTAGGCATCTTTCACTAATGCTATTGACACGGATCTTCGGTACTCTTCACTAATGCCTTTGACACATCTATGACACCCGTTATGTTTTGTGGCCCAACATAACAAACCTTGTGTTTTATGGCACAAACACATAAACCATCTAGTCTAGTCATAGATACAAGAATATGATACTAGACATTATCCAAGACAATGTGTCTAATGGATATGAAATCCTAAACTAAACATCAAGAACCCAAAGCATGATGTAGTTAGTCTTCTATGAATGAAGATGACAAGTTTCCCAATCTTGTTGTAGAAGATCTTCATGTGCTTGTATCTTGTGATGGGTGATCACTTCAGTAGGTAAGGAAGCAATATCTCTAAGCTTGCTTTGGAGGATCACTTCGGGAGTATGCTTACAACAAATGAAAGTTAGAAGCATTATGATCATACGAGATGTGGGTGGTTTACATATTTCCTAATGATCTAACTATCCTATAAATGGTGGAGAGAAACTATGTGTGAAAGTGTGTGGAACAATGAAGAAATAGCTCACTATTTATAGAAGAAAACTAGCCACTGTTCCCCGGATCCCACGGATCCCTCCTCGAGGATCCGTCCATTGCATTCTTGGGATCCGTGGGACGCTCCCTTTTACCCATGGGTTTTGGGTCATGGGTCATGGGTTATGGGTTATGGGTACCAAGTAGATTCAATGTGTCTATAAGATGCAATGTATCTAGTTCATGGTTTTGAGTGTCCACCAAGGGTACAATGTATCTAGACATTGGGTATGGGTTATGGGTTATGGGTACCAAGTAGATTCAATGTATCTACAAGATGAAATGCATCTAGTCCATGGTTTTGAGTGCTCACCAAGGTACAATGTATCTAGACATTGGGTATGGGTTATGGACTTTGGGTTTTACCCAAATACATTTAATGTATTTGGTCAATGGGTCAAATACTTAAGTTTTCTACCCATTTATATTACCTCTTATAATACATACTAGTTATGTATATATTTACCCAATATGTAAACACTAGTTGTTATACATAAACTATTTAACTTAACATGTTTTAATGGTTTGTTGGGGGTTTGATCATAACGCAACATAACAAACATGTACGAACCTGTGTTGTAACATACAAGGACTTGAGTCGTCGAGAGGTGTTGAGATAATATATAATTACAAATAACTTATACATTTTACGTTATGTATTACAAGTTACATGTTTGTCATCAACAAAACAAATGAGAATGTATAGATTAAACATCGTAATATTTGCACTAACACAGTTGATGAACATTCACAGCTTAATACAGTAAAGAACCAAGATACAAGGCCTTCTATTATGACGATCTGACAAATATCTCACCTTTATTAAGGATAAAAGGTGAGAAAAGTGGTTTATCAACCATATTATTTGTAGGTAACATGAAAATCACCCCTGCATTATTCATGGAATCTATCAAAATTCAACGAACTTCTAAGATCCAAACAACCCATAAGTTGTAGCTACTTGGTTTTGACAGTACTCAAAACTGTAGACATGATACTACTTTATGATGACTTAGAGACCAAATACTTAGGAAAACCATTAGAACAGTATTGTTACATCTCTAGCCTTTCATTAGTCTTCCAAAGGATAGACCCTAATCACCAAGGTACTAGCCATCAGTCTTATCCATTCTTACCCTAAACATCCTTTTACTTATTCAATCCAACATTCTTTGTTTTGATATATACTTTTTTATGCCCCATAATTCATAGACTTCTCTAACATTCCAAGATTCAGCCACCTTTAAACTTGAGAGCTTCAATTTAACAATATTTAGCTTCAATTTAACAATTTCTTCAATTTCTTTCCATAAGATCTCCCATGGTCTTTTTACGTCTTGAAACAGCATGATGCTCCTTTCTTGCCATATAAAGTAAGCCACTGCTGCAAACATAATTTTTCTCAAAATTACCCATGTATTCCTTTTCTTTGGCATTCTAATTAGCTCCTCTAATATTATCTTCCAATCATCACTGCTAGTTTGAACTTTACTCATCATTTTAGCCTTGTTCCAAACACTATTTGAATATTTGCATTCAAAAAACAAGTGTTTATGTGAGTCCACTTCATCACTGCACAGTACACATTTCATAACTTTGGTTGGCTGCCATTTCAACACTCTGTCTTGAGTAGGCAGTCTCTCTTGTACTAGTAGCTATACAATAAAAGCATGGCAGGGAATGAATTGAGGGTACCAGACTACATCATACCATGACACTTAGACATCTTGCTCCCTTAAATCTTTCCAAACTCTACTAATACTGAATTTCACCACCATTTTTTAATTGCTCATCCGTTGTACACTATCTTCATTATCTTCATTCAAAACTGGAGATGCAACTTGTGTTAGAGATGGAAATTGGTTCAGCCAATCAGATGGCCATTACCTTTTCCCATTAACAATCATGTTAGCCACTTTTTCATTGTTAGATATTCTAGCATAATACACTACTCTTCTTGTCACCACATGGATAAAGGGCCACCAATTTTCCATGTATCGTGCCACATTTCAGTATTTACCCCATTACCAATAACAGTCCATATATGAGGTCTCACTTTCTCCCTTAATTCAAGAAGTTTTTTTCCAACCCCAACTAGCTTTAGAATCAATAGATACTTCCCATACACTGCTTCCTTTTAATCTGTGAATATTAACCCATTTCACCATAAAGAATCCTTTTTTCTGGCAATATTCCACAGGTTTTTAATCATCAGAACAAAATTCCATTGATCAAAAGGTTTCAATCTCAATCCTCCACTTTTCTTTGGTTTATACACATTCTTCCATGCTATTTTTGCTTTACCTTGGACTTTTTCTCCTTGACTCCATAGAAAACTCTTAAGTAGTTTATCAATATCTTCAATAAAAATATTTGGGATGAAGAAAACAGATGCCCAAAAGGTCTTCATAGCTGCTAACATTGATGCTATCAGTTGGAGTCTTCCAACATTTGTTAAGAATTTATTCTTCCAATCCATCATCTTCCCCTTGACTCTATCTATAAGACACTTGCACTTATTTAAGCTTAATATTTTTCTGATTAATGGAACCCTAAGTACCTCACAGGTAATAATCCATTGTGAAAGGAACAACACTTAGGATTTCACTTTTCAGATCTTAACATACATTCCCACAAAACATAGTACTTTTACCCATGTTTGGATACAGTCCTGGGGTCTTACTAAACTCATCTAAAGCTTGCTTAATGACACTAACAGAGTTTACATCACCATTACAAAGAACAAGAAGGTTACCAGCAAAACATAGACTTACAATTTTCATTTCCTCGCACCTATCATGGAAAGTGAATTGACTTGTTTGTCTAATCTTCCTTAGCAGCATCAGATTAAAAACTTTTTAATGACAATAGTAAACAAATAAGGGGATATTGGATCCTATTGCCTTAATCCTCTTCCACCTTTGAAATAACCACATCTTTCCCCCGTTAACACATACTGAGAAGGCTGAAGTAGTTATACATGTCATCACCCACTTAACAAATTTCCTAGGGAAACCAAACCCTTCCATTACTTGTTCTAACAATTCGCGGTTAACAGTATCATATGCCTTCATGATATCTATTTTGAATGCACACCTTTTCTTCTCACTTTTAATTAATTGTAATTCTTACTAAGAGAGTATTTTAAATAAAATATTAATTGAGATAGTTAATCATATGTGTTGTGCATAAATTGATTATACTTTTTGCTAAAGATCATATTATTACATTAAATAAAATAAAAAGAGTCGTCCTTATTTTATATGTACTATAGATAGATATCTAAACATACTTCTCTCGAGACTTTCATCACATTCATTGTATGGTATGTAACGTGTAGACTCTAATTGAAACAATCACCTCCAATGTTTTTGACATAAAATAAATGAAAATGACATGATTAATGTGTAACGACGCTAATCCCCCTAAACATGTGATCTCTCATTACCATTTTTAGCAAACAATCATAGGGGTCAACTTGTAATTTACAAGTAAGAACTATATATCATTTTGTGTGTTACAAAATAAGTATATATTTTTAGAGGTGACATTTGTCTTAAAATCAAAAGAATAAATTAAATAAATGAACTTTTAAAGATTTGGTAGCATTTGGGTCCCTCCTTTTTTGAAATGGCATGTATTATTTAGAATTTAAATAACGATATGAATGTTTTTTCTCGAACATTAAATTATTTTTAAAGAAAAACTTACATTTTATTTTTAAATATAAATGAGTGTTACATTCGATGAATTTATTTCATCGTTTTAGTCTTTTTAAAAGCGATTCAGATAACATTGTAGTTGCTTTACCAGGCTTGCTTTAAATTTCGTCCTGTTTGGCCGATGCTTGGTTTACCAGAAATTGCTGTGACCAGTATTGCCGTGCCTGCCCGCCTGCTTTACCACCTCTAATATTTTTACCAACAAACCAACATTAGAAATTGAAAATGCTTGTATATAGAAGGGATTCTTTATATAATGTCCACTAGTCAATTAAGGCAAATTAAATAACATCTTATTTTCATATTTAAAGTACTTATTTGTTTAATGCATAATAAATGAATATACAAATTACCTTAAATATATGTAATTTATAATTTAATAAATTCCAGATTTTCTTTTATATTTATTTTAACGATTGACAGCGTATAGCAAATCCCATATATAAAATGGTAAATAATTAGCAGTACAAAAAGTACATAACTTATTGCAATTGATTTCAAGTACTATACCGATTTGTTAAATATATTGAAACATGTAACAACTGATAAGATAAAATATACTAATAAAGTCCATAAAGCTTGAGAATGCAACCAAACTCTTGTTGCATGATAAGGCATAGTGTTTGTAACTTATGATCAAAATGGGGGTCTCCTTTTGCTTTATAATCTGCTTTTTAGTGATTGTGAACCTTGCGTTCAACAACGTCTTTGTTCATTGACGCACTCAGTTTATAGTTCTATATATACGTGTATTATCTAACATCTCATTCGATAATAGAAGCTAAAAGATCGAAAAGAGCAGTTTTGAAGATTACGTATACATACGTACAACAAATGGAATGGAAGAAGTGTTATCTTGATGTACTATTGATCCCATTATCGTTCATGATCACCATCGGCTACCACATTTGGTTATGGCATAAGGTACGAAATCAACCATTGTCCACCATTATTGGCACCAACAACCATGGACGTCGCTTGTGGGTATCGACCATTATGGAGGTACATACATAACTCTTTTTAATAAATTAATTAACTACTTAAAACAGTTAGACATTAAGTGAATTTACAAGATAGTTTGATACTTTGATGTGCTGCGTTAAGCTGTTTATGATAGCTATGTTCATTTCATGTATGGTTTTGAGCTCTTATTCGTACGATTTTCTTGTATATAAACTCAGTACTATATGTACTTGATAATTTAATTATTGCTAAATTTGTGAAGAAACTGATAACTTCGTGCAAGAAAACGTTTTCCTCTTTTCTAGATAACATTATAAATAAAATTAGTTAGTAGATCATGCACGATTAATGAATACATTTATGTGTTTACTTGCATACTGAGATTACTTGCATACTGCATATTGAAAAGTAATTCTAATTTTCTTTTGAATCTTCTTATTCCTCAAAGTTATTTAATTTTGAATTTATTCTACGTTTTTTAGTAACTTCAATATTCTTTTGAATCTTTTATTCCTTAAGGTGAGTTTTCTTTTGAATCCTTTTATTCCTCATTGAGATTCGGTTTTGCTCGTTAACAAATGTTACTTAACTAAGTTTCTTTTAACTCAGTTTTCAATATTGAAAAAAAAAAATGGTTATTCCGAGCCTCAAATGAACGCACTACTACGTTTTTGTATTTGAAAAAAAAAAGGTTTCTCTCTATAATTTTGTATTTGGAGAAATTTTTATCTTCACGCACAATATACAGCTCGGTTTAAAATGTTCAAATAGCCCGGTTTTGTATGAGGATACAAAAGGTGAAGGACTACTCTATGAGGAATTGCTTCTAAGAACGAACTTTGGGATGTATAATAGAGCTCGGCTTTTTTATTGAAAAGCTTGGCAGCTTGCTCTATGTATAATAGAGCCCGTTTTTCACTAAAACCGGCTTTATTAAGGGTCTCTATTTGACAATCTCTAGTAGTGACAAAAAGTTGAAAATATATTGAAATAACAATTTTCAGTTTCGTGAAGAATTTTCTGAAATAAAAGAACGATAAAACCAAATCTTTTGTTTTGTACAAACCTTTATATGAAAAACCGAGACGTTTTCCTCTAATTACAAACGCACCCTTAAAGTTTTAATTTAATTTTAATAAGTTCTCGAATGTATTCAAAATCTAATCAGTTATAAATGAATATCATTTATCTGAGAATGATTTTGGTTTTCTTTTTGTCAATTATGAAAGCGCAAGAAAAATGAGGTTGGGCAACTTTTACGGTTTCTTGTTATGAGTTCTAAAGTCGATTATGGTATCATTATGGCGTACAAACTTTGTTTATGAACAAATTTAGTATGTTAATAAGCTCTAAATGATATCTATGCTCCAAAACGTGTAGAATACCCTTTCGAAATTAATATTATATTTAACAACCTATGGAGTCGTTAGAAAATTTGTTGGGTGCAAATCTTAGTAGGAATGAATTTCTTCACCCCTTGGAGGAAACATATTTCGGTGGGGTTTTATAAGATAAGAAAAGGACAAGCACAATCTCACTCTTTAGAAACTAAAATAGCAGATCATATATGAGTGTGTATGTACATATTGCTGCCTCATATTTGCGTATAGGGACTTAGGGCTTGTTTATTAAAAAAATTTATTAAGTCATTTCTAATTAAGAGATGACTTAATGCAGACAATTTTAGTTTTATTGCTTAATTTTTTCAGTCATATTGCTCTATTAAGTCATAAACAAACGGTTTTAGTATGACTTAATGAATTCAGTTTTTTCATATTAAGTCAATTAAGTTATAAACAAACACCACCTTAGCCTATAATTTTCAACATAAATAGTTGCATCGTTTTTGTGTGTTGTTTGTTTGTTTCTTTTACTTTATAATAGCATGTGCTTGAAACATTGAGCGTATACGCTTTTATAAGATTAAGTGTAATAGGACGCGTCCTGGCCCTCCCACGTTTCCATTAAAACACACCCCTCATCCACGTGTTTTGAGTCACAAGAATGAGAAGTCGGTATGCGGAACGACGACTTGTAGTGTTAGGTTGTGCGTGTGATGTTAGTTTTTGTGGGGTGTAATTGAATTTAAGTGGTGTATATTTTGATGATAATGTTGGTTGTTTTATTACACTATGTTAGTAGTGATGTTGGTGATTAAGAAGGAAGCTGATGTGGTATTGAGTTAGCGGTGATGATATTTGTCCCCAATACACCTAGTCTAATAGTAATAGATACATATTAGGCTAGTGGTAATAGAAATCAACATTATCAGCATTAACTCAGTGTCACATCAACTATTTAAAACCACCAACATAATGTAATAAGATAATCAACTTCACAACACAAACATACCTCATTTAAACACAAATATACCCCTAAAAAACTAACATCACACACACAACCCTTTTTTTACAACTTGGTCTTCCCCAAGACAACTTCTCCATTTTTTGGCCAAAGACTCGTCGTGTGAGGTACCATGTAGGCTAAATACGCGTGGTAATTCTCTTATTACCACTAGTCTTACAAATAAGAAATTTAGACAGTGACATCTCTATAGTTTAAAATAAGTTTATCAATCCTCTATGTCAGGAAAACAAAGTTCTACCTATTTAGAACATCTTTAATGTGTGACTAATTGTACCTTTTAGCACCAAAATAATGCAAAAATACTTAAAAAAATAAAAAATAAAAAATAAAAATAAAAATAACAACGTCTTTAATGTTAGCACTAAACATTACATTATTTTAGTTAAAAAAAAGTATATATGTTTAACTTTCAATCTTATACTTTAATTTACTTTTCCACTTTTTTCCTTATCATCTTTTAATATACTAGACGAGTATCCGTGCGTAGCAACGGGTTTTATAGCGGCAGACAGTTATAGTGATAAAAAAAGTTTATGGGTTATAAATGAAAATAATAAAAGTTTAAAATTTGGCGATTAAACACGATTTAAACTGAATGAAAATAATATGGGTTATAGGTTATGAACGAAAATAATAATAAAAGTTTATGGTGTTTTTTTTTTTTTTTTTTCACTTTCAATAATATGAATGCTCAGATAGGGGTGACAATTTCTGACCCGACCTGCAATCAACACGCAAATTAACAGGTTCGAGTTGAGTTTATAATATATTTTTGTCGGGTTTGGGTCGACCCAACTAACCTATTTATTAAACAGGTCAGGTTCG
This sequence comes from Chrysanthemum lavandulifolium, assembly GCA_022545495.1. Classification (NCBI taxonomy): domain Eukaryota; kingdom Viridiplantae; phylum Streptophyta; class Magnoliopsida; order Asterales; family Asteraceae; genus Chrysanthemum; species Chrysanthemum lavandulifolium. The sequence continues at coordinate 204,016,405 of CM040239.1, forward strand.
AGTTGCAAATAAATTAATCGAGTCGACCCGCCAACCTGTTTAAGATTTTTTACTTAAATAACTATTTATATTTTATTATACGGGTTAAATGGGTCACCTCGAAACCCGTTTAACCTATTCAACCTGTGTAACCTATTTAACCTGCTAACCCAATTATATACACTGGTTAAATGGATCAGGTTCGGGTTAGGTGTAAGCATGTAAGGGTTGATATAGCTGACCCGATAATTTAAATGAGTCATGTTTGAGTTGAGGTTTTTTGACCCACCAAACTGTTAACTCGAACCCGCCAACCCAAACTTGACCTGAATTGTCATCCCTAGCGGCAGATAGTTATCCCTAACGGCAGATAGTTATAGTTGAAATTCACTTTTAATTTGTACTATGTCAACCAGTTTCCTTTCATTTTGTATCACATCAATTTCAAGTGTATAAGATTCAATCATGTTTTGTCATAAAATTAGTATTAATAAATATTTTTGAAGGAAATAATAAAATTAGATATTGGTCCTTTAATGTTGTGTTCGGACATATTTTATCGTAGTTGAAATTGCTCATAATTAATTGTTTTATATGTTTATTAATTTTTTTAACATTTCATTTTATTAACTTTTTACTTTGATATTTTTGTTTTATAGATAATATAGATATATATTCTTGTTATATATAACATCAAAACAAAAAGTTACTTTCCATAAAATATGATATTGTAAGTTTTTCGTTATTACTTATAAAATGAGTCCAATATCGATAACAAATGTAAATTACTAGTACCATGTGTCTCTTTATATTTTATAGAGATTGATAACATTATAATATTTAAAATAGCATTTAGTGCAAATTTTAGTACATATATTACAGCTTTTTTTTTTAGTGCAAAACATATTCTAAATATATTCTCATTTTGCACTATAATTTTGTAAATAGATAGTGCGGTATCTTAGAGATGCTCTTAGACAAAATGGAGTAGTACACCTTTTCCATGAATCGAAATCAAGATCTAATGTTTAAGGAGATATGGGCCGGGCTGTATATTAAATTGTTCATTTGCTCGATCATTTCTAGTTAGAAATGTTTTCCTACAAGATGTTCACGTCATTCACAAATTATCAGACTAGCAGTTCTGATAACAAATTCAATTGGCGTGTATAAAACAAGTTAAGTGTGAGTCAATTTGAAAAAAGAAAAAAAAAATATTCACTTGTCAATTTTTATATTCACAAACTTTTTCTCTTTAGATAAATTAATCACCATTATGTGAGAGAAGATTCATTAGATTCTCATTTCAGCCATCTTATATCTTTTTCTCTTTATGATTAACGATATGTGATGATCAGTGGTGTGGTGGTGTAGTGGTCCGGTGGTGGAGGGTTTTGTGGTGAGAGGATGGTGGTTGATGAGATGTGTGGAAGAAGAGAGCGTTTTGTAGATGTTTTTGAGTGATTGTGATAAAGATTATTAATTACGCCATATATCTTATATTTACTTTTCTTTGTTGTTTTAATTTTATGTAGTATAGATTACTAGTAACTCGATCATAAAATGTCATACACTAGTGCAATGTCATTTTACATAAATAGAAGAAAAGAAAAAAAACATTTATTTTCAAGACATGGACTTTACTAACGTTTTCCAACGGGTAATGACAGGACAATGATAAGAAAAACATTTTAGCCGTTCAAACACTTCGAAACACAATAATGGGAGCAACGCTCATGGCCACTACATCGATACTTCTATGCTCGGGTCTAGCAGCAGTCATTAGTAGCACATACAGTGTTAAGAAACCAATCAATGACGCTCTTTACGGGGCTCACGGTGAATTTATGGTAGCTTTGAAATATGTGACCCTTTTGCTTGTGTTCCTCGCATCTTTCATGTGTCACTCGCTATCGATCAGGTTTATTAACCAAGTTAACTTCTTAATCAACTGCCCACCGGAATCAACAGTGACATGTGACTATGTTTCTGAGCTATTAGAGAAGGGTTTCGCCCTTAATGCAGTGGGGAACAGGCTTTTCTATTCTGCACTTCCGCTCATGCTTTGGATTTTTGGCCCCGTGCTTGTGTTTGTGTGTTCCATCACCATGGTACCTATGCTTTATAATCTTGATTTCGTGTTTGGAAACTCGAAAAAGGACAAGATGGACGAAATAGCAAATGGGGTGTAAGGTGTGCCTATCGAAAGTTATTTTGTGTGTTGGACGCATCAAGAAAAAGGATTAATGTTGTTCTACTTCATATTTAAGAAAAAGTGAGGGACTATAGTTCAAGTAGTTTAAGTTGGATCATGTTTTCTATTTTGAACTATTGGTCAATGTAAACTTGTTACTGAATGATACATATGTTAGCAAACAATGATATCTATTATCTATTATCTAATAATAAAGGTTAAGGGATCGAGTTTAATGTTGCAACTGAATGTTGATACCTCCAAGTTCTTTATCATACTTGACTCTTTGCTCATGTATCTTTACTAGTTTTTCGCACATCTATGTCTCTCGTGTCTATTTCTACTTGTATGCATACTTCTAAAGATCTAATGTTGCAATTGATGAAACCTGCTAAAATGGTGTACTCCTGATATGACCAGATATGTCTAATGGTGACCACCGGTGCATATAATGTAGGTTTCTTTTCTTAGCGTAAGATGGTTTGTAGCGAATTTTAATCATTAGTAGGATGCTATGAGACAAGATTGTCATCCACGTAACTCAGTGATCGATCATCAATCCAAGTATCTTTCATTGTCCCAATCAATTATCCACCGGGCCCACCTCATTAGCTCAACTGGTTCTAACCTTTATCTTCGATGGGTGTCCCTTTCACATCACATCTATGTCCTCAGTGTTAGTGCTGGTCGGATTGCTACTAGTCCTTAGTTCCGACATCAGCTTTGTTTACTTTCATTACCTTTTCATCAGCCCTATCATGTTATGTTTTTGTGTATCCATCGCATGCAAAAATTGAGATATCTTTATTGTACGTCAATTATTTTCAGTCAATGATCTCTATTCATCAACTCTATCTTTTGCAAAGGCTCATGCGCAGTGACTCATTCTCAGTTACGCAACATTTTTGGAATTGGGGCCATTTATTTGTGGCTGTCTCACGCTCTATATGCTCGCAACTAAGTTGGCTGATTTAAACTTTGCACTACCGCATTATGCATATAATATTAGGCCTAAGAAGGCCACGTACAATGACTACCAGTACCATATGTCCATATCAATTGTTCAGTTGAGCTTTAAATCTCTATATTAGTAAGAGCATCGGGTGTAGTAACGAGCAAGGGCTCGCCAATGGCGCGCGCCATTGGCTCGTCACCACACCGGGGAAGGCGCCTGACATCTCAACATGGCTGCTGGACATCTGCAAATTTGATGCAGACTTGTTTGCTTGTTTCTTTTTCATATTGTTTAATTATTTACAATTAAATAGAGATTAGGAGATTATATTCCAATTTGCGTCTATATGAAAGGAAAATGTGAGCCTACTCTTTATTTGGCTTGATTTTCTTTTCTCATGTATTCTACTACCCTGCAGAAGTTTTCTTTGAATTCCCTTGATCTTCCGTGTATGGCCATTTAATTAGCAATCCCCATCATGCTTTGCATTAGATTGCTTTGTTGAACATAGACAAAAAGTGTTTGGCGACAAGAACAGGGATGGAACTTATTACATTCCGATGCATCCCAACTTATGCAAACCTTGAATCTACAATTTGTTTTTGTTTAGACATACTTGGTACTGTTTGATAGTTTTTTTTCATCTATTCACTTTCAATAAGTATTCCGAAAGCAGTCCACTAACCCTCAAGTAGGGGTGTGATTGTCAAAATTTAATCTCTCACGTACATCGTTTTGGCAAGATTGGGTATTTGTTGCTCGTGTTACTTTCAGTATGTGTACATATTCAGTATAAACAAATGTTCCGTTCATGAGACAACACTTCAAGTACATAAAACATTCAGACCAGACCACTTACAGATGTGATTGACACAGATGCTTCATTTCTATGTTTATGCTTTGTATATTCTATTACAGTACATTAGAAGAAATCTACCACAGAATATTACCTACCTGTATTCGTGGTCCAAAATACAAATTTATATCAAATTACTCTTCAACTCCGCCAAATTCGAAAAGAGTACAAAACTTTGCTTTTACTCGACAATCACGAAGTTTTAATGTTTATCTGTTTGTCTCCGATGTAGTACATTTTAATGTTTCTTTGGGTCAGACTCGGTTTTTAACTCAACTTATCAAGTATGTTTTATTGTTTTGATGTTTATTTAGGGAGTACTATTCTTGTGACCACAAACTTATGGTTTGTCATTAACTCATTATAATAATCCAAAACACAATGTCAAGGACGGTCAATAAGATGATCATATGAACAGTGCATTGATAGCATATGGTCATTAACTACAAGCCAATATACTCAGGTGATTATGCAAAAAAAACTCATGACAGAGAGCAAAAGAGTGAGCATTTCAGATTCTTAAATAACACAAAAAAAAAAAAAAAAAAAAACATACGATATGGGTATGGATGGGTATGAAACTACGTAAACAGCATGCTGCATGGTGCAAAACATTAGCCCATGTCAAGAGCAGGTTGAAATAACTTCAAAGGTATTAGAGAAAAAGTCGAACCATTAACTAATGTGTATACAGGATATAATATAGCAGATGGGGGTGATTACCATGACAAACTCCATGGGCTCTACAGAATATGAATACATGAGAATAACAACGTGCTGGCAATACTTGTAGAGCATGAAGATAGAACAATTAATGTGTAACGTTCTTTGGAAGGTTCCGGATGACATTGCTTTTCATGCCCATCTTGGAACGCATAAAGTCCACCCCGTTTCTATTCATCTGTTTCATCACCTTCATCCTCACCATGTTCTCTTTAGACTGCACTGTTGACAAACCCATGCTCCTATACCTGAAAGTTGATCGTTTTTCAAAACATTAGAATAATGCTCTGGATAAATATTGATAAGCTATTTCGAGAAGTGGTCAATCGACTTTCATGCCTGTGCATTAAAAATATATTTGAGTTTACTTTTTTAATATAACTTAGTAGGTTTTATGGATTAAAAGTATACTCTGAGCAACTTCCGACCATCTTACCCTTTTGACCCATTTTCTTTTTTCAGTTACAATTTATCTTTTACTTCTTTGACCCATTAGTTATAGATCAAGCATATCTCGAATTGACCCATTCATAAGTAACTGAATCGAAATTGGCCACTAACTAATAATATCAAATACACTAATGTGTGAGATCAAATTTGAAATGTAGTAAAAGATGTTGATGTCAATTATGTATGAACTGTTAGCAACAGTTTTTATCCTAGAATATCTTGCAGATTAAGAGCAGGTAGAGTGACATGTCTAGTGATGACTTATGGGATGTAGGCTTACCTCGCAGCCAATAAAGCTGTCATGGGAACTTCAGTTGCCGATGGGCGTGGTCTCTGACGATAATAACGTAAATATTCCCTGGAGCCAATTGCTTTGGTTGATATTGTATCATCGCTTCTTGTAGTGATAATGAGCTCAGCGCCACCACTCCCAAGTTCAATGGCGTTACTTGTCCCATCCCCTGAAACGAGTTGCTTTCCATTTGCATCCACATAACTACGATATATTGAAAAAAGTTAACTTAATCGTAACTCGAAAGTACAAAAGAAATATTCAGTCTCTTGAATGCTGAGTAAAGTGATACATTAAAATCCAATATTACAAACTGTACATCTTGTGCTATAGAGAAAAAAATAAGCTCAGTAATATAAACCTGCTGCTGTAATCATAAAACTCTTCTAGTTCAGCCTCTTCTTCTTCATCATCATCACCATAGTGTACTTTGCAATGACTTTTTGCCACCATATGCTTCCTAACTGCTTCGAGACTGTTGAATGGTTGGCGGTTAATGTTGCAATACAAACATAGGAAATCACGCTTAACCTGTAGAAAGATAGCAACACCCACACGAGTGAGATACTTGTTAGAGAGAAAAAATCAGCTCAATCAGGCATTAAAATCAAATAAACTGAATTCTCTATCATAGGACATGAATTATTTGAAAATTTATCAAGTTTCTATAAAAAGTAATAAAAGAATAACTGATGCATAACGCTGAACTTTAACGAGGATACAGTGTTTAGTTCTTTAACCCTGCGATATTAATTACCAACTAAGAAATGGTAAATGTTATAAGTGGCAAAATGGAAGGGTAGGGTAGCCGGTAACATGTCCAATAGGATATTTTTAACTGAAAGGCATGCTCCTAGAAGTTAAATATATAATGAATAGGATGAGTCAAAGGGGGACAATCGGGTCGACCCATAAACACTTTTTTGAATCTGCAGATACATATATAATGAATCTTCAAATTAACAAGCTAGAGGCTACATGTGTTTATGTCTTCAATTCTTTTGACCCATTCCCTATTTAGCCTTTTTATTATTTGAAGCAGTTGAGTTATAATAACAACCCAATTGACCCATTCATAAGCAGAGTCCAATTTGTCACCTCTAACTAATCATCATAATTAAAATAGAGACATATAAAATAATGGGATGCTAATTCAAACTGAAAGCCATGCTCCTAGAAGACAGACATTATGTATTTACCTTAAGTCCAAGATATGTGAGAAAGCCAGTTGGATCTTTCAGATACTCAATGTCAGGTACAAAAAATCCATGATGCTTGTGCAAATGAACCATACAGCTTTCAATAGTTTTATGCTCTTTATCACACATAAAGCAACATGTTGGATCCAGCTCTTCCTCATCTTCATCCATATCCTCACCACTATCCTCATCGGTAACAAGAGATTCATTCACTTCCATATGTGCAGAAGACGATGCCATTTCACCGACCAAGTCATCGTTCTCAGTAACCTCAACCCATTCATCACTTCCGTCACTTTCATCATCATATTCCTCTTGTGCGGACTTTTTCACAACGCGGGCTGGAAGTGGCTTTATTACTGCATTGTCCTCGTCTCCCTGATCAGTTTGAGCAGCCCGCATTGTGTGAGTTCGAGATTTTAGATGCTGAGCATGAGCTTTAGCACTTCTATACCCTTTGCCACATAGGCGACAGGTATATGTCATAGCAGGGCCATTCAGCTTACTTTTTTCTTCGGCAAGCGAGGACTGCCTGGCTAAGAAGAGAGCTTCAGTAACTCCTGGAACCCCTGCAATCTGAAATTTAAAACATGTTAATAAACTATAACCAATTTTTACCAGAAAAAAAGACGCATTATTACTACAAGAATACTATGATTAGTTTTTAAACAAGAAGGTAAGGGTTAAACACATCTAGCTTATGTAGATTAGAGCGTGTTCAAATGTTCGTTTTAGAAGTGACTAGAGATAATCAGCTTTAATTAATCCGGTTGTAAAGGAACGTATTTGGATGTGCTTATACTGTTTAAAGTCGTAACAATCAGATGTTCGAGCATATGGCAAAACTGCATATAAAATGAACAAAAGACACATTATTGTGAAGAAATGAAGACCTTTTGTCAAATAATGGTATAAGCATCTCAGATTACGCTTAAATAGGGTAAATAGGTAACTGAACTCCACCCTCGGAATATAAGTTTTGTTGTCTGGTTATCCAAAACTGATTAGAAGACAACAGATATAACAAAAGCACAATGTATTTAAAATGAGTAGCTATTGTAAATTTATAATCTGAAACAGTTAGTTCAAAACAAAATCCAAACACGCCAAACACCCCCTCAAACATTTGTATCATATAAAGATAGGTTGCAGAACTGTCTGAAGTGCCATAAACAGATGCATTAAAAAGCATCTACATGTAGTATATGGTGCCCGGATCGCACCAACGGTGACAGGCTGCCTTATATTGTTCTAAGAATGCAGAACCAACAAATTAATCAGAACTTGTAAGCTAAGAACAGGAAGAATAGGGTACAAGATGTATCAGGGTTCATAGTTAAAAAAGTTAGAAATAGTTGTATCAGAAGCTGAGACTTTCTGTTCTTACCAAATATAAATGATTACAAAATCAATTTACGTGCAAGCTTAAGTATATAACAGCTATGCACAAGCACATCAAAAAAGGATTTGTGATTGCTTGGGTACTAGAAGATATGCAGAAAATTGCCCCGATATAGTTGGCGACAAACATGAAAAGCCTGTTTAAAAGTACGTGCACCAGGAAGATCTATCGGACTAAAGGAAAAATTCTTTAACAATAATATACCAGAAACAGCATCTTAAAATGATATATTCAGGTAGTTGTCGAAAGTGTATGTCTAAGGATAACAAGTTTGGAATATGTTTGGAAAACAGCATCTAGAGTGAAACTGTGTTGTACAATATGATGATATAACGCCAAGGCAGAATTGAGGCAAATTTGCTCTTTTAGATCAAAAATCATAATAACTCGTAAAAGATGAGGCATAGGATGTTCTATCTATTTAAACCACTAAAAACGCCTACTACTTCCATTATATAAAATGAGAATCATGTATGCCTAGTCCTTTTTTACCACAATGGTCCTTTCTTCTTAATAATCTTTTATTAAGAATGTTAGGACAGTAGGACTACATAACAAAAACCAGTTTAAGCCCTGTAAACCACTATGATAAGGCTATCACTAGTGTTCGTATCGATAATTAGAAAGTGTAAAATTAAGTAAAAGCTAACACTAAACACTTGTTTTATTAGCGTCACAAATAGTGAACTTTAGACAAAATCCAAAAGGTAAAGCTCGTTGTCAAACAAGCATTCATTCTAAACGCTAAAAGCTGAATGCTCCAAATCTCCTGGCAAAAAAAAAACCAAGTGTTGAAACAAAATACATCTCATAATCAGACGTAATCTATGCAAACATTAACAATAACAATAAACCACAGACAAATGGCCTAGTGGAAAGGCACAAGAGGTCGAGAAATAGTCGAAACGGTCATCAGATACCTCAGTTAGGCCGCTGTTACTTTCACGCCATTTGATAACTTTGCATAACCACTAAAAATTATAACACACTCTGCTTTTTAATTTACATTTAAAATAAAAATATATCCCTAAAGCAAGTACAATTATATTCCGTATTTAACAGCTATAAAAACTAATTAAATTGAATAAAAACGTTATACCTTGCGTTTGAGATTATAACGGTGCCACTCAGACTTGTAGTGAAGCTTTTGATCGTTATCATCTTGGAATTCTGTGTTGCACGCGTTACAAGTTAACCCACTCATCTTTTTATCTTTAAAAAAAAACTTTTGAGCGTGATGATGAATAAGCGAAGGAGGTGGTTGTTGTTATTTGAAGAGAAAAACACGGCTTCAAGTTTCGATTTAGGGTTTAGGGCTACAGAATATAGAATGGTCTCTTAAACCCCCTCGAGGTTTTTGGTTGTGTATTACTAGTATATTCTATTGCAATTTATGGCAGTTCGTGTTGGTTTCAGGTTCATGGGTCAAAATCAGAACACGACTTGTATAAGTAATTGTTGATCCCGGTCTTGTAGACAACTCATTTAACCTGTTTATTTAAATGGGTTGACAAGATAAACATGTTAAATGGATTGGTAACTCGGCCTGTTTAAAAAACACACTTAACTCGTATAACTAATTTAATTAAATATAAGTTTTATTTTTTATTACATAAAATAATAATAAACGGGTTGGCAATTCGACATGTTTAACCAACCTCGAACTTGAACACAACATGTTTATTAAATGGGTTAAGGGGTTCGACCTGAACACAACCTTTTTACACTCAACGGTCAACACTAATTCTTTTATTTTCGTATTGATCTTGGGTTATGTTTTGTGTCATATCAAGAACTGGCACAACACCTATAATTACGAAAACTTGCTCACATAATAACTAAATGGTAAAATGAATGGTTGGTGTTAATACAAATAAATCGTAAAAATGTTTATTAATATTTAGAGATCTCTTTGTGTTTTGTTGATAACAAATATAATGTTATCATAAGTAAAATTATAAGGATACATGTTATTTTTTGTAAAGCATCTACATATATAGTCATTTAATATAAATTGTTGTAATGATTCATTTATTGTAATAGTTCATTAGGATGGGTAAAAACCATAACCCATGACCCATACTCATGGAGCATATCCATAACCCATGGAGCTAACCCATAACCCATTGACTAGATGCATTGCATCTTCTATATATATTGTATCTACTTGGATACCCATGATCCAAAGTCTAGGACCCATGACCCATGACCCATGACCCATAACCCATAACCCATAACCCATGGATAATGAGGAGCGTCTCACGGATCCTCGATTTACTGGACGGATCCTCATGTAAGGGATCCGTGGGATCCGTCAACAAGATGTGAGAATTTGCCTATAAATAGAGCCATTTCTTCATTGTAACTTACCCTCTTCTTACAAACTCTCTCATATATTCTTACATTCTTTTAATCTCATATCTCTTGATCTAGATAGTAGTTCTTCTTTCTTTGTTGTGATTCTCATATAGGTCATTCTCTAGGCGAGATCACGAGCTTCTACAAGTCATCCAAGCAAGGGTTCTTGATTGATTTGTTCCTCCACAAGATTTACAGAGCAAAGATCTTGTATTTCATATTTCACATATTTGTTGTGTTATAGTAGTGTTGGTTTGGTCCTCCGTGTTAAGGACTCGGTATTTAGCTTTGTCTGGGAAAAAGTGTAAGCGACGTTGTGAAGGATTCTCCGCGAGTTGAAGGAGTTTGTTGACATAGTGCTTGAACTCTCGAGTAGGTGACTCGGAGAGTGGAGTAGGGCAAGGATGGTGTCCTTGTAGCGAACCACTATAAATCGGTTGTGTCATTTTATCCTTTACTTTACTTGTTTTCTTTACTTGCTTTACTTATAGATCTATACTTTCTCTCCATCCACACGATTTCACATAACATCGAATCTAAAGTTTTTGAAACTAAGTAAAAATCGGCAAAACTATTCAACCCCTTCTAGTTTTTCACAATTGGTATCAGAGCTAAGTTTACAAAAGTTTTAAAGTAAATAGTATTTTAAAAACTTTTCGATCACTATGGGTTCTGAAAATTATAAAGAAGGCAATCTATGCAACGACATCCACTACTTAAAACTAATGGTTTTATTTATTGGAAAAATAGATTCGAAACGTATGTGAAGTCAAAAGATATTGATCTTTGGTACATCATTGTTGAAGGCGAATTTGAAGCCACTACAAAAGATGAAACCGGAAACTTAGTAAACACACTTCATGATCAACTCACCGATGATCATAAGAAAAAGCTTTCCAAAAATAGTGAAGCTAAAATGGTTTTATACAATGCTTTACCCAAAAAGGAATTCGAAAGAATTTCTATGCTTAAAACCTCTAAAGAAATTTAAAAGTCTTTAGTTGTAACTCATCAAGGAAATCAACAAGTTAAAAACAATAAAATAGATTTATTTGTTCAACAATATGAACAATTTTCAATAACGGATGAGGATACTATAAATCATTCTTTTGCTAACTTTAATACTATAATTACATCATTACAAGCACTTGATGAGTCTTTCTCTAGTCGTAATAATGTTACGAGATATCTAAGGGCACTTCCATCCAAGTGGAGATCTAAGGTGACAGCCATCGAAGAATCAATAGACTTGTCAATCCTCACCCTCGATGAACTCATAGGTAACCTAAATGTCTATGAGCTTGTCCTCGCTAAAGATTCCGAAGCCTCAAAAGAGAAGAAGGAAAAGCACAAATCTCTTGCCTTAAAAGCCAAGAAGGTCTCAAGCGACGAAGAAAACTCTTCTTCGGATAGTGATGACGAAGAGTATGCCATGGCGGTAAGGGATTTCAAGAAGTTCTTTAGAAGAATGGGAAGATATGTCAAGCAACCATATGACGACAAGAAGGGGTTCTGGAAAGACAAAGACGACAAGAAAGCAAGGGATGAACGCATGCTTGTTTTAAGTGTGGGAACCCTAATCACTTCATTAGTGAGTGTCCCAAACGTGACGAACAAAAAGCGTTCGTGAGTGGTTCGTGGGGAATGAGCGAGGAGGAGGATGAAGAAATTTGTCTCATGGCAAATGACTCAAACGAGGTATGTCCCGAATCTCTCTATTATAGTAGCTCATCATTAGATGATGATTCATTGCAGCGTGAATATGATAAACTTTGCAAAATTAGTTTAAAAGTAATTAACAAAAACAAGATTTTGAAAAACCAAAATGAACGTTTAGAAAAGGAAGTCTTTGAGTTAAAAGCTAAATTAAAACGTTTAGAAAAGGGGAAGATAGCAAGTGGGGAATGTGAGCTTTGTGTTCAACTTCAAACACTAGTTGATAATCTAGATTCCAAGATCGCTAAAATGAGTACTAATACTCTATATATGATATTAGATAGTGTTAAAATAGGAAACAACCAAAAAGGTTTAGGTATTCAGCAACTTGATGCATCAACTAGCGAAAATAAAGAAACACAATTCGTCAAAGCAATAGAAAAACAAGACACCGTTGTCACGGATCCCACGGATCCCCTGAAAAGGGAACCGTCTAGCACAAAATCAGGGATCCGTGGTTTTGTAACAGCAAACAGTAATAATAATATAGCCACTTCATCTATAAACGATTTTGTTATTATTAATAAGAAGAAACCAACCCATATTACTGTTAGACAACTACCTCCAAGACAAAATCAAAGTTTTATAAGAAACAAAGGTCCATCATTTTCAAAACCAAACACATTTATAAGGAGACCTAATAATTTTTATCCGAGAAGTAACCATCAAATGGGATGGAATCCTAATGTACAAAACGGTTTTCCATTTCAAAACTTTGCACCATGGAATGCATACTCACCTTTTCCATATATACCTAATATGAATGAAATGTATAACAATAATGGACCCATGAACAAATGGGGACCAAACTTTTGAGTTAATTGTTTTCTTAGGTGTGCTTAAAGGTCGACCTAGATCCGGATAAATGGATCAAGGATAGCGGGTGCACGAGGCACATGACCGGTAATAAAGACTTATTTTCCACATATGAATCCTTCAATGGAGGAAATGTGATATTTGAAAATAGCAAAAGCAAAATCATCGGTAAAGGTACAATTTCTAACAATCTCTAACCATTAACGATGTGTGTCATGTAGAAAACCTAAACTTTAACCTTCTAAGTATAGGACAAATATGTGATAAGAAGTGTAACGTACTTTTTAGTGAAACCGGTAGTAAGATATTGAAAAACGGTATCACTATAGGAAGAGGAATTATAAAACATGGAGTCCATGTCATTAAAATCGGTAATGAACCTAAAGACAAACCTTGTCTTACCTCTATGGATGATACTTTGAACTTATGACATCGAAGATTGGGTCATGCCAATATGCGACTTCTTCAATCACTATCATCCAAAGATCTAGTAAGAGATCTACCAAAATTAAAATATGAACATCACTTTTGTTATGCTTGTAACGTAGGAAAACAAGTCCATGCTAGTCACAAAGATAAAATTATGGTCTCTACTACTAAGTGTCTAGAATTACTTCACATGGATTTATTTGGTCCATCCGCTATCCAAAGTTATGGAGGCAACTACTACACTTTGGTTATAGTGGATGATTACTCTAGGTACACATGGACTAAATTTTAAAGAATAAAACCGAAACGTTCGATTACTTTGAAATATTAAGCAAGAAAATCCAAAGACAATTAGGAAGTCCTATAGTGTCTATTAGAACGGATCATGGTAGGAATTCGATAATGAAGTGCAATTTGGAGCTTTTTATGACGCTAATGGTATTACTCACAACTTCTCGGCTCCTCGCACTCCACAATCGAATGGGGTAGTTGAAAGGAAAAATAGAACCCTACAAGAAATGATTCTGCACTATATTAAATGAGCAATCTATACCTCAAAAGTTTTGGTGCAATGTCGTTGATACATCAACGTACATACTTAACCGAGTCTTAATTAGACCATTTTTAAGTAAAACTCCATACGAGTTACTTCGAGGCAAAAATCCTACGTTAGAACACTTTAGAGTCTTTGGTAGCAAATGTTTTCTACTTAACACTAAAGATTACCTAACCAAATTTGATCCTAAATCAACCGAAGGTATCTTTTTAGGTTACTCTCCTAATAGCAAAGCTTATGTTATATTAAATAAAGAAACAATGAAGGTTGAAGAGTCATTAAACATAAAATTTGATGAGAGTCCACCTAAACCTACCCTACCTCTTATCGATGACGAGATAGTCGAAAGTGAAGCCATAGAAATAAAGAAAAATACAAACAAAGAAGATGAACCATTAAACAATGAAATCATCAATATTAAAGAGTCTAAATATCACCCCATAGATAAGGTCATAGGAAAGTTAAATGAAAGAACCTTAAGGTCTCAAGTTCAAAACCAAAGTAGTTTATTTTGCTTTGTCTCAATCATAGAACCTAAGAATACACAAGAAGCCATAAAAGATTAAAGTTAGGTAATGGCTATGCAGGAAGAGTTAAATCAATTTGTTTCTAACGATGTTTAGACACTTGTCCCTCCACCTAGTAATCAAACCATAATAGGAACCAAATGGGTATATAAAAACAAGTTAGATGCAAATGGTGTAGTGTCTAGAAACAAAGCTAGACTTGTTGCCCAAGGGTATAATCAACAAGAAGGAATAGACTTTGATGAGACCTATGCCCCTTGGCTAGATTAGAGTCTATAAGAATACTTCTTGCTTATGCTTGTGCTAATGATCTTAAGCTTTTTCAAATGGATGTTAAAAGTGCTTTTCCAAATGGTTTTATTAACGAAGAAGTTTATGTAGCTCAACCTCCGGCTTTATCGATTTCAAAAACCTAAACATGTGTATAAATTAAAGAAAGCTCTTTATGGTCTTAAATAAGCCCCAAAATCTTGGTATGATAGACTCAAGTCATTTTTAATCAAAAACAACTACACCATGGGGTTAGTTGATAATACACTTTTCACTAAGAAAAAGGAATCACATATAATTATTTTTCAAATATACGTGGATGATATTATATTCGGATATACTTGTCAAGACATGTGTGATGATTTCTCTAAAATCATGCATGACGAGTTTGAAATGAGTATGATGGCAGAACTAAGCTTCTTTCTTGGTCTACAAATCAAACAAGTAGAAGATGGTATCTTCTTTAATCAATCTAAATACATAAAAGAGATGTTAAAGAAATTTGGTTTAGAAGAGTCAAAACCCATAAGAACACCAATGTCATCCGACACTAAACTTACAAAAGATGAAGACGGTGAATCCGTTGATAACACAAAATACCGTGGCATGATTGGTAGTCTTCTATCTTACGGCTAGTCGGCCGGATATCATGTTTAGTGTTTGTCTATGTGCTAGGTTTCAAGAAGACCCTAAAACATCACATCTAGAAGCGGTCAAAAGAATATTTAGATACATTAAGGGTATGACTCAATTAGGATTATGGTATCCTAAGGTGCGGGGTAGAAACTATTGTATATGCAGATTCGACCATGCAGTGATTATTTTGACCGAAAGAGTACAAGTGGTGTATGTACTTTTATGAGATGTTGATTAACATCTTGGTTCTCGAAGAAGTAAATAGGATTGGCCATATCAACAACCGAAGCCAAATATGTCTCCGCGGGCAAAGCATGCCAACAAGCACTATGGATGAAACAAGCGTTAGTTGACTACGACATTCATCTAAGTGACATAGCCATTATATGCGACAACAAAGGTGCCATCGACTTAAGCAAGAATCCAGTGTTGCACTCTCGCACCAAGCATATAGAATCCTGTCATCACTTCTTAAGAGACAATGTTCAAAAGGGGAACATCTCTATTGAGAAGGTAGCATCCGAAGACAACATAGCCGACGTCCTCACCAAACCATTGAAGCGGGAACAATTCAACTTGATTCGTCTTGGTCTTGGTCTCATGGAACAATCGTCGTAATTTACCTCTCAACTCTACAAGGTATGTAAACATTAGCCTTCTTAGTTTCTGAGTCTAGGATCTATATTTCACGCACAACTCACTAACAATACAGAAATTTTCAAAACCCAAGGTAAATTTTATTTTACAACTTGTAATTTCATATCTATTTTTCTTAACCAGAAGGTAAACTTTTCTTTAAACAAAAGAAACTTTTTTGAAATGCTTTTCTAAAAGATACTTCTTCCCGTATCATTTTCCTAAAAGCTATTTCTTACGTCTAGGACAAACCTTTTTCATTATTAATACAAAGTAAAAACCCGTGTTCATTGCATCTCATGTCTTTTGAATGCTAAAGGGAACACATAACTAATATGTGTTTTCGGGTACATTCATTTAAAGAAACAATGAATTTAGGAGCACTCGGGTTATCTCACATAATAGCATGCTTTTTCACTTCTAGTATATTTTTCTTTTCATTTTAGGAGTTGAGATAACCGCAACTCCATATGGTTTGCATATAGGCATACACTAGGCTCAAATTTTCCCAAAGGAAAATTTTGAGTACTGAGTCACCATACCACGGATCCCAAAGATTAACTGACGGTTCCCTCGAGGAAGGATCCGTGGGAACCGTGAGACAGTGAAATTTCTCTTCTATTTTTCTCACTTTGGCTAAAAACTTTTATATTTTCATCATTTTATCCCTTTTACTAATGAGTATGTTACTTAATGCTTGTGTTCTCATGATCACATGCCTTAAATTCATATATAATCATTAGATTTTAGTCCACATTTTGGGTCAAGCATTCATTACAATGCATTATTTTCTCTATAAATAACGTTCCCAAAATGCTTGCATCTTCATCACTCTCAACCTCACAAACAACCATCATCATGTCATCCAAAAGATCTTCCAACAATTGATGAATCACCTAGTGCAAAAAATCCTCTTCAAGAAATCCAAAACTTTATCCTACCACCTTCCGTAGTGCCACCACCCAAATCTAGAAAAACCGCACGGATTAGCATCCGGCCTTGTTGTTTAGCCAAAACATTATCAAATAGTTCATCACCAACTACTCATTCACCACCAAACGGTTCCATAGTAGCACCTCCCTTATCTCCAACAAGCACACCACCATCATCACCTATCAAGTCTCCACCTAAAATCACTCTATCGGAACTCTTTAAGACTCCGAAAACATTCCAACAAATCAACCTAAAAGAACTAGTCTTTTTAACACCTCTCACATCCCAAACACAATTTACAAAGACCTTGTAACTTCACCACCTTTAGCTCCCATTGTATTACAAGAACATCTAGGTTCTTTTCCACCACCACTTCCAAACATTCCGAACTTTGATCCATATTTTCCAACTTTTCCACCACATCTTCCGCATCCCACAATTCAAACTAACCTGGAAACCTTCCACACACATTACCCACATCATTTACATTGTGAACATTGTCAATCCACTAGGGAACTTGCAATAGAAATTAGGGAAGAGATGCGATTCATACTTAACCACATCCTTGATCGCATCAACATCATCACTCACCAAAACCTCCATCAATAACCTTATGCAAGCATGGAAGGAATGATATTTCTATTTTCTCTAGTTTTTCTTTTGAGTCATTTTAAAGAACAAACCTTGTTATTTGTTTTACATGTTTGTATGTGGCATATATACCACTACACTTTGTTATTTTATTACAAGGCTTTGTTTACATACCTTGGCTCTCCATCTTGTTTCTCGTCAATCACAAGATTATATTGCATATTACTACTAACCTTTTCTTTGTAGGTTTTATATCTTCTCAATTGACGCCCTTTTTTAAGGGGAGCTACCGTCAAGGGGGAGTTAGTGATTCGTGGATTTTACTAGTTTTCTACACTTTATTTCTTCGTTAGGGTCACTTTTTGTTTCCACAAAAAGGGGGAGAAGAAGTAAAACTTATGCTTTCAAAACATACATCTAATCTTAAGTTTTACTCATCATAACATTATGTTTTGTCATCAACAAAAAGGGGGAGATTGTTAATACAAATAAATCGTAAAAAGGTTTATTAATATTTAGCGATCTCTTTGTGTTTCGTTGATAACAAATATAATGTTATCATAAGTAAAATTATAAGGATACATGTTATTTTTTGTAAAGCATCTACATATATAGTCATTTAATATAAATTGTTGTAATGATTCATTTATTGTAATAGTTCATTAGGATGGGTAACAACCATAACCCATTACCCATACCCATGGAGCATATCCATAACCCATGGAGCTAACCCATAACCCATTGACTAGATGTATTGCATCTTCTAGATACATTGTATCTACTTGGATACCCATGGTCCAAAGTCTAGGACCCATGACTCATGACCCATGACCCATAACCCATGGATAATGAGGAGCGTCTCATGGATCCCTCAGTTTACACTGGACGGATCCATCATGTAAGGGATCCGTGGGATCTGTGCAACAGTAGCAAGAATTTGCCTATAAATAGAGAGCCATTTGTTCATTGTAACTTACCCCTCTTTTTACAAACTCTCTCATATATTCTTACATTCTTCTAATCTCGGATCTCTTGATCTAGATAGTAGTTCTTCTTTCTTTGTTGTGATTCTCATATAGGTCCTTCTCTAAGGCGAGATCATGAGCTTCTACAAGTCATCCAAGCAAGGGTCCTTGATTGATTTGTTCCTCCACAAGATTTACGTAGCAAAGATCTTGTATTTCATATTTCACATATTTGTTGTGTTATAGTAGTGTTGGTTTGGTCTTCCGCGTTAAGGACTCGGTATTTAGCTTTGTACCAGAAAAAGTGTAAGCGACGTTGTGAAGGCTTCTCTGCCGAGTTGAAGGAGTTTGTTGACATAGTGCTTGAACTCTCGAGTAGGTGACTCAGGGAGTGGAGTAAGGCAAGGAAGGTATCCTTGTAGCCAAACCACTATAAATCGGTTGTGTCATTTCTATCCTTCTTTACTTGCTTGACTTATAGATCTATACTTTCTCTCCATCCACACGATTTCACATAACATCGAATCTAAAGTTTTTGAAACTAAGTTAAAATCGACAAAACTATTCAACCCCCTTCTAGTTTTCCACAGTTGGTCCCCATCTTGGTTCATGAAATAGGAAGACGAGTTAAGGGTCTCGTATGGTCTCATTTTCCCATTTTGGTTCAATCCAATTCATGATCTAGACTTTATTTCATTTTGTTAAGAAAAAAAAGTACTTCATCGAATAAATCCAGGTTGAATATCACCGATGGTGTGAATATCTAGCTTTAAATTTATAGTACCGAATCTTTTAGACAATCATGAACACTCACGGGCAGTGTGCCCGTTCGTATAGTATAGAGAGTTGGAAAGGTCGGGTCGTTTGCGAGCAACGAGGGATCCTAAATTTCTACCTCGTAGTTTAATTGATTTCATTGCCATATAATTCCACCAATTATGTATTTAAACTAATGACTAAAAACGAGTAAAAGTAAATTGTGAAGAGAGATCAATAGATAAAGGCATTTTGTCTTGTTAATCCCTAATTTCATCAATGACACGGTTGTAAGTGCAATGTTCATCTAGTGTGTTTGATTGAATATAAGGTTTGGGCATGCCCTTTCGGGAGCTGCTACCTAACTAATCATCCGAGCGTTATGTACCATCAACGGATCTATGTAACCTACATTTTTTTGTGTGTGTCAAACCAATTAGTTTTGTTGATGAAGGAGAAAGCGCCCTTTTGGGTCCAATAACGCAGTATTGCTACTAAATCTTAAACCATATTGTTTACCACTTTTAACTCGGTGGTGGCCCGGTCAGGTCATCGCCACCATAAAAGTTACTTGCCAAGGTAATTTAATGATTCTTATAGGTGTCGTTCATGTGTTCTATATACTAAACAACTATAGTCAACAGGTAGCCATGGTCTGCGCAAAGGCGTAAGTCTTTAATAGTACATAAATCATCCAAAACGCACATAGAATAAACTAAAGAACATATGTCCTTAAATCAAATAGGTTCATAACAAGGAAAGAACAAAAGGCTTATGTGGAAAATGTAGAGGGAGAGGGGGTGAATGTGTTTTCGTTTAAAAACTTAAATCTTTTGTATCAAATCACCGATTAAGTTAGACGCAATATAAAAAGTGTCAATAATAAATCAATAACAACTAGAGCATGTAATAATAATATAAGCACAACCAAAATATTAACTTCTAGTTACGACACAAACATAGTCACACAATATATCCAATAATCCACACAAGTATGGAACCGACGGTACCTTTATTTCTCACGGTACCCTGAATTATTTAAGGGTACCATCCATAATTAACGATACCGTCTGAACACATAATCAACACAAGACACACAACAAATTTCACAATGAAAATATAAATGTAAAGCGATAAATGTAAATATATATGTAAAGTGAAAGGTAAAAGAAAGCGCAAACCGGACACGGTGATTTATAGTGGTTCGGTCACGAAGCTCCTCTTCGCCCTACTCCACTCCCCGAGTACCTAACTCAAGAGTTACTTCACTAATCAACAAGATCCCTTCTTGGCGGAGCAAACCATACAACTCGCTTAAAATATTTTCTGACACTAAGCTTAGATGTCAAGTTCTTGTTCGGGTACAACCAAACCCTTTATATCTTGGGGCCCAACATAACAAACCTTTTGTTTTAAGGCCTAAACACATAAACCGCGTTGCTTACATTATTTTTCAGACAACAAGCTAAATGTTGAGTTCTGATCTAACTAGAATTAATCTCACACACGATCTACTCGATCTACACGATCTATCCGATCAACATGATCTACCCGACCTACACGATCTACACGATCAACCCAATCTACATGATCTACCCGATCTACTCAATCAACACGATCTACACAATCTACCTGATGATCTACACAATCAACCCAAACTACACGATCTACACAAAGAAGCAAGTATGGTGGATGTACAAAGTAAGATCCAAGACATAGTGGTCAAATGGATCAAAGTACCTATTATAAATATCAAGAACTCTAATCTTGATATGGATGAACTTCCATTGACAAAAAGCCTTCAAGGAATGAAGATCACAAGTCACACTAATGTTGTTGTGGTATGTTAGCCTCTTTAAAGTGAAGCCATTACAGGAATTGCATTAGTTTACTCTTTCTATTATACGCAAGGACTAGTCTTGACAATAGAACATAGTTTAGTGTGTGTAGTACAAATACCCCTCCTAGTCATAACTAGGAGGGTGGATGTCTCATTTGTAGCATAGAGGGATGTGTGTGTGTTTTTTTTCCTCCTCCTCTCTAGAAAAACACACATCTTTCCCTTTCTATTCATTATAATACCATGTCTTTCTTTTACTTTGAGCTTCCCCGACCCTTGAATCACATAAATCATAGTATTATCGATCCTACAATTGGTATAAGGAGGCAGGTTGTTATACTTTGTTGATTTTGTGATTCGTACACTTGTTTTCAAAATTGTTTTAACCAAAAACTTTACGGGGAATTTGTTTTATCTCATATGTGGTAACAGTTTCTTGTACAAGTGTGTTGTATCAAATGGTCAAAACAAACAGTCTGTTTTCATTAAAGTTTAACAAAACAACTACTCGTGTGTTGTGTCTTATGGTCCAAGATAACAACTTTTTATGTTTAAATCATATATGTGACTGATTTGTTCCAAACCTGTGAAGATTTTTGTGGTCAAAACGTGGTCATAAAGCTTGTTGGAAAAATGGTCGGAATAGTAATTGGCAAATTCAAAACCCACATTTTTCGAGCAAGATAAAACCCTAAAGTTTTGAACAAGTTTCAAACCTTTAAGTTTCGAATTTCTTGTAAAGAAACTCGAAAAGACTCTTCTTACATGTTTTCGAATATCTTGTAAGTCTCGTGACACAGTTTTGAGCAACTCTATTGATAGAGTTTTGAGGAACTTACTCGAAAAGTGACCAAACAGAAATGAAGAAGAAGAAGACCGTTTTGACCAAACCAAAAATACCAATAAAAACTCTCATTTGACTTCAGTTATACCATCACAAGTCCAAAGCATAAAGGAAAAATCAAACAAGACTCATGAGACTGTAAATGAAGTGACCACATCCAACCTAGTCAGAATCCATTACAACATCAAATCCATCTCTAACCTAAATCCCATCTCATCCTACTAATACAAGACTCATACTATGATAACGCTACACGCGTCGTTCGGGGTCAAGGAAACTTCCTTTTCTTCGAGCAAGTTTTATAACACCCTAGGCAGTGAACCTAATCGTTGTAGTGTAGTAATTAAGGTAAGCCACGGGTATTGATATCGTTCTCTAGGGGAATAGGAATGCTAGTAAGGAGTTACTACGCTAAGGTTAAGGTTGAGGAAGATTATTTTTGTATTTTTATATTTTATGAAATGGAAAGGTACGAATCTCGGGTATTGGATTTGGGGGGTTGGTATTTCTACCGATTACTCTACTATTATCTAATTATCTAAACTAAGGTTGTGGGAGTCTATGTCTAATTAATGTGTGCTCGTATGATAGTTTAAAGATGTGTTTACTTAGGTTGTATTACTCCTTAATTATCTCCTATTGATGGTTGAGTTGTCACGTCCTTATTCCTAGTTGCGTTGTGTGTCTAAAGTTGTAGGGTATGCGTTTCTCCCTAACTCTTTGAACTTACCAAAGGGTCTCGTCTACAAACCCACTAGGGATGATAAACTCCTACTCTAAGGCGCTCTTTGGATGGTTTAGCCTACAACTACTCAGGTAATTATATTCTAAGGTTCACAAAGATGAATCAAGCATTAAGTACACAACGAATGACCTATCGCATTACTAGATCATTAATCAACTAAGATAAGAAACAACCAATCAATATTCAATAATTAAGTTTCATACTTCCTAAGCAAACACACAAATAAATTAGCTTGACATGGAGAACATGCAAGCATACACACAAATAATCAAAGACATAATTGAATTAATGAAGTAAAGACTTATCTTGATGTAAGATAGGGTTTAAAACCCTAAAATCTTGTACAAGACATCTTAGGTTCGGTTTTAGGTTTCACTCCAAAGACTCTCTCCCAAACCGAAAAATTCGGATTCTATATATAAGATTACATATGCGACGGGCGTCACCTTATGTTTAGTGACGCGTCGTGTCGCCGTCATTAGGGTTTCGTCTTGGCCACGTTAACCTTGCAGGGCGTCACCTTATGTCCGTGACGCCGTCCTCTTGACCGGCGTCGTCTGGATTGCATCTAGGCCGTCGAGTAGCGACGGCCTACTCTTTACAAGCGGGCGTCGTCTCTTGAAAATCGAGTTTTGGGTTACGAGCCGTCACAAAAATCTTGGGACGGTGTCGCCATTAGCACCGACGCCGCCTTCTAATTTCAGTGATTGTGAGTGTCTCGATTTTGACTTTGGCCATTTTCTTCATATATTCGCCTTTTCGTCTAAATAAGTGCCATTCCAAGATTTTGCCATCAAGAGACCTAAAAGTGAAAAGGAACGATATTAAGCAATAACGGATACAAAGTGATCAAATAAGGACTAAAACGACCCTCAAAATGGTACCTTTTAAAACCTTATCAAATATCCCTACACTTGTTATTTGCTTGTCCTCAAGCAAATGTGCTTTTAGCCAATTAATTTATAAGTTAGGGTCATGAAGCATTAATTCAAAATGGTTCACAACACATATAAGCCCATAAAAGTCATAACAAGCACGGAATTACATACTAGCACCTCACATGGGGTGTTTGGATACTCACATCTCTCTCGGGTGTATATATGAAATATAACAAATAGAAATGGAAAATAAACACTCATTAACGGTCCTAGTACATAGATTACCATAGGCTTCGAGAATAGATCAAACCTCCATCGCTTTGGCGTAAGCACCTAGGAAAGACTATCAAAGAGGTCTTTAAAGGGTTTTAATGTTAGGCTTACGGTAGGGAAACAAGGGTTTGGTGGGATAGGCTATTTAGTGGTGGCAAGTCAAAATCTCTATGTTAAATGCATATGAAGAATGGCGTTGCTAAGCCAAGACTCGACACTCTAAACTCTAGATAATGAAATAAACAAACATAAATTCAAAGATAGATGTAGGATGGTAGCCCGTATGATTTTTTTTTTTTTTTTTTTTTTCACTCTATTTTTTTCTCTTTCTCTTTTTCTATTTTTTCGATTTTTTTTTTTTTTTTCATACACTTTTACTCTACCATCCTCTAAGATAACATCAAAATACTAGGGTTTATAGACATATCCCTACACTTGAGTTTTTTTATTACTCTAACGCTAATTTGACCCGATTTGAAAAGATCAAAACACTTGGGGTACATTATTATGTAAACAAAGGAATTTGAATTTTTAACGTTCCTTCCCGTCATTTCATAAACTTTAACTTTTCCCATGAATCCCAATCGTCTCAAAGCTGTATACAAAGGATATGACTCGACTTAGCAACTTATGCAAGCAACTAGATAATTGAACTAAGGGTTTGAGGTGATAACAAACATTTGCACTAAAAGTGAGTGCATAAGGGGTAGGCTAAGGTGATTTGGGTGTATATTTGGGGTGGGGTGTAAACAATGCTCTTCATTGATATTCGAAAACCGAAACATCACGAGAACCGCGAAAAGGATAGGCTCGAGGGGTTAACTAGGGTATCGTGTACTAAAGATGAGTACAACGCAAGGGTGTGGGAATTACTCAACCGATATGGAAGAAGTAATTATATTACAGGTATCAAACAAGGGTTATCCTAATGCCTCTTATCATTTAGTTATTCCTAACTACACAAGTGTAGCCTCACTTGCGATCTCGGAATGCATCACAAAACAAGTTCTAGAATCTAATATACTACCGGTTCACACTCTAAGCATTAAAGATGAATGCTTTAATTCCTACTAATCTAAGGGCGATCCTCACATTTTGGTGGAATTTGGGTGGTAAAGGGTTTTTGTGCTAGTCATGCAACTTCCTATCCATGAGACGCTTTTGTTAAGACTAATGGCCCACTCCTATATGTCATGAAAATTTTTAATTTGGTGTCAAAATTACCCTAACCGACATTTTCTCATGGTTTATTACACAAATACAATTGGACAAAGCAAATAGTCAAGGATAAGCATAGTTTCAAAGTTCCGTTTATTTTCCCTCCTACACTTAAACCGAACATTGTCCCCAATGTTCCCGAAATATCAAAGTTATGATAAAAGAAGGCAATTAAAACGAAAGAAACTAGTACTCACGATTAGCTCGGTAGGATCCGTGTAAAGTGGTGGTTAAATCCTTTTCAAGAAGAATTATTATGAAAAGCTCCTTCCAATCTTATGTAACTTCTTCCGACAAACTAAACTGCACACTTGAAGAAAACAAACGAAACCTTCGCGTAAAATCGGTGGTAATAATATATATAAGACTCGATTTAAACTAGGATATAATGCTTGTAGAATGGATGTTTACAATTTCTAAGAAAATTAAGACACGGAAAATTCCAAAAATTTATAAGTAGCTCGAGCGACGAGAAAAAAGTAATCGATGTTTTACTCCTTCACGGCGCCGTCGTTGCAATCTGACGCCGTCGGTTATCCCGACAAAAAGCGGTGCGATTTTACGGAAAAATTCGGAAAATTTACATCTTTAGAATCGGAAAAATTTCGCAAAACATCCATTATGACTCGATACAAGCATTTGACTCGAACAAGCAGACATATATATCTTTTAGTTAATTGTTATTCTCATGTTTACGTTTCTTTTGAAAACGTGTGTAATCCTCCCTACACTTATCCCTTATGTAAAATACCTTTATATGCAATTAAGACGAGGTTAAAAACAAAATAAAGCATTTTACAAATTTAAACATGAGGATAAACAATTAATAAAAGATATATGACACTAACAAGCAAACAATTAAGCATGGGTTGCCTCCCACGAAGCGCTTTTCTTTATTTAAGAGTCTTGTAGCTAGACTCGTAGTCGTGCTCTACGTTTTCTCATTACCGCCCTCTTGACGGTTTCTAATGGGGATTCCATGTTGTAGAAGTGCCTAAAATGCGCTTCTCTAGAGTTCATCCTCTCCCCATCGGTCCTATATTCCGGTCCTAGGCTCAAGCAATCCTTATAGAATCCGAAAATCTTAGCCATAACATAATCAACACCTTTTCCCTATCCTCATCATTCCTATAATAGACCGACAATTTAAGTTCCTTTTCATCATTAGAGTGATGAAAACTTCTCAATCTTAAACGGCATTTGGTAAGCTATGTCATCGGTCTCATTCTTGAATCGCACTACTCCTAACGAGGGTCATAGGTCATCCGGTGCTTTCTATGAAAGGTTTTCCTAGAATAACATGGGATAAGCTAGGGTCTATGGCGTGCTAATATCATCCACAATTATGAAGTCCGTAGGAAGCGTGAAACTACCTACATAAGCAGGCAATCCCTTAATTCTTCCGAGAAGATTGCAACTAACATTAGGATCATTGGGGTCTTGCCTAGTTGGAATAGGCTTCTTCAATATCCAATTGTAATAGGTGCTAGTCATTATGTTGATTGGGGATTTGCGATCAATGTAGGCTTTTGCCACAAAAGGTGTCCTATGACACATGGTATGTTAAGATTCAAGGGTTCCCAAACTTGATTCGAGGACTTTCCTAACATACATGTGACGGAGGTCACGCACTAAGTGAGGGTGGCGAGATAGTTCTTCTTCCGTAGGAAATTTGTTGAAATAGTCAATGTCTACTTCATCTACTTCCTCGGTATTTCATCATCCACAAGTGTATAGTCCTCTTCGTCATTTGTTTCATTAGGTTCAACTAAGGCGATGGTATTGACAATTGGACATGCTTAGTTAGCTTGCTTGGATCCTTAATCTCTATACACAAGGCTCGGGAGTTGAGATAGCACTAACCTTCTTATCACTATTAGTTATGGCTTTCAAAGGTTGTCTATTTTCCTATCCATCTCGGCTTGTTGATGGTTAAAGCGGTCGAGAGCTTAGCCATTTGGGTTTCTTGGGATGCAACTAGGTTTTGCAACATCCCTTGACGTTTTGTTGGTTAGGACCGTTAGGTGGGGGCCATGAGAAATCATTGAGGTGAATTCTTTGGTTTGTCCCCGTGAGAAGTCGGACTTGTTTTCCATGCTTCACGGGTTTCATTGAAATTCCTAGGTCCGGGTGTTGTAGGGAATCTTCCTCCGCTCCATTAATCTGCGAGATGCGTAGTCAATGGCGTGTTCGGGATCGGGTGCTAGTATGCAGTGTTATGAGGATCACAAAGCGGCTCGCACGAGGAAGAAACTTTGTTCACATGGTGTGAAGACTTAGGATTTTCGTAGGAACTCATGAGGAATTTAACTTGATCTTCAAGTTCGATCATCCTACGGTCGGAAGGTTGTGAGTTGATGGAAGGCAAAGAGATTGCCTTGACGGTTTTGGGCACTCACGGGGTCATCCCAACTTCGTTGTCATAGAGGCGAGGTCCTCTATTATTTCCATGATTCTTTTGCGGTGAGATCACTAAGTTTTCCACCGCCGCTTGGTCAATGGATCGCTTAGTGGGGAAGTTGACATGATCATAAAAGATTTGGACTTGGAGCCAAAGATCAATGCCGTGATGAGGACTTTATGAGTAAGTCCTTGAATCGGTCCATGCTTCGTAGAGATTCACCTTGGCGTTGTTGGAACATCAAGATGTCATTCCTAAGCTTAGTGGTTCTCCCGGTGGGAAAAATTGAGCAAGGAAGCGAAGTAAGATCATCCCAACTTGAGATGGAGCCGGTGATGAGTCGCTCAAGCCAATTACTAGCTTGGTCCGTAGAGAATTGGAAGAGACGCAGCGCGTGGTCTCCCGAGTAGTAGCATCAAGGTCGATGGAATCGACAATTTTGAGAAATCCCTCGATCTTGATTTGGATCTTGAGCGAAGTCCATGGAATGCACATCCGTTTGCACCAACCGGATGGTGTCGGATCGCAGTACGTAGTTTGGGCTAGGTCGGAAGCTCAATGGTGTTCCTATAGCCTAGGTGGCTTGGTCTCGAGTATTCACCAAGAGTACGGGCTCTTGGCGGTCATTTGGTGGTGGGTTGATGAGTGGTGGTTGGTTATCACCTTCCATGATGAAAAGTGATAAGATTACGAACAAAGGTCACGAAGAAGGGGATAGACTAAGAAAGCTAAAAATGAGAAAAATTTACTTGATAGGAATCAAGCAAAGAACCTAAACGAGGTGGACTACTAACTAGCTATTCTATTCCCGCAATGTGCGCCAAAACTTGATAACGCTACACGCGTCGTTGGGGTCAAGGAAACTTCCTTTTCTTGAGCAAGTTTTATAACACCCCAGGCGATGAACCTAATCGTTGTAGTGTAGTAATTAGGGTAAGCGGGTATTGATATCGTTCTCTGGGGAATAGGAATGCTAGTATGGAGTTACTACGCTAAGGTTAAGGTTGAGGAAGATTATTTTTGTATTTTTATATTTTATGAAATGGAAAGGTACGAATCTCGGGTATTGGATTTGGGGGAGGGGTTGGTATTTCTACCGATTACTCTACTATTATCTAATTATCTAAACTAAGGTTGTGGGAGTCTATGTCTAATTAATGTGTGCTCGTATGATAGTTTAAAGATGTGTTTACTTAGGTTATACTACTCCTTAATTATCTCCTATTGATGGTTGAGTTGTCACGTCCTTATTCTTGGTTGCGTTGTGTGTCTAAAGTTGTAGGGTATCGTTTCTCCTAACTCTTTGAACTTACCAAAGGGTCTCGTCTACAAACCCACTAGGGATGATAAACTCCTACTCTAAGGCGCTCTTTGGATGGTTTAGCCTACAACTACTCAGGTAATTATATTCTAAGGTTCACAAAGATGAATCAAGCATTAAGTACACAACGAATGACCTATCGCATTACTAGATCATTAATCAACTAAGATAAGAAACAACCAATCAATATTCAATAATTAAGTTTCATACTTCCTAAGCAAACACACAAATAAATTACCGGACATGGAGAACATGCAAGCATACACACAAATAATCAAAGACATAATTGAATTAATGAAGTAAAGACTTATCTTGATGTAAGATAGGGTTTAAAACCCTAAAATCTTGTACAAGACACCTTAGGTTCGGTTTTAGGTTTTCACTCAAAAGACTCTCTCCCAAACTGAAAAATTCGGATTCTATATATAAGATTACATATGCGACGGCGTCACCTTATGTTTAGTGACGCCGTCGTGTCGCCGTCATTAGGGTTTCGTCTTGGCCACGTTAACCTTGCGGCGGCGTCACCTTATGTCCGTGGCGCGTCCTCTTGACTTCGCGTCGTCTGGATTGCATCTAGGCCGTGCGAGTAGCGACGGCCTACTCTTTACAAGCGGGCGTCGTCTCTTGAAAATCGAGTTTTGGGTTACGAGCATCACAAAAATCTTGGGACGGCGTCGCCATTAGCACCCCGCCGTCGCCTTCTAATTTCAAGAATTGTGAGTGTCTCGATTTTGACTTTGGCCATTTTCTTCATATATTCGCGCTTTTCGTCCAAATAAGTGCCATTCCACATTTTGCCTTCAAGAGACCTAAAAGTGAAAAGGAGCGATATTAAGCAATAACGGATACAAAAGTGATCAAATAAGGACTAAAACGACCCCTCAAAATGGTACCTTTTAAAACCTTATCATACTATAAACATAACATCCCCCCACTTGAGATGAAGAATATGAGAATTTGGGGGGTGTTCAATGATCTTTAAGAATATGTCGTCGATGAAAGCGTGATTCCTGAACCTTTCCACTTGAACCTTGAACTTAGGCAAACAATGACTTCCCAATTACAAATAAAGACTACATGGTAGGCTAAGGTGTATGGGTGTAACGAAACAATACGTTGGGTGAACAAAATGAAAGGAATGGCTCAGATGGGTGTATCTAGGGGTATCTTACACTAAAGGTGAGTGCAACAAAGGGTTTAAAATGGGGATCGAGAAGTCGAGGTGACTCATCGATAAGCACACAATGATAGGCTATTTGGTGATAATCCTATAATACGCCTTCTTAAACCGAAAGTCCAAATACATCGAGCTAACTCAACATACCTCGTCTATGGTCTCGAAATGATGCGAAGGCCAAGTTCTAAAGTTCACAAGCTACCGGCACACTCATAATTTGGTGGATTTGGGGTAAATAATAGGAAACGAATAAGGCTAATCTCACCATATAATATCAAGGGTTATAATGTGCTCGGCTAAGGTCTAATCTAGTTAGGTTAAGAAAAACATGTTAAAATTTTATAAATGGCATAATTTTTCAAAATAAACTAGAAAAGCGAGGGCAAAATAAAGTTCAAGAGACAAGTCTACTCCGTCCCCCACTTGAAATGTACAAAGTCCCTTTGTACTAATCGTTAAATAAAGGTGAAGAAAAGAAGAATTAGGCGGGAACTTCACGAAATTTGCTCCAAAAAGAAAGAAGGCTTACAAAAAGACTCGTGCCTTCGCATAAGCGTCCACAAGCAAACTTCAATCCCTGAAAATACACTACCGACAAGCATAATTCTAAAAAAGAGAAAAATGAAAAAGAAACCTAACTCACTTTCGTAGGAATCACGGTTGCATTTAGCATATGCAACAAGCCTTTTAAACCACTTGGTGTCCCAAGTGGATGAGTGTAGTCTCGTGAGGGTTTACAGGGAACACACCCACAAAGTTCATTTAAAAACTAATACAAGGTTATTGCGTTTAAAAAGAAAGAAGTGTTACAAAGGATAGTTACGTCGTAACCCCTATAAGGAGTTACGTCGTAATTAAAGCAAAACCTGGCAGACGCTACAGGAGTGTAGCTACGGCGTAACCATTGCATGGGATTACGCCGTAATTGGTAATGCTCTGTGAAGAACTACTGCAAAAAGTATGTTATGATGTAACCATAAGAATGAGTTACGCCGTAATTGTGGATAGATCAGGTCCCAGTTTAGCATGCTGCAGCAACTTTCTCCGTTTTCCTGCAAAAATGGTTAAAAACACAAAATCCAACAGAAATGGAAATAAAACAAATGAAAAGGATAATTCGGGATGTCTCTCGTAAGAGCACTTTTCTTTATTTACGAGTCTTTAAGTTAGACTCAAAGCCTCGGGGCTTTATGGTGGCCTTTGGACTTGACCAACTTCCTACATACCTTCATTAAATTATGTCTGACCCAGGCAACATTTGTAGCGGTGCGGAAATATTCTTTAGTCACGATCTTCCGAATTTTGCAAAACTTTTCGTCCGGCCCCAAGTGGTATCTAGTAAACTTATACTTTTCAGCTACAATCGGTGGCAGCCTCTTATACGGAATGCCAAGAAGTTTGCACTCTCTTTGCTCATATGCTTCATCGTCGGGGTCAGTGAACCCATCTTCACCTTGTAGTTCAAGGTAATCCAAAATCATTCTATATCATCATCGTCGGACTCGGTACCTTTAAACCATTTATTATCGAGTAAATCTTCCACTAGTACCCGTGTGCATTTCTCTTTCTCATTTCTCGTCGAATCTTTGGTATCTTCATCCGATACTTCACTTATGTCATTTGGAACTTCTTCTCTCGGGTCTTCTTTATTCGTACATCCTTTCCAGATCTTCTCCTTAGTTAACGCATCTACCTTCCCATATATGATTTTGACCCAATTGTCAAATCCCAAGTTGTCTAGCCAAGGTAACTCTGTTCTTTCCGCACCATTTGTTGAGGTCCATAAAAATTCATCCTCCCCAACTCTCTCTATATTGATTCCTCCATTACAGTCATCATCAAAAGGATTGCAAGATGCCCAAAAAACTTCGTCAGGGGTTTTTATTTTCTCACACCAATGACTTTGAGCTCCTTCGTCATTGGTGTTGCTTGAAGGAATACTGTTGTTCCCTATTCACTATCGTATAAAAACAATTAAGTACTTAAAACAAACTAATAGTGAATCAAGGACTGAAATGACATAAGTAAAGCACACTAAATAATTTTCAACGTAATATTCTTTATTAGAAATAAATAAAAAAGAATACATTACCAAAGTACTTGCGGAATAGTACATGGGATTGAAATGACAAAGGGTTGTAACTCCTCATAAAGCTTAGGCTAAGTCTGAGCACAACTACAGTGGAACCACTAAGCTATCTCCGGACTGAGTTGTATTTGGAGGAGTGAAAGATGGCTTTTGTGTGTGTGTGTGTTTTACAATTCACAAGCTTAAATCTTTCACTCCATCACTTATGCTATTTATACAAGTATGAGTTTTAACTTTATCCTAAGTGACAACCGACAAATTCTGATGGCAAAATCTTGATGTATTTTGTCTCTCATTTAAAAGGCTATATTAAGTAAGAGACAAGGTGATTTCCATAAGTCGGTGATGACATTGAGCACGATAGTTAGCCATTCGAGGAAAGTTGACTTTGTTTGATAAGGACTTCATGTTATCGATTCAAACTTGTCTCGCCTTATCCCGCTCATTCTTGATCTTCATTGCCTTGATCTTCTACTTGGTTTGTCTTGATGTAAGTAGGCGGTGAGGAGTTTAAGGATTGATGAGTTATTCTCATCACTCACCGAATCCACCATCTTTCTTGACTCGGTCTTCACCCCTTAAGTTCCGCCTTCGAGTGGAGAGACTTCTTCTTCGCCTCTTCTGAGTATCCTGAAGATGGCTCAGCGAGAGACTATGCACTTAGTGACCTATTAGTGTTTAACGGCCTAAACACTTAGGGTATTTTCTATTCAAATCCTAGACTTAAGGGGTTTGGGTATTCTTGTACCCAACGGTCTCCCCTATTGGATATCAATAAATAGCCTAAGTGTTTGATCAATGTAAGTGAGCAATTGGCTTCTTCTTACACTGAATGTACTAATGAACATAATAAGGAACACTAAATATTTTAACAAAACATACATCGTTTATTGATCAATTAAATAGTTCCTATCACTAGTACAAAAGATAAAACAAAATGTTACTCCAGTGCTTCAAGCTTTGGTTTCTTCTTGAGGAGTGTTTCTTTATTAGGGTGCTCTCTTATCTTAGCATTCAGTTCATTGCAGAACCTGACGTTTGCTGAGGTTTGGATCTGAGAGGCCACTGGTAGATAACTTGCCATTGTAGACACTCCTGTAAGGTCAATGTCACTTCATCTCTGGAATACTGGGTTTCTATAGACATCTATAAAGAAGAGTCCTCTTCGGGCTCTTCAATGCAAAACGATTGACAAACTTTACTCCTCTGTAGCTCCTGTTGCATTCCGGGCCAAGCACTTTGAATTCGGGCTCGGAATCAATCCTTTTTTTTGCCTTGGTGGCCGAACCGAGATCCTTGTGGTGCGGCTAGTAGGCGGTGAATTCAAGTCTGTCTTGGTGCTTCCCTCGATCTTTCATACCTTTTCATCGAGGTTTTCATCGCTCCTTAACCACAACATTACTTCTTTACAATGATTGGACCAAGTTCATCGAGTTCGGTGATCCCAAAGTCGGTGAATTTCATGGGATCATGAACCTTGAAATGTCTTTATCATCCCCATAGACATTCATTGCCGTGGTTTGGATTTGGGATGATTTTACATCGATGAATTTCTCGTGCATTCTTACGCTTGTCATTGACCGGTGTAGTGGTCAATTCTTTCTTCGATGATGGTCAGCTCTCTGTTCTTTTCATCTAACTTCTTTCTCATTTTAGCCATTTGAGCAGCCTGAGCATCCTTGAACTTCTATCCAACCTGACCCTTTTGAAGCTTCTTGGGATCAATTCCAATATTCTCAGCTTCCTCAGCAACTACTTGTACAAGTGCTTCTTTGCTCTTCCTTTCTTCCTCAGCTAGTTTCTTTCTCCTTTCTTCCTTTGCAAGGTAGGCTGTTGGAATCACTCCTAAATAGTATTTCAAGTATTTATATTTCATATGTAATAGGTAGCTTTATTATGGCCTTTATGTTTGTTTAAGGTCAAGCTTATGTAGAAGGCCCATAAGCTTGATCCAAGCCCAATAAGGAATAGGGAAGGAGAGGGAGTGTTGCCCTAGCTCCTTGCATATATAAACTCTTGTAAACCCTCATTTGAGGGTTGGTTGTTCAAGTTTTTCTCTCATTCATACTCTTTGCATAACCGGTCTTACTATACGTGTGTGTGTGTGTGATTTACTTGTTCAATCGCCTTCATCTCTTCTCTTATAAGCTTGTGTTGTAAAACTAGTGACCTCACAGTGGTATCAATCGCCAAATAGTTGGGTGTACTCGTTTGTTTTTGAAGTTTTAGTTTTGGGTCTTACGCGTAAAGATAACGCAATCTTTGGTTATCTTAAAACTCATTTTACACTTTTAATCCAAGATTCTTGTACTTTCAATGTTTTGAGGTGTTAAAATACTTGTTTTGGCAAAGTTTCAAACTTTACGCGTGGATTTACGTTTTTAAGCTTGTTTTTGTTCGTGGGTGTGCGTTCTACGCAGAACCCGTTTAGCGATTTTGGTACATCAAAATTCACACTTTTGTGTTCTTTTGGTACTATTGAAGCTATTCCATAACAAAAACCGGTTTAGAAACACATTTGGGAGAATCAAAGTTACGAGTAATATTACGCGTATCAAAACCCTAATATTACGCGTAAGATTTTCCTTGGTTTGATCTTCATTTTACGGTTTATTCCGTGTTTTCTTACTTGGATAAGTCCGAAAATACGTCGACTTTGGATATCTTTTGCAATGTGAAGTGTAAAAGATCATTTGGGCAAAAACCCTAAAATTACGCATAAGCATAAGCTTACGCGTAGAATTCCCACGCATAAGATTCACTTTACGCGTAACTACGTCTCACGCATAAGGTAATCCTCGCCTCGTTTCTACGCCTAACTTTTGTCTCGCTAACTTTAGTGTTTTCCTACTTACGCAGTAGCTAAAACCTCAGCGTAACTCCTCATTGTTACGCGTAACTTTTGGTGTCTTTAGGCATAAGTGCTACTTGGTTCTTGTTTGTTCTACGCCTAAGGACACTTCATCAACAAAGGTTCATTCGACTACAAAGATCCAATCTTACCACACAAGTTTATCATCATGTCTCAACCACCATACTCTAATTATTTCCTCACACTTATAATCATCAACAACAACAACAATTAACTCCACAACATCAACAATGGAATCAACAACAAGCTATTTATCAACAACAATTTAATCAAGAACATACTCCACAACTTGGTGCAATTCCACAACCACAAATGGTTCAACCACAACCAAGCCTTCAAGCTCTACCCTACACAAACGATTTCAATCAACATCCATCGAAGCACTATGAAGGAACCCACTTGGTTTGCAAAGATGTGTGAAGCTTTAGCGACCAACAATCAATTCATGAAGTCGGATCACTGATAGACCTCCAATGCTCACTCCAGAAACTACGATCAATGGGTGATAAGGTTCTTTAGGTTTTGTGATCTAAAGAAGCCACATGGAAAGTTCTTAAAGAAGGTTATCTTGGAAGGTCCATTTGAGATGCCTACCGTCATTGTACAGGAGATCCAAATCTGCTTGCTCCACCAAGAGATGAACAAACCAACATTGCTATCAGCAGTGATTTAAATCCTCTGTAACTTCTACACTATGAAGTCGATGAACTTGCAATGGAATACATCCTCTTAGGATTACCAAACCCAATTCTTCAGAGTGTTGATGCTCAAAGATCGCACAAAAATGTGGGATCATATTAGTCTTCTTATGGAAGGATTCAGACTCAATCGGAGGATTTGGAATCCAAAATTTACTTGGCTTATGAACACTTCATGATTGAACCCGAGAGACACTAGAGTCCTATCATCATCGATTTTCAGATATCATCAATGATTTGGATAAACACAACATCATCATGCCAAGAATTGCGATGAATACTAAGTTCTGAGTAGTCTTGGTCCGAATGGGAGAAGTATGTCATTTTTCTCCGTCAGCGAAGAATATGCATCATTCTACTTATGGATTGTTGTACGATTACTTGAAGCCCCATGAAAAGGAAGTTGATCGAAAGGATTCTCCGTGCTCAAATTGCTAAACAATCACAACCGGACAATCAACAACTTGCCTTATATGCTCAATGTAATTATCCTCTCAACCAAAGAACTCAACCAACTCGCTTCAAACACACCTTCACGTCACAACCTCAACAAAATCAATTGGTTCCATACAAACAACAATGCTCAAGCATATGTCGTTGAAGCAACCGAGGAAGCAGATCCGTTCAAGCATTGCAACAAGGATTCGTGATGATTGCTAACGCTTTTGGCGTATACAACAAATCCAACAATCGTATTCGTTCCTCATCTAACACACGGACTCAAGTCATGTTGTGAACAATGGACGCTTTGAAGTTCAAAATCGTGATTATGGTCGTCGGATGGGCGGTGGTCAAGGGTTTAATGTCAGGTAGGAATAACAATGAGCTCAAGTGGTGGAACAGTGGAAATGCTCGTAATCGGTTAAATGGTCTTAGATGCTACAACCGCAATGAGAAGGACACTGGCTAATGCATGCCCAAAGCCAAGGACTAGGGGCGGTGCTTATTTCAAAGAGGCTTTACTTTTGGCTCTTAAGGATGAAGTCGGTGGATCTCTCACGGACAAAGAACGAGCTTTATGGCGTATGCAGACTCGATGATGATATGGAGGACTTGCGAGGCTAATGCAATTTATGTTGATGGCTAATATGCATGAGTCTGCACATGAGTGATACAAGCCCAATGTATGACACTCGATGGCTTGTCTCGTACCGAACAAACAATCATCATATTCGAACTAATATCTCCGCCAATATCGAATCCGCGCGGATCGACGCTCAAATGAGTCTTATTCATCTCTTTCGATGATTTTCAAGTTAACCCCAGAGTTACATTTGACGATCAAGATGACCTTCTCGGTTTCTTTTGATAATCAAATTGACTCCGTGGTCGTACTTGAGGATCTAAAGAATGATCATGATGAGACTCACGTTGAACAAGATGATCATGCCTCATCCGGATTTTGCTCGGTTAATTCAAGACCATAAAATCAAAATGGAGGAATGTTATGCATTAAATCGGTCCTTAAAAAGTAAAATGCACTTATTAACCAAGGATTTTGAATGTTTACAAATGCAACTCAACTTTTCAAAACTCAAGAAAACCGTGAAAAGGTTTTGAAGCCGCTTTGCAAAATCTCATCAAAACGAAAAATATTTAGAGACATATCGTGATCTAGCCGCCTCGAAGAATGCTTTGTTGTCCGAATTAGAACAATCAAACATGAACATAAAAAGCAAATTAACGCCTCACTTGAAAATCAAAAGCTAAGGTGACTTGTTAAATTGTCAAAACAGCTTCTCCGTGATACAAAAGCATTCAACGAATCGGGTAGATGACCTTCTTGAGAAATTCTCGGTTTGCAAAACAAACTTAAAGAGTTTAAAGCATTGTTTACAAACATGGTGAATCGAGAAACTATTGAAAAGTTTACCTTAAAACCCAATCCAATGGATATGGAAAAATCTAGCCGATTACAAACCAAAGCTTTCACTAAAATATTCAAACCAACTCCACAAGTTTCCAGCAAAATACAAAATTGATAATACCGTCATGAGTGTTGTTGAATATCATCGTCAAGAGGAATTAGATGCGAGAAGATGAGTCGATCTAAATTAAAACCGTTGTTTACAACAAACCTTTTAATTATAAAACGCGTCACTTTCGTCACCAACGGATTCTTCAAACACACCTGTTTATCATCAAAACACATGAGTCTTCTATTGTTAATCCCAAAATGCTCTTTGCACAAACTTATGGTCCTTTACCTTCCATTAGTGAAGTAAACTCACAACCTTGAAAATCGAAAAATTCTTCGATATTTTGACATTTTCATGGTCGACCTCAAAATTTTACAACATGAGATAGAATATCGATCGAAATCAAAGTTGAACATTTTCAATCGCCTCGGCGCGAGAACAAAGAGACATTTTCGGAAAATCTTTACCTAATGTTAAAAACTTGAAAAGTTGTGCAATTGCACGGAAAAGGATTTTCATAAGAACTTGGGTAATGAAAACGCTTTTGAAAATGCAAACATCTATTACTAACACAAAACGCAAAAAGAAACTGTTGAGAAAGATGTTGATCGACTCTTGGAAGATGTTATCCGTGTGCGATATCCATAATGTTGTGCTATTCTATTCTACCATATGCATCTGATCATATCTCTACGATATTGTTGAAACTGTTATTCTTGTTGAGAACAGATAATGTGCTTCGGATCGAGTCTTTAAAAGTCGAAAATAAGCGATTACACGAAATTTACAATGCAAAACGTCGTCTTCATTGGTGTGAAAAGATATTCACAACCATCAACTCGGTTTCAAAAGAAAATCGCTCAATTGAGTGCAAAATCTTACGATCCTAAAATTGAGCAACTGGATGATCAAACGTGTCTTTGAAAAGTCAAATCTCAAAATATGAACAAGAACTTTTAAAAGTTAAGCAGAATATGGTGTCATATTTGATTTACTCAAAAGACTCGACTTGAAGCATCAAACGAACTTGATCACTATCTTGCTCACACTAGTGAAGTCATGAATTTTGGCCGAAATATTCGTTACGAAAATCGGGATCCGATTCACACCATCTCTAAGTTACGGAAATGTTAGGAAAGTATGAACAACTTCGCCATCTGTGATTAAGAGATTAGCACCACCACACTTAGTAATCGTGAACCTAGAATTCCCACCGCCAAATCACAAGTTGCTAATGTGTTTCCCTCTCTTTGAAGCAGAATAGTTGCATCTTTTCCAAGCGTCCGCACTTCACAAAGAGGAGCACTCAATCGAAGAATAGGAAGTTGCGACATAAGAAAAGATCAATAAGGAATGCTAAAGTAGAAGAACACCCTAGGACCCCGAATAAAATCATGTTGCCACCACTATAGATGTTACGTCGGCAAATGTAATAGCAATAGTGATGTAACGAATGCTAAACCGTTAAGTACGTTTGATATTGATCGATGCACCTTGTGTTATTTGTCGAAAGAGTATGAATTCGATTGTCATGACAAATGTGTTGCTAAAGCTATAATCTCTAGATTACGAATCCTAAGAATCGGAATACCTCTAGGCCCACTAATCATTCTAAGTCCGTGCTTGGTAAACCACCTTCTTTAGATTCTAAGGCAACCATTGCTATCACAAGAGCTCCGCTTCACCTCCTAAGAATGTAGTACCACCTAGTGCTTTCACTAAGACTAAAGCAAAGAGTAGTTATAGATGGCGAAATGGATATATAACACGCTAGGTTTAAATGGATGCCTAAAATTATAAATGTGTATGTCTAACATATCATTTCGAACCTCTAACATTTGGTTCCACATCTACTTCTATTCCAT
Organism: Chrysanthemum lavandulifolium; assembly: GCA_022545495.1. Taxonomy (NCBI): domain Eukaryota; kingdom Viridiplantae; phylum Streptophyta; class Magnoliopsida; order Asterales; family Asteraceae; genus Chrysanthemum; species Chrysanthemum lavandulifolium. The sequence goes on from CM040239.1 coordinate 204,055,787, forward strand.
CCGTGTCATTAAATGCGTAATGCTTGGTGATACGTGATCATTCTCTGATTGTTGATAGCGGATGTTCAACACGATGTGCAACCTTAAACTCGTTATCAAACTTTATTGCAAAGTTCATTGCACCGTCCGATTCGAACGATCACTTATGACCATCATGGGCTACGGAGATTATGTTAATGGGAACATCGAAATCGGCAAGGTTTACTATGTGGAAGGCCTCGGTCACAACTGCTTTCAATGGGTCAATTTTGTGATGGAGATTTGAGGTTGCTTTCGGTGGAGAAAACTTGTTTCATTAAGTGATCTACAAGGAAATGACCTTATGTCCGGCTCGCGTAATTTAGTCTCTACACTATCTCTATGCAAGACATGGTTGCTTCCTCTCCCATCCGCTACTTTCTAAGGCAACATCAACAAAATCTGGCTATGGCACCGCTGCCTCTCACATCTAAACTTTCAAACCATCACCAACGTTGCTCGACACAAACTAGTTGAAGGACTCCCGCGATTCCGGTATTCAAAAGATCACCTTTGCTCGACTTGAACAAGGAAAAGCACTCGTGCTCATTTTCCTTCAAAGGTGGAACATGCCTCAAAGATGTGCTTCATCTTCTTCACATGGATTTGTGGCCCGTCTACGCTGCAAACGATCAATGGCAAACGCTACATCTTAGTAATTGTCGATGACTACTCACGATGGACTTGGGTCTACTTCTTCAGAGCAAAGACCAAGCTCCACAAATGATCATCACCTTCTCACAAAATATGTGTTCACTCCATGACACCGTCCGAATTATCGAGCAGCACAAAGGAACCCGAATTTGTTAACAAAACCCTTCGTGAATTTTATGAGAAAGTGGAATTCACAGATCAAACATCTATTGCACGTACACACAGAACAAAGCGGAGTTGTTGAAAGACGAAACCGAACGTTAGTGGAAGCGCAAGAACAATGTTAATCAATGCTAAACTTCCAGATTACTTATGGGCGTGTCGATGTATCATCGCATGCTATACTCAAACCGTTCTATGATCACAAAACGCCACAACAAAACACCTTCGAGCTTGTCCACAACTATAAACCGAATCTCAAACACTTTCATGTATTTGGATCCCTTTGCTATCCGAATAATGATCGTGATGATTTTGGAAAACTCAAAGCCAAAGGCGATATTGGAGTCTTTATTGATATCTTGTGACAATTCTAAAGGTTTCCGAACTGGAATCGTCGAACTAAGGAGGTAATGGAAACGATTCATGCTCATTTCGATGAACTCACGGAAATGGCTTCCGAGTATAATAACTTAGAACCCGGTCACAACCGCTTAAACTTCCTCAACCCCATCATCACCAAGAAAGCCCTCATTAACTCGTCAACAAATAGAAAGGTTATTTGCTCCTGCATTACGTGATGATATTGATGAACGTGCTCCTCGTGTATCCATTTGCTCACCGCACAACCCGATAATATTTCTATACCGATACAC
>CM040239.1:204057373-204112406 GCA_022545495.1 Chrysanthemum lavandulifolium
ATTAATATTCCGGTGATGATTACGGTGAACGAAGGTGGAAGAAGGTTGTAGAAGGTGAAGAGGTGAAGCGGTAATTGTTGAGGAGCGGTGGTTGTTCGATTTGGCGGTGAAGTGGTGGTTTGAACTTTGGTGGTTGTGATCGAGAAAGTTACTTGGATGGAGAGAATAGCTGTGTTATTTCACCTTCGGTGTGTAGTCAATGTGTGTTTTTTTTTTGTTATGTATGGATATGGTTTGTAAATTACAAAAATGCCCTTGGTTAGGGCAAATGGTGGGCTAATCTTAGCCATTAGATCTAAAAAAAGAGGGATTAGATGGAGGGCTAGGATATCTTCTCGCGTTATTACAAAAATTAGACTTCTCACAAGAAACACCTCCTATATATATATATATATATATATATATATATATATATATATATATATATATATATATATATATATAATTAAGATCAAATAAGAAGATAAATTAAAATAAGAATGATAAGAAACCACAATGGCTCATTTCGGATGATCTACAAAAATAGATCGATCTCCCTTTAAAATCTCCTCTTATTTAAAATGTGTATTAAAAATCTTTCTTATTCTTCTCATTTTAGTTTACTTCTTCTTGGATCCTTCCATATATATATATATATATATATATATATATATATATATATATATATATATATATATATATATATATACATACACACATTTGGTGAAGCGAACGAGGCCGTTTAGGCGAATTGTTTTTACAACACCCCCTCAAATATTTGGTGGGTAACAATAATTATCAAGTAATTTTAGCTATTTACGGTTTTTCATTATAACAAACGCTATTTATCAAATATATAACAAATATCTTGCGATTTCCTTATAAAACGAATATGCCGATGAAAAAGTCTTTATATTGCGATCAAAATGAGCCAAATATTGAATTGCTTTTAACTTAGGCACGATTTTATAAAAAAATGTTGAACTTTCATATATGTTTTTTTGTTAAAAAAAGAGTTTTAAAACACACCCTTTACCTATCTGATAACTTTAAAAGCTACCCTAAACTAAGTTTAAGTATAAATTTAATAAAATAATTCAAAAACACCCATAAACTATATAAAAAAATTGTGAAAACTATCTTAGGCTCTTATTTTTTATAACTTGTTATATAACAAACTTTAATATTCAGAAATTTTCTTATAAAAAGTATAGCAATAACGTCTTTAAATTTTGAATATAACTAATGCTTTTGATTTACGTAATTTTATAAAAAATTATGAAAATTTTAAAATCAATTTCTTATTTTTCTAATGATAGGTCAAAATTTAGTAATTTTATTATAAAAATATACCAAGTTTAGTAATTTTATTATAAGAGTATCTTTGGCTCTTGTCTTTATGAGAATATTCGTACGAGGTGCAATCCGCATGTCATAGCTAAATACCTGCGGCACTACTTCTATACCAATGAGGTAGTTGCATATGCCAGTAGTACCATAAGTGTTTTGAGGACAATCGCGATGTCAGTTGTTGCCTAGGAATTGATTTTTCATGCAAGAGATGTTATGCTTTCAGTTGATGTTTGCTTGGTGAGTTGACTTTTCGGGCGAAATGTATTGGGCTTTTAGCTTTGTGGACCGGCTATGGCCATATGGGCTTTAGCCATTTGGGCTAAAACTCTTATACGCTATCGGTTATAAAAATTTTATCAAACAATATAGCGCCGCAACGTAATATTTTTGGTGCAAAAAAGGTTAAGTAATTAAATAATTTTAAATGATTATATCATAGAAGTTTTAAGAAACAATATAACACCCGCAACGCTGAACATATTTACTTCGTTATATGTGACTTGTGATGCAACATGTAGTAAACTGAGGCTTTAGTGCCTCTATGGTTTTCCACTCTTCCTCTTGGTTCACTACGACCATTTGGCATTGTTAGTCAGTGTCGTTTGTTTCATTCTTTGTATTACTATGAATTTCTTGGTCACTCGGTGGATGCCCTGAAGCACATATTAAATGAATTCCTTGGTGGATGTCGTTCCTTAAGCATATATCTCAACTTGCAAGGTTTTCATGTCCTAAATAACATAGTTTTCATGAACTTCTTCACTGCTTTTACCCTCAACCGGATCTTACGAATAAACCTGCTCTCATGCCAAACTGACACATTAAGAGAAAACCTGATTTTCACAAGTGATACGAAGTTTTTTAAATTTAGAGATAGGAATCATATAATTATTATTAGGGTTCTCCGAAACTACAAAAGTAGGCGGGTTCACAATTTGTTCCACATAAACCAAGTGCCAGCATACATTGAACGTATATAATACATCTAATATTTCAATCAACAATGTGGGCAACTAGATGAAAAATATTCCATGGTGGGTTCTCCTGCTTTATCAAACCCAGCGGATCCTTAAACGCCGGTGATTGTTCCAAGTTTTAGAAACCTAGTTTTTTAGGCATCTCTTTTGTGTTTTGAAAGATGTTCATCAACCTCAGCAGATCCTAAAATCTTGTATCTTTTTTGTACACTATAGAGAAGTCTTAGCATTGTTAAAAACTTGAAATGCTTTCAAAGCCAAATTTGAAATTTATCAATTTACGTTGAATTAACGGATCAGCATACAAGCCTGAATCCGTGTAACCTTGACCTCATATAGCCGTAAGCTATTCTCCATCATAAGTCATAGCAATGCTACTGCACCTTCAGTCACACCTTTTTTTGTACACCATAGGGAAGTCTTAGGATTGTTAAAACTTGAAATGCTTTCAATACCAAATTTGAAAATTATCAACTTACGTTAAATATACAGATCAACATACAAGCCTAAACCTGTGTAAGCTTGGCCTCATATAGCCATAACTGGTCTCCATCATAAGTCATAGCAATGCTCAACCGCACCCTCAGTAACACCCAGAACTCCGAATCAACAAACCAATATAAGCTTCACAAAATAACCACTGATATTTGATACGTTAATGAATGCCTTAACTGCACACATTACTAAGGCTTCAAGCTGCATCAGACATGGTTTTTTGGACAAATACTTGAGATTTTTAAATATATTACGTAGTATTTTGATTTTGGTTTGATAAGGAATTAAAAGTGTGTGTGCACACACTTGTCTGTGCGTATGTGATGTGGTTTGTAACCCAAGAACCAAAGGAAGTCATCGATCTCAATATTAGTTACAAATTCAAATTAAAGTTCTACGTCTCATTTTGCTCCAAGTTTACATAACCCTCTTAGATTTTGCTAGGAGCTGTATACCAATAAACCGCTAGCTTCTATTTTCATATCGTAAATAGATCACTACAAATAAACAAACATGCAGAACTTTGTAAGAGTGCTTTTCCTTAACATCCACAAAATGTAAGGAAACGGGTATGCCAACACGAGTTTCGATTAAGCCTGTGTCATGGGAAAAGATTGTATACCGCCTATATAACGCCACCATCCGGATCTGTGTTTTTTTTGTTAATATGATAACATTCTTCACGTGTTAGAAAGTTATATCCTTAAAGATATTGGGATTGTATTCTCTCCCGGTTTTGTTCCCACCATTGCTTAGCATGGACCTCCCCAAACTTTTCGCGACTGCATAAGAAATCAATGGTTTATAATGTTGTCAAATATTAACACTAATTGTGCATGCTTAAAAACGTACCACAACTAATTAACGCATTAAATATGACTGTAATTATCAGATAAATCAACTTTGGACTTGTTTCACATGTTCAACAATAATGGCTTTAATTTATTTATTTTTAACCAGTTTGAGATGACACAAATAAATGAACCAGAGTGTTCTTTAAAGATGTAGCAAGTGATACCTGAATCTGACACGCCGAAGCTCTCGTGTCCCATCTACCAACTGTCTAATGGTAATATAAACACCAGGCTCGTCTTCCTCTATCCACTCTGAGTCAATATCGCTAGCATTACTAATTGAAACGGATGCCTCATCTCTAGAGGATGTTGTCGTCCTTGATGCATCCATGGATGACATCTCACCCTTGTGCCCACCGACACCGTAGACACTGGGACCAGCATTGTAATGGTAGTTGCCACCTTGGTCTTGAGGTTTATAGTAATTCCTTGACGGGTTAGTCATTGGGCTGTCCTTTACTGATCCAAGCCTTGAGTAAGTCGAGTCTCTCTGCAAAGTTTTCAATATATTGGAACTGTGCGATAAAAAAAGGGTAACATTTGCAACCTCTTGAAGTATCGAAACAAAGAACATGTTGGAACTGTGCTATAAAAAGGGAGTGAAATAGATTATTACCCCATCCTCGGACCTAGAGGGTGTGTCGAGAGCTTGACAATTGAACCTCTGAACGTTGTAAAGCTCCATAATTCGGTCATAATTCTCTCCCCACCACCTTTGTGCTTGCCATTTATCAAACATCTCTCGGCTGTAATTCAAAAATATCAGTGTTACAAAACTTGCTAAAATTAGAAAGAAAAAAAGTAATAATAATCATTAAATTAAAACTCAGGGTATAAGCCTAAAAATTTACAACATCGTTTTAGGAGGACCAAATGGCCAGATAAGATCACTAGCACATTAAAGTACTGTCCGTATTAAGCTAGAAGGACCATAGTTTTAATTGGTCCCTGATTCTCGCTATCTTTAACATGGCCATTAAAAATTGGGACCAAATGCGTTATAATTACTAGTAAGTATACGCCGTCCAGTTTTGCGAGTATGAAATATATACCAAATTAGAAGCATAAGTCTTACTTGAATCGAATCCGCTTGAGATCATTCCCACCATTAGGCAAGGACACAAAAGTAATTTGAACACCGGGCTCCACCTGAGCCATCCATTCTATGGGATCATCATCATCATCTAACACCAAATGACCAGACTGTCGAGGGGGTTCATACCCTCCATCTGTACTGTTAAAGTCCCAAGCAGGAGTTGAACTTGAGCCTCCAGGTTGCATATAAGGATGGCGTACACCTTTAGATATGGTGTCAAAGTCTGTATAGGGTCGGTGTCCTTTCTTGAAGCTGCTTGGTCCTGTGGGGGGCTTCCCCTTTGAAGAACTAGAAACCTTTATTGCCATATCTTTCATCTGTTGCACATTATAAATTAATTAAACTATAAGCACTTCAAATCCACACATATGATTTACAGTATTGTACTTAGAAGATGGAATATGGTTTGTGCCATATTGGCGTTATTAGTTTTTGTTTAGGCTAAGTCAATTTCCCATAAGTTGTGTCTGGTCTATGTGTATGTGGCTACAGGTTTGGACCCTGTCACCTTAGTCGGTCAAAATTGGAATAATACTGCTAAAAGAAGAATATAGTGTGGGGCAAGAGTCAAATATGATGATGGGTCCCAAAATTGACACATTGTGTCACTTTTACCAACATGTATGTCTGTCCTTTCCACACATCCACTTTATTGCATGGATGTTTTGGGCGAGTTAAGTTTTGACCATCATTCATTCACGTTTTACTAGCCATTCCTTCAAGCAAAAGTCCCAGCTTCTATATGAAATGCTAACCATAGCCTAACAAGTAACAACTAGACAGCAATTCTGGTTAATAAGTTAGGTGCTAACCATGGTTGAATAATAATAACATATGATCAAACTATAACTTATGGTCAACATTTGCCTTTAAATAATAACAAAGCATGTCTGATACGACAAGAAAATAGTTTAAACCTCTTAAACTATAAGAAAACTTATGATACACAATCAATCTAATCAATATTTCGCTAATAAAGAAGAAGATGTTGTGCTATATGTTTAGAAATTACCAAAAGTAAAAGATGGATTCATTTTTGGAATAAGGGAAGCAAATATTATACAAAATTATTAAAGCAAGAGGGTTAACTTAAAGAAAACAAGAAATCAATTTATTGACCAAACCACTATCAAACAGCATACAAAATCTTTCCGCAAGTGTTGAATAACTTTGATCTATGTACTTGTCTTATATCATATTGTTTTCAAGTTAAAAGAAGTGCGCTACTAACTAAAACGATATTGTAAAGTGCCCATTGCATTGTATGAGATTGGTGCTATAAAGATTCCGTATTTTAATTGTTAATCATACAATGCCTAAAGCATTAGTACTTATGAATCAAGTTATATAAATTTATGGCACTACTCCATTCACCTGAAACATATAAGGGGGTGTTTGGATTTACTGTTAAAAAGTATTCACTGCGATTAGACAAGGCAGACAACAATTGTGGTGTTGTTAACGAAATTATTTTAGTGTGCTTAAAAACTTTAAGCAGTTTCAATAAGCAGTCCAAAACAAAAGAAATAATAATTTTGTCTTTCTCAAATTGTGATCCTCTTTTCACAAAAGACATGATCCCTTATTCTGATATGCCATTCATAAGCAAAAAACAAATTCAGAATTACCTATGACACCCTATTGATATTGGTCCTAGGAATTAAATTTGACATGTAATCTATGCCATTGGTTGTATTGATATCCACCATAGGGTGGTGGTAAAATCTAGTGAATGACTAATGCAGCTGCCAAAAATTACTGCTATGGCTATTATTATTTGCACAACACACACAGAGACACCTACATATGAAATAACAGAAAAAGAAAACCAGCAGCTTTCTTGGGCAGTTCAAGAATTTGATTACTTCATTTTGTGGGCAATTGAATTTTTAATAATAATTGCACCTACTAAATCTTTTATTTCTACTAGACTCAGTTTCATATATCACTTTTCTAGGATTGCCTTTAACTTTAGACAGCATTTATAATTACCTTTTTAGAACAAACAACTTTATAAGTGTATGAATGCTAATTTAACATATGTTTAAGAAGACAGACTTCTTACAATACATCAATGGATTGATACATTTAAAACAATAAAAGGATTTCTGCATTATTCAGCAGACAATTATGCTTCTTCATTTTTGACAGAAAATCAGATCATGATTCAAAAAAGTACTCCATTAGACAATTTCCACTAAAACTCTTTATTTTTATAAAGTTAGACATATATGATAGACAAAGTGACTAGTTTGCAACATTGTGATATTTGATTGCAAATAGTAACCATAAAAAATAGAGAAAATTGCATAAATGGTTCTGACTTGATTTACTCAAAACTAAGGAACTGTTCCTAGAATACACATCCCAAATATAGTCCATAAAACCACTGTTTTATTTATTTTAAATCGTGGTCCATCGACCTTTAGGCAGCATTTCTTTTTTGTTTCTAGATTAAGTGGTTGTGGGGGCCACGTCTGTTGCAACCTCTTGTTGGGGAGGAGTTCATATTTTTTGCGTTGTGGATATAGAGGAATTAATAGAAATAAGTGGGTTACTCTAAAAAAATTTACTATTAAATTTGTGTGTGGACTCAATACCTTAGGTAAGAGTAAAAAAAAAACAGCACCTTAGCCTTTTTGGACTAAAAGCAAAACAAATTACATATTGGAGATTCCTTACATACATAAAAGATTAAATGTGAAGGGGAATAATATTTCCAACAACTTTACTCGTAATTAGCATCAACGATGGATTACTTACAAATGGATTACTTACGTTATGTAATCTACTCTTAAAAATATGCCAAATCACATTCTAAGTTGAGCAAAAATAAGAAGGTCCTTGTAAAAGAGAATATTAGAATGAGAAAACCAATATGAATTCTATAAGCATTTTGAAACATCAACTTTATATTCACACACAAAAAAGGTGACGGTAGAAAGTATGTGGGCGTACATCTAAATATAGATTAGATACGGGTACAACTTTTTCCCAAACAGTAACTAAACTAGAACTAGATCAATGTAGTCTAAATTCAACCAAACTAGACCTAATGTTAGTTATTATCTACTGTAGTTGACAAAAAAAGTAAATAGTAAGAGGACATTGCATTTGGAGTCATGTGATCATGCAAAATTGTAGTCTTAATTATACTAAATTATACTACCATCCACTGTTAATTTTTTGTTAATCATCAATTGTTTCATGTTTTTCAAGCATCTCTCAAAGCTAAGAACTTTCTGTTATATATAAGTATATATGACATGAACATATTTTATAAACTTACACATGATGACATGTAGGCTTTTTACAAACCACACATTTATGAATCTATTTTATACGATTGTTTCTTTCTCATTCATAAACATGACAAGTTCTTCTATATAAACTTCAACTCATACTGTATAAAAGGTTGCACAAAAGAAAATAAATATATTTTAAAAATATCTATCATTATCATTAAAATAAATGACAAAGTGTGATAGGAAGGTAACCTGGGATGTGAGGTTTTTGACGGCCTCTTTGTTCCCAACTTCTTCTCCATCATCTTCTACCTTTTGCTTTGAGCACGTTATACACGTCAGCATCTTTTTTCCACTCTGGCATAATTGAAAAATTAAAATTATTTAATGGGTCCCATCTTGATTGCAAACATCCCACCCAGGATTAGGAATCCCCGTATTTAAGTAAAGAATATTATCCAAATTCTATTGTTACTATTTTTCTTTTTATAAATAAATAATATTAAACTGTTTAAAGTTTGCATTAATTGTGTCTGTTTCCTTTATAAATGGACCAAATACTCAACACCTTATAAACATTTCTATCTAGTATAAAATGTCTAATTCTTTTCCTTTTTTTTTTTTTTTGGAGAATCGATAATATTAAGAAAGAACTTATTATTCCAGATTTGGCTTAAATAAGCAAAGTCTCGGATAATAAGTTGTTTTTTTTTTTCAGCTTACTAATTGATGAAGATGTCAAGGACTAGGCACCTGCTTATTTTATACTGTAACACAGTATTTAAAATAAACAACTTCTAAGTTAGACTAGTAAGGCATGGACAGAAAATGGAAACCACAAAAACCGATTCATACATGTACAATGAAACGTATTTGAACACTTGTATTAGAATATGATATGCAGCAACGACAATCGAATCCACATAAAAGAAATAAAAGATCTAAAACTTCTCGAAGTGGGAAAAGGAAAAGAAAATATATATATAAAGATAAAAAAGTGAAAAACAAGAAGTTGATTTATTGTTGGGACCAATAAAAAAGTGAAAAAATAAAAATTCTTCGGGATCCCAAAACCCTCCTGCAAACAACAACAACAACAACTTTTGCTTTTTCATTCTTCGATTCGATTATTCATCGTAAAAGTTACTTCGAGACACACAAAAGTAGCAGTACTATTTCATTTTTTGAATATCAATACAACACCCATCTATGTTTAATATCAAAATTTACCGGCTATCGATTAAAATGGACTTATTTGATTCGGATTATATTTCAAAATCTTTTATAAAACGACAATAGAGATACTATCTCACATGTGTCTTAAAAAAGACATGGAATGACTTACGAGCTTATTCTGACTTACATATGAAAAATAAGCCGGATAATAAGCAAAATACACATTGGTTTTTGACAGAATGCCAACGAAACATCAAATAATAAAGTTATTACTACTATTTGTGAAAACAACTCACCTTTGGCCAACCCACAAACTCTTCTTCTGTTTTGTTGAAATAAGTATTTCTTGTTTCTGCAAATCAACTAATCAAAACAGCAAAAATTAATACCAAAATCAGCATAAAACCAAACATTTCATTCGAAATGCGAACATTTAAAAGCTTACCAAAACAAGAGGGACATCTTCAATTTTTGACAAAACATTAAACTATGTCGGAAACTGCTAAAAACATCAAAACATGGTATGGTTATTTGGCTGAAAAAGTAGGAAACAAGGAAGGTAGTGTTGGTGGTGGTAACAGCATATATTCAAAATACGTGCGATAAAGAGAAAAAGAGTGACAGAGAGGAAAAGAAGAAACCAAAAATGGTGAATAGAGACAATAAAGCCTCACTATCTCTCATATTTATAGAACCATTTTCTTAACATGTTTTTCTTTTTAATAAATTGGGAAAATGTTTTTAAAAAGCATCATATTTGATATTATTTGCTTTTATGGGAATAAATTTTTCTGCTTTTTTTATTTTTTTTTTTTTTTTTTTTTTTTGATATTTTATAAAAATTTTAGACATTTTTGCCCACTTAGCTAATAGAATCTTTATTTTTTAAATGCAAAAATATTACGTAGTATTCTAAAAATAATGAATTTAAAAGAAAAGTATTCACAAAATAAAATAAAAAAAAAATTCGTTACCAAAAAAACATATAATGACAAGTATAATACATTTTCAAATATTTGTCATAAAAAATTTATACTATGTAACTTCTTGTCGAGATAAATGGGTTGCCCGGAGGTAACATATCAAAATGTATATTTTTATTTTTTATTGAAACACAAGGATTTCTATTACTCCGTAATTAATACAGGTATATAGCAAACACAGGTATATAGCATGTACGGGTGTTAATTGTTGACGCGACATTAAAAACGACCCTACACGGATACGAGAATTAAAGGATAAAGTTGAGTAAAAACAAGTTTCGTATCGTGTTTAGGTCGATTCACTCAATCCATTAAACATGTCATGTTCACGTCATGATGAGTTAAACTGATAAACCAGTCAACAGGTTATTTGGGTTAAATAAGTTAAACGGACATGGGTAATATGTTGAACCCGTCAATGCATTTACATAAACAGGTAAATGGGTCGTGTACGGGTTATGTATAATGATTTAGGGTTGACAAACCTGACCCGATTACTTACATGAGTCGTGTTTGGTTTGAGGGTTTCCGACCTCCTAACCCAAATTAGAGATTAGACTAAAAATAATTATGTAGATTGCACTGTGGATGATGAACAAACTTAGTATTATCCATAAAATGAATTACTAAATGGGTCGTGTACGGGTTATGTATAATGATTTAGGGTTGACAAACCTGACCCGATAACTTACTTGATTATCATGAGATGGTAATGCAAAGTTAAGTGCGAGAATTAAAACTTTATTGTTTGGATTCAAATCATAATTATTTCTTTTTTAAGAAATTTCTTTCTTAAATTTCAAAGATGAAACACATTATCTCAAGATGTTGCTTAAAATGCAGCCTCATTATTTCCATGATCCCAAACTCGTCTTTGAACCACTCTATTCTCAGGTCGTATCACCTCCCATGAAAATAATTCTATGACACCATCACTGATGGATTGGACACTTTTCCAAGTTGTTTAGTGTGTGATATAATTCTTGAAAGGATTATTAAGTTTTATTCCGATTAAAACAAATCAGATTTTTGTAATGAGTTGTTACTGAGATTATCCCACAACTTTAAGAAGCAAGTGGAGCTTTGATGACTTAAAATCATTAATCACAAATTGAATATTTTCTATTGCATAATAACGACATGTGAAAATATATTAGATATATAAGTACATGTGCATTAAAAGTTTATAAAGGTATGTTTGTAAAACCAAATTGTATCAGATATCTTTGTTAAATCTGTAAATCAGTAATTGAAATGCAGAAACATATATAACAAATTCTACATTTGTATCTTTTTAATAAACGTGTTTGGTAAATTAAATTATTAAATGTAAGTATAAGATGTAAAATGACATAAAATGACAAATCTATAATTGAAAATAAATGTTTGGAGGGTATATTAGTAATTTAAAGTTTTAATAAATTCATAGACATTTAAAAGATTCATGAATCGTTTTTCATTTTGGCTATTTGTTTGAAATAAAAACATGTAATAATGCATCCAAACGAAGTTTACTTAGTTTATAGGAGATTATTTTTAACAAAAATAATTTCCTCCAAAAGCACTCGCCAAAAGACCCTAAGTCTTGTTCATGTAGTTTTTTAGTAGAGATAAAATGATCAATTTATGAAATTGAGTTTAATTGGATTATGTAGATTGCACTGTGGATGATGAACAAACTTAGTATTATCCATAAAATGAATTACTAGAATGATTTAATGAGCTAGAGAAATGTTCAATGTTAGATCAAACATTCTTTAAAGATGTAATGAACCAATATTGGTCATTTATTTTTTTATTGTCGGATTTCGTCCCACAACTTTCATCATTTTTTTTTAAAATTAAGTATGTCGCAAACCGTTAATCATAACGTAAAACGAATTATACCGTCAAAACGAGATTTAAATCATCTTTCTATAGAAGGGCACTTCTATATACTTTCGACGATTTTTTTCCAGTTACGTCTAAAAAAATCACATGTGATTTGTATCACAAATCACATGTTAACTGAAAAAAGTTCGTCGAAAGTATATCGAAGTGATTTATGAAATCACATGTGAGTTTTCCAGACGTAACTGGAAAAAATCGTAAAAAAAGTTCGTCGAAAATATATCGAAGTGTCTGTCTACTGAAAGATAAAAACAAATACTCGTCGCAATGGTGTATTTTTTTTCACTTCACGATTTACCGTTTGCAAAATATTTTATTTTTAAAAAGAGGTTGAAAGTGAGGGGTTTTTGTGAAAACGTAGGGGGGGTGAATACGTTTCCGTTTCAAACTTAAAACTTTTGTATAAAATATAGTATAAACCATTCATTTGCTAATCTCGACGCGAGGATGCATTTAACGCATTACGGCATGTAAGGCCATCCCTTATTATCACATAAGATTCCGCAAGATTAATGGTTCAATATAAATCAAGTTTCACCATTATTAGTCCGGTTGCTTTTTCTTGATCAGGCGTGTCATAATATGTAAAGTGTTAAATATAGTTTATGACTATATGAAATACCAAGTATATATCACAAACATAGACATCAACCACATAGAAAATAAACAATGTAATGCAAGAATAAAAGTAAAACAATAAGTAAAAGGATAGACAAACCAACACGAGGATTTATAGTGCTTCGGCTGCAAGGACACCTTCTTTGCCCTACTCCACTCCCCGAGTTACCTACTCGAGAGTTGCTTCACTAGATCAACAAACTCCATTCTCGGCAGAGAAAACCTTACACAACATCGCTTACACTTTTTCCGGTACTAAGCTAAACACCGAGTTCTTCCACGAGGTAGAACCAAACCTATCACAACGTCGCCTACCCTTTATCCAGTACTAGGCTAGATATCGAGTTCCATTACAAAGGAGGAACTACTACCCAACACTACACCAACGACTAACCCCAAAGGAGATCTACTCCGTATGACAATATCAAAAAGGATGACAATATCCTTGTGACCCAATACTAATCTATCTTGTACATCGAATCACACCATATCGAATGTACATCTTAGGCACCTTTCACTAATGCCTTTGACTTGACTTCTAGGCACCCTTCACTAATGCCTTTAGCCTTGACTTCTAAGCACCCTTCACTAGTGCTTTCAATATGGACGGTTGACACCCTTCACTAATGTCTTCGTCTTGACCCTTTAGACATCTTTCACTTATGTCTATGACACATCTATGACACCCGTTATGTTTTGTGGCCCAACATAACAAACATTGTGTTTTATGGCACAAACACATAAACCATCTAGTCTAATCATAGATATACGACACATCTATGACACCCGTTATGTTTTGTGGCCCAACATAACAAACCTTGTGTTTTATGGCACAAACACATAAACCATCTAGTCTAGTCATAGATACAAGAATATGATACTAGACAATATCCAAGACAATGTGTCTAATGGATATGAAATCCTAAACTAAACATCAAGTACACAAAGCATGATGTAGTTAGTCTTCTATGAATAAAGATGACAAGTTTCCCAAGCTTGTTGTAGAAGATCTTCATGTGCTTGTATGCTTGTGATGGGTGATCACTTCAGTAGGTAAGGATGCAAGATCTCTAAGCTTGCTTTGGAGGATCACTTCGGGAGTATGCTTACAACAAATGAAAGCTAGAAGCATTATGATCATATGAGATGAGGGTGGTTTACATGTTTCCTAATGATCTAAATATCCTAGAAATGGTGGAGAGAAACTATGTGAAGGTGTAAAGAAATGGTAAGAAGTGGCTTGCTATTTATAGGCAAAAGGCCAAACCATGTTTACGCCCCAAGGATCCCTCACGGAGGATCCGCCCTTGTAATTCAAGGGATCCGTGGGACATTTGAGGGATCCGTGGACGCTCCTCTTTACCCATGGTTTATGGGTTAAAACTATGGGCTATGGGTCATGGTTTTGAGTGCCCACCAAGGTACAATGTATCTAGACATTGGGTATGGGTCTTGGGTCATGGGTCATAGGTTTTACCCAACACATTTACTTATGTTTATGTATTTTATAAAATGTAAGTAACCAAAATTACTTAAGTGTTTTATAAACTATTTAACTAAACATGTTTAATGGTTTGTTAGGGGTTTGATCATAACGCAACATAACAAACATGTACGAACCTGTGTTGTAGCATACAAGGACTTGAGTCGTCGAGAGGTGTTGAGAGTATGTTGAGACAAAATATAATTACAAGTAACTTATACATTTTACGTTATGTATTACAAGTTACATGTTTGTCATCAACAAAACAAATGAGAATGTATAGATTAAATATCGTAATATTTGCACTAACAATCTCCCCCTTTTTGATGATGACAAAATATATGTAAACGTAATAGATAGGTAAAATGTCAAAGTTACTTGTGTCTGTACTTCCTATACATTACTTTCTCCGTTTACACTCTTCTCCTCCTTTTGTCGAAACAAAAAGGGTGTGTCCTTTAAACTTAATTTCTCCCAAGAATGGCGAGTTTGCATCATCCCTAGTGAAGTTAAAATAAAAACACCTTATTGCTCCAATTGGCACACCACGCCAATACCTTCAACACGAAACACTAATGAAGAAGCCTAGCAACTCATGACCTTGAGCTTGCACGTCTTCAAGAGGTGATGATCTCGCCTTTAAGAGGAACCTAGAGAATCACACAAAAAAAATAGAAATATCCTTTGAATTATAACCGTTGTTGCAAACGGATTAATGGATCAAATTTTTGAGGCTTAACCTACATCAAGGTTAGTGTTAAGGAAAAAAACAAATAATAAATGATGAGAAAGAAATCTCCCTTTTGTTGAAATATAAAGGAATTTTGAAGAATGAATGTGTGCATGCTCCCCCTTGACGGTTGCTCCCCCTTGTTAAGGGCGTCAAGTATTTTAGGAATGCTAAGACAAAAGTATTGCAAAATTTGCAATGTTTTCTTTTTGCTTTGACGAAAAACTCCCGTTTATTGAGAGCGTCAAGTTTTCCTAGTGTGTTTTGAAAATCTACAAAACAAAAATGTTAATACAAATAAGCCGTAAAAGCGTTTATTTATATTTTACGATCTTCTAATGTTTTGTCGATAACAAACGTAAAATCATTTTAACGAAACAAATAAAATACGTAAATGGTTTGAACTAATAGTTTCTAACATATTCACATTTTCACATAAAACACTAAAACAAGTATAAGTGATTTTATGATTTAATATTACATATGTACAACAACTAGTGTTTACATATTTGGGTAAAATATACACATAACTAGTATGTAGTATATTGGGTAATATAAATGGGTAGAAACTTAAGTATCATAACCCATTGACCAAATACATTGAATATAGTTGGGTACAACCCAAAGCCCATGACCCATGGAGCTTGACCCATAACCCATTGCATGACATCATGCTTATATCATATATGGATAATATCCATAACCCATGGTATTGACCCATACCCATGTGACTAGGTGCATTGCACTCAAGAGATACATTGTATCTAGCTAAAGACCCATGGATCAACCCATGACCCATAACCAAAATACCCATGGGTAAAGAGGGCGTCCACGGATCCCTAGCTTTACGCTAGACGGATCCCTTGTGGGAGGATCCGTGGGATCCGGGAGCGATGAATTTTTCCTCTATAAATAGTGAGCCATTTCTTCATTGTTTCTCACCCTTTCCAACATACTTTCCCTTGAGTTAAAACTCTCTAACCTCGGATCCAAGAGATCTATGTTTGTAGTTTTGTTTTGTGTGATCTTCTAGGTTCCTCTTAAAGGCGAGATCACCACCTTTGAAGTCGAGCAAGCTCAAGTCCATGAGTTGCCATGCTTCCTCATCATCAAGACTCTTGAAGTCTTCTTGTTGATGATTGTTTTCTTTTCTAAGAAGTGTTGAAGACATTTGTGAAAGGTGTCTCAAGTGTCAAGACGAAGATATTAGTGAAGGGTATCTATCGTCCATATCATAAGCACTTGTGGTGGGTGCTTAGAAGTCAAGACTAGAAGCATTAGTGAAGGGTGCTTAGAAGTCAAGACACAAGACATTAGTGAAGAGTGTCTTGAAGATCTAGTTAAAGGCATTAGTGAAAGGTGCCTTAGATGTACATTCGATATGGTGTGTTTCGATGTACAAGATAGATTAGTACTAGATCCAAGGATATTGATATCCTTGATGATGTTGTAAAAAGGAGTTGATCTCCTTTGGGATTAGTCGTTGGTGTAGTGTTGGGTAGTAGTTCCTCCATTGCAATGGAACTAGGTGCTTAGCCTAGTACCTAATAAAGGGTAGGCGACGTTGTGTAGGTGTGGTTCACCTTGGTGTGAAAGAACTAGGTACTTAGCCTAGTACACGATAAAGGGTAGGCGACGTTGTGTAGGTGTGGTTCACCTTGGGTGAAAGAACCGGTGGTTAGCCTAGCTTGGAAAAAGGGTAGGCGACGTTGTGAAGGCTTCTCCGCCATAAGGAGTTGGTGTAGTGATTACGAACTCTCGAGTAGGTGACTCGGGGAGTGGAGTAGGGCAAGGAAGGTGTCCTTGTGGCGAACCACTATAAATACTCGCGTTGTGGTTTTGTGCTTCTTACTCTTATCTTTTCATTACATACTTTTATATGCTTGTTTATCAACATCCAACACACATCCAAATAGATTGACATAAGTCGATCTAAATAGTTTAAAAGGAAGTTTTAATTGGCAAAACTATTCAACCCCCCATTCTAGTTTTCCACAATTGGTATCAGAGCTTTGTTACCAAGTTTCTTGAAGTATATTGTACTTTAAAAACTTGATACGATCCATGGTTAATTGAAAACTACAAAGAAGGTTTTTCATAAAAACAAACACCATGTCTTTTAAAACTATATGTTTGGATGTTGATTAGATAACAACATTTTTCTTATTTATTCTTTCATTTAAATTGCACTAATCTTCTTTGTCATGTTGATTAGTCAAAGCTCACATCTATCAAGCCATAGGAATTGCTTGATAATAAAGATTACCTTCCCTAAGAAGGTATCTTAAGCATAAAGGAGCTGGAATTGTCTTCTGACATTTGTTGTGTCATTTGTAAAGACATTCCTAAGTGCATTTGAGGTATGACTTTCCACTTATCTCTAAATGATATTAGTTTAATAAATAAGTGTGATTACTTAGGTATTTATTTGAGTAGCTTTTGTGTATACACATGTTTTACATATAGCTTCATTAGGAAGCTTTTTCTCACATACGTGTCACTCTTTCGTCTAAAAATCATGGTTTATAAAACTTGTGTTTTGTCTCACTTAATCCAAAAATCATATCTTTCTAATAATAAAACAAAACACAAATCTCAAAAATTCCTCCTTCCCCATAAATAAACCCTCCGTCAACCACTCTATCAAATCCCCACTTTTCAAATCTTCCAATTTCAAAATTTTCCTCTCATTCAAAACTTCATCTTCCTCTCCATTTCATCTCAACCGAAACCAAGAAGGATCGTCTTCAACATGGTTTACATCGCCCTCGTGCTCATCATCTTAACACTCATCGCTCTTGTGTTCCCTATGACGAAGTTCTCATACGGAGACATTTACTTTGTTTTGTTAATCTACATTGGGGTTATATACCCAATCCTTTGTATCATTCTTAGCATTGAAATGAAATATTACTAATAGTCTAGTTTATCTAGGTTATTATCTTAATGTGTTTATTTTTTTTTTCTCTCGTGATACATTAGAAGTCATGTATGCATGCTAAAAGAAAATGTAGGCTAAAACACATATCTTGGTATAAAACTATGAGATCTAAAACCTATGTTTTCATCATGAAATCTGTTTCAGTAACTACGAGATCTACGGATCCGGAAGATACACTAGCGGATCCCTTTTGAAAGGGAACCGTGGGAACCGTACTACTGAAGAACAATTTTTCATGCAAATTAAAAACCACTTTCTTTCTAAAAGTAATATTCCACTAGAATGTCAAAACCATAAGTGAGTTAAGTGTCATTGTTGTTAAAAACCATTGTTAATAAAAATCTAGTAAAAACGTTAGATAATCATTGGTTGACCACAAACATCACTTTCTATTAACTCATCATTTCTATAGGTTCAACTATGACGCATGAATATGAGTTTGATTTTTCACTCACTAGCGTCTACACTCCGAACATCTCCCTTGAGCCCAACACACCTGGCAATCATGTCCGTGGGTTCAATAATCTCGAAAACCGTCACTTCCACGAAGGACGTATTGTAGACACCTCTCTACAATTCGAAGAAGGTATCAAT
The DNA here is from genome assembly GCA_022545495.1 of Chrysanthemum lavandulifolium. Taxonomy (NCBI): domain Eukaryota; kingdom Viridiplantae; phylum Streptophyta; class Magnoliopsida; order Asterales; family Asteraceae; genus Chrysanthemum; species Chrysanthemum lavandulifolium. The sequence goes on from CM040239.1 coordinate 204,075,788, forward strand.
ACCTCCTTCCGAGCCATAGGACTAGAATGTCTTCTTGAAATCAACGAGAAGATATGTCCAAGGTTCATAATGGAATTCTTCCGTCAAGTTGAACTCGTTCGTAACGAGGATCGCTCTCTATCTCTTTGGTTTTATATCAAAAACCAAAAGTTTACTTTAACCCTTGGGCATTTTGCTCACATCCTCCGGATTCCAAATCATGGACAATGTGCCTTCACTGAAGATTGGTCTCTTGATTCTCTCTTCAACTTTCGTGAAGAAAATAGTCCATATTGTTCACACATACCCTCCCCGGAAGATTTAAATCGCATAATATGCAAACCTCGACCATATTACTCCGATCCAAACATTATCTTCACACGGGACATCCGAGAAGAGTACAAACCCCTTGCACTCATCCTACGTGAAAATGTTTGGAGTCTTAGGGGAAATCGAGAAATCCTTCCCGCTTGTTGTGCTCACATAATGTATTGTTTGCTAACACAACAACCATACAATCTCGCCTACTTCTTCGCAAGGCGAATTGTAAATCTTCAAGGCTCCAAGAATAAACTCATCCCTTATGGAATGTTCTTGACGCGCCTCTATCATAACGTCATGCACTTTCATCCTCAATTTCAAAGTCCGTTGTACGTACTTGTGAACAAGATGATGGAACCGCTAAACATATCTCTCATGAAGACTTTCTTCATTCTTGATTCCACCAACACTCATCAACCACGTGATGATCCTTCTAGCGAAAACGCTCAAGGAACTTAGTAGTCTTTCAAATAGGATCAATCCTTTTGTACTCGTGCTTTATCAATGTAATCCAATTTCCTTCATGAAATAAAACATCTTACATTTGATATCTTAGTGTTAGAACCCCTTAAACTAACCTTGGAATATAATGCATTGTCAAGATCATTGCATACCTTTAGTAAAGGTTCTGCTTAGTAGATAGACGGATCCCAAAATTTGTGCTAGACGGATCCCTACACTTAGGGAACCTTGGGATCCAGCAAAAAGAAAATGCAATTGCAAACATTGTATTTCAAACATGTCCTTAGAACACCTCACTCTAAGCTAGACATAGTGTCTTAAGGCAAATTAAGTCCTTATCAAGTTAAGTAGATCCTTCCTACTCACATAACTCACCTAGATCACACTCAAAGACGCTTGTAGATCTATCGTTTCACTTTAATCCATTACTCTTCCGCTCTCAAGCTCACACATCATTTTCACATGATCCTCATATCTAAGCGTTGGAAATCTTTTATAGCAAAATTGATCATAATCATCCTTACGTCAAAATTGGTGAAATTGATCAAATTCTAGTTTTCCATCTTAAGCCTTTAGGATATTCTCCAAAGCATTAATCTAAGTCACTATCGATCTCTAGGATCATTTAGCTTCACTTGACACTCTCAAAATCTTTAGTGTCATCCTTGTTCATTCATTGGTACTCATGAAAGTTCCAATTTCTTCCATAAAAGGCAATCATTAGCTACATCACTCATTACCTTCAAGTACTTAAGCACCCTTCATTTAAGACATTTAGGAGGACTGAAACACTCAAGATGATATAGATCTTAGACCTTAGAAACATCACTTCTACTCTTTCATAACTGCTGAGAGCCGGATCCCTAGGATTAGCCTAGACGGATCCCTCTGAGGAGGGAACCGTGGGATCCGGGTGACAGATTATGTCAACTCTAGCTAAAACAATCATTTCAAGCTCATCTTTCTAACTTAAACACTCCATCTCATCTTAAATGAGTTCCTAGATCAGTACAAACTCTGAAGTTGACTCTTGTGCATGTTAATCATCACATTCCAATGAATTTTAGTGGCTTAAGGCTTGAATGCACTTGCCAAATCTCTTGCTTTATAAACCACATTGTTAGGACTTCCATAGTCATCACCTTCATCCTCATTTTCAAAGACTTAAGAAACCCTTACAAACTTTTGAAATCATCTCATCATGAGGAAAACTCCAAGTAGTAACTTATCCACCAAAGAACCACCCAAGAAAATTGCTCGTGTTGTACACGAAATCTCTTCAACCGAATCATCTCCGGTCAAGCCAACAAATGCAAGGATCTCTTCTCAACCAATCAAACCAATTCCTAAAAGGATAGTACCCACAAAACTACCTATGCCAAACACCACCATACCTCCTAGGCCAAACAATATCATCTCCACTAAACCATCACCATTGGTTCCTAGAGCTATCTCTTTTACATCTCCACTATCATCACCACACCTCTACAATTTAGAGGATTTGCCTCCTAGGCCGTCTCATCCTCCTCCGCCGACAACATTCTCCTCATTAGGAGGAATAATGGTACAAAATCAAGGTGTTGAGTCAACATTAGCTCCGGCTTCCTTTTCGCCGTTTCCATCATATAATCCCATTTGGATTATGAGAAATCATCAAAGTCAACCACCCGACCATATGGAAGTTGACACTACTCTACCACCACCATCATTCTTGGTCGAGCCATTCTCAAATGCGCCTCCACCAATCCCTCCGTCGTTTGAGGCTCCACAAGCCGCTTCACTTGATCCTTCGCATCAAGCCATTTCATTTCTTCCACCACCACTACCTAGCCATGACAAAGATTGTTATCATTGTCAACATGTTGAAAGTTTGATACATGAAGTACGAGAAGACCAATGTTTCATGTTCTATCACCTCCTCGAACGTTTCGACAAGATTAAACCTAAACAAACTTGAGCTAGAAGATTTTAGTGGTGTCCTAGTATCAAGCGTTAGTTAGTCTAGGAATTCCTAGTCATGTATCGTTTATTTTCTTAGTTTTTAGAGTCATGTATATCATAACTCTAGTTTTATTAAATGAAATTACATGCTACTTGCTATATTTCTGAGTATATGATTATGTTGTATAATACATATCTCACTTTGATGATAACATTATTTGTTATACCACCATTTTTGAATTTATTCATCGACCAGACGGATCCCTTTAATTTGCCTAGACGGATCCCTACTAGGAGGGAACCGTGGGATCTGTGATACAGAAAACTATTTTTCTACTAACTTGGATCACATTTGCAGGAAATTGTGCATTATACTTGTTTCCTAACCTTTGTTTTGTAGTTATTCAATTTACACATGAAGACTTTGACACCCTAAAGCTAGGGGAGCTTTATGTCAAAGCAATACATTGCAAATTACTTGCAATATTAGGATTACACTTCATGACATCCCTTTGCAAAATTGCAATCATCAAGGGGGAGCACATTCGTCACATAGACGAAATCTTTTGCAAACTTAGTTGCAAACAAACTAGCTTAGTATTACTTTCTTGGCGCCTTACATAGGGATGGACTCGTCAAGGGGAGTTAAGACGAGATCCTTTCCGTTACTTGCTCTCTAATTCTTCTTTATTTTCTACCATTCACATGTTTTCTTAAAACAATGTGTTAGTTTTCTTCGAAGCTCTTTTGTTTCGACAAAAGGGGAGAAGAAAGTAAAACTACAAATTCAAACTTTTACAATTTTAGCTTTTCCTTAAAATAATTTTATGTTTTGTCATCAACAAAAGGGAGATTGTTAATACAAATAAGCCGTAAAAGCGTTTATTTATATTTTACGATCTTCTAATTTTTGTCGATAACAAACGTAAAATCATTTTAACGAAACAAATAAAATACGTAAATGGTTTGAACTAATAGTTTCTAACATATTCACATTTTCACATAAAACACTAAAACAAGTATAAGTGATTTTATGATTTAATATTACATATGTACAACAACTAGTGTTTACATATTTGGGTAAAATATACACATAACTAGTATGTAGTATATTGGGTAATATAAATGGGTAGAAACTTAAGTATCACAACCCATTGACCAAATACATTGAATATAGTTGGGTACAACCCAAAGCCCATGACCCATGGAGCTTGACCCATAACCCATTGCATGACATCATGCTTATATCATATATGGATAATATCCATAACCCATGGTATTGACCCATACCCATGTGACTAGGTGCATTGCACTCAAGAGATACATTGTATCTAGCTAAAGACCCATGGATCAACCCATGACCCATGACCCATAACCAAAATACCCATGGGTAAAGAGGGCGTCTCACGGATCCCTAGCTTTACGCTAGACGGATCCCTTGTGGGAGGGATCCGTGGGATCCAGGAACGATGATTTTTCCTCTATAAATAGTGAGCCATTTCTTCATTGTTTCTCACCCTTTCCAACATACTTTCCCTTGAGTTAAAAACTCTCTAACCTCATATCCAAGAGATCTATGTTTGTAGTTTTGTTTTTGTGTGATCTTCTAGGTTCCTCTTAAAGGCGAGATCACCACCTTTGAAGTCGAGCAAGCTCAAGTCCATGAGTTGCCATGCTTCCTCATCATCAAGACTATTGAAGTCTTCTTGTTGATGATTGTTTTTCTTTTCCTAAGAAGTGTTGAAGACATTTGTGAAAGGTGTCTCAAGTGTCAAGACGAAGATATTAGTGAAGGGTATCTATCGTCCATATCATAAGCACTTGTGGTGGGTGCTTAGAAGTCAAGACTAGAAGCATTAGTGAAAGGTGCTTAGAAGTCAAGACACAAGACATTAGTGAAGAGTGTCTTGAAGATCTAGTTAAAGGCATTAGTGAAAGGTGCCTTAGATGTACATTCGATATGGTGTGTTTCGATGTACAAGATAGATTAGTACTAGATCCAAGGATATTGATATCCTTGATGATGTTGTAAAAAGGAGTTGATCTCCTTTGGGATTAGTCGTTGGTGTAGTGTTGGGTAGTAGTTCCTCCATTGCAATGGAACTAGGTGCTTAGCCTAGTACTTAATAAAGGGTAGGCGACGTTGTGTAGGTGTGGTTCACCTTGGTGTGAAAGAACTAGGTACTTAGCCTAGTACACGATAAAGGGTAGGCGACGTTGTGTAGGTGTGGTTCACCTTGGGTGAAAGAACCCGGTGGTTAGCCTAGCACCGGAAAAAGGGTAGGCGACGTTGTGAAGGCTTCTCCGCCATAAGGAGTTGGTGTAGTGATTACGAACTCTCGAGTAGGTGACTCGGGAGTGGAGTAGGGCAAGGAAGGTGTCCTTGTGGCGAACCACTATAAATACTCGCGTTGTGGTTTTGTGCTTCTTACTCTTATCTTTTCATTACATACTTTTATATGCTTGTTTATCAACATCAAACACACACATCCAAATAGATTGACATAAGTCGATCTAAATAGTTTAAAAGGAAGTTTTAATTGGCAAAACTATTCAACCCCCCCCCCTTCATATTTTACTTGTTTTCAACCTTTTGGTGTCGCCCCAAATTACTGTTTTGCGGCGGAATGGAATTCACAGGGATTGTTGTCATAGCATCACAATCACGAGTTATATTGAGCGACCTAAAGTGTCGTTTGGAAAATACATCGTTTGATTTAATAAAATAATCGAGTTACAACATAGGTCCCAAAGTTTACAAAGTTTGCGGAAATATAAATATATTACAAGTCCAAGCGATGGTTTTGAAAGAAAGTGCCATAATGTACAATGATGTAAGTCGGCCGCGACTCAAAAGGTGGTTCCTTAACCATGCCATGATGATAATGCCTTAGTTACACGAAAGTACATTGCTAAAGCGGTCAACAATAATGTTGGTGAGAAATCATAGGTTTAGGTAAATGTTTTATCGACTACACAAGTATAGATCGGTATGACAATCATGTCACATAAAATATTCTTGGTATGACAATGATGTCACATAAAATGTTACAATATCCGAAGACACTTCTTCAAGTTAAGCATGAAGCGTGTTGTGCACATGTTGAGTTACGACGGAAGATCAAGGCGATAAGCTACTGGACCAACTCGCTCAAAATCTTGAATGGACTTTCAACATAACTTTGTCACCCGCCAGAAATTCCAAACGTCTAACATTCGCATAACTTTTACATCGACTCTGGCGGTTCTAAGTCTATCACAATTTGAACTATCTTCTCGGTTGTTTCCGTGCCATTTCTGGACCCGATGAAGTTGTGCGTCTCCTACTTGCCCAACAACGGTGATGCACTCACGACCATAGAGTGCCTCGAATGGTGCCATCTTGATCTTTGGTGTGATAACTATTGTTGTACGAGAATTCAATCAATGGCAAATGGTTAGCCCAACCATTTCCAAAATCAATCACACATGCTCTCGATATGTCTTCTAATGTTTGATGGTCCTCACACTTTGACCGTCGGTTTGTGGGTGATAATCTCTAATCGGTTCCAATGAATCTTGCAATGAATTCGAAAGTTTGAAGTGTATCGACTATCCTGTCGGAAATGATAGAAATTGGTGCTCGTGCCTCTAGAGACTATTTCCTTGACATAAAGTCTAGTGAGTTGTTCCATGGAATAAGTCTCTGAATCGGTATGAAATGGGTGACTTAGTAAGGCGATCAACAATTACCCAAATAGCATCGTAACCTCCGATGTCTTAGGAAGTTTCGTAACAAAGTCCATTATGTCGTTCCCATTTCCATTGAGGAATTTCGGTTGTTGGAGTAAACACGAAGGCTCGATATCGACTTTTACCTTAGCCGAGTAAGACATTTGCTAACGTAGTGGCAATCTCCGCTTTCATGTTCGACCACCAATAAAGCTAAGATCTTGATACATCTTATCCGATCTGGATGAATAGAATACTTTGACTTATGCGACTCATGCATAATCAATTCGTATTTCGCCATACAATGGAACCCACATTCTATCCTTGAAACATAGTACTCCATACGCTCTTTACAAAACCATTTGCGCTTTCATACCATAAAGCTTTTCACTTTGTCGATTTTCCTCCTTAAGTGCTTGACTTGTGCTTCATGGATTTTCGATGGTAAAGGAGAAATAATCGTCATTCCCATGATCGAACTCTTAAAGGTTTAGGTCTCTCTTTCCACTAAGAGCATCGGCCACAACATTGGCTTTTCCGGGTGATACTTGATTTCACAATCATAGTCATTTGCTAACTCCAACCAACTCGTTGCCTCATATTAAGCTCCTTTTGATCAAGAATATATTGCAAACTCTTGTGGTGATAAACACGTGCACTTTGCAGTAAAGGTAATGTCTCCAAATCTTGAGTCGCGAAAACTACGGCTCTAACTCGAGATCATGAGTGGTGTAATTCTTCTCATGAGTCTTAAGTTGTAGAAGCATCATCGCAATCACCTTCTCATTTTGCATTAAAACAGCCCCAAGTCCTTTATGCGAGCGTCGCAATATCAACAAAGTTCTCAATGCCTTGGTAGTGCCAAATTATGCGCCGCAAAGCTTTGCTTCAACAATGAAAAGCAACTTCTTGTTTCTTTCCCCACTCGTGCTTCTTGTTTTTCTCGACTTAACTTGGTCAAAGGTCTGCTATCTTTGAAAAACCCGATGAACCTTCGGTAATACCGGCTAGTCCTAGAAATTGCCGGTTCCGTAGGATTTGTTGGAGTGCAAGATGTAGTCGATGAACACTATAACAAACTTGTCCAAATACGGTTTACAAACTCTATTCATGAGATCCATGAATACCGCGGTGCATTAGTCAATCGCATCACTTGAAACTTCGTAATGACCGTAGCGTGTTCTAAGCGCTGTTTGAATATCTCTTCCCGAACTCGAAGGCGATGATAACCCGACCCGAAGATCAATCTTGGAATAGATACTAGAACCTTGCAGCCGATCGAACAAGTCATCAAATTCGGGGGTGGGTAGCGATTCTTCACGTTAACTTGTTAGTTTTCCGATGATACGAAGCTCCAATGATGTATGCCCCAACAGTGTCTTGCCAAACAACTCTAATAATGTTTATGAATGAAATGCATCCAGTATGACTAGTTGGGATTCACCAACCCGGATGGAGGTGTCACCTCGATAGATCTACCCACTCATCCTCGCTTCTAGAAAATTAACGGCTCATGCATTGAAATGGGGACATTTAAATTGGCGTTGTAACTTAAGCAATGTAAATGAATTTAACATACTTGGTATCGTAAAAAAATGTTGTGCAATGTATTCTCCCGTAGGTTTGAAATAATGTAAAAACTTGTAAAGCGGGGCTATGAAAACTCACTTGATAAAGCGGTGTGATGACAAAAGTGAGTACACTTTGAGGTATATCGGGAAACTTTAACGGGACCTATTACGAATGATATGATATGTAATGAGTTGTAATGTAATGTTATGCATGCATTTCGTATGTTATTTATACCATTTGCGAGTTTTGAAAAAAAAATATTACTTATCGTCGAAAAATACTCTTTTGACGTCTTGACCATTCTTAAATCACTTTATAAGTATTTACGTCAAAATGTCATCCTACAATGGTTTCGTAATGATTTATAGTGAAATTTTAACTTTTCGTCGTAAAATAAAGTCGTCGGAAATTTCATGAAAGTGACAAAAATGGCTTCGAAAAACTAGTCGTAAAATGGTGTACATCGAACGTTAGGAAACGAACTCGACGGTTTTGGAAAGTTTGTATCAAAATCTAAAAGTTTCAGTTCAGGAGTTTTCGACATAAAGGCCTCGAACATAAAGATAATAAAGGTTAAAGATGGTGATTTTGTCTAATTGTTGTGTAAAAAGTGAGTTTCGGCAAAGTTTAAACAACCGTAATTAATTTGTTACAACTCCGCTATACAAACGGTTGATCGTTTTAGAAAATATGCTTGGTGATCTTAATTTCATTAGAAGACATTTCGTTCCAAAAAGTTCCACATCCATGTTAAAACAGTACCGTCAACAAGGTCATTTTAGTTACCGTAACACTTATCTCGTAAAAATAATATAGTTTTCTAAAAATAATAGTTCTGACAAGTTTATAAAAACGTGCATATCTTAGTCGTTTCAAATCCGTTTTCTACGTATTATATGTCCTTAACCGTATCAAAGTATACTAATATATTTTTGATAAGTCGAAATAATTTGTAAAGCTTAAGGCTCGTTTTGACTCGTACAAGATAAAAATAGTATCTTGAAATTTACGAAAAATATATATTTAAATCGTCAAACTTTAAAAATTCATAACTTCTTCGTTATAACTCCGTTTTATTCCGTTCAAAGGCCACGGATTCGTTTTAAAGTATATTTTCTAAATATCAAGGCCAAAATTTGTGCCTACAGTCGGATTTTCCAGAAAAACAAAATAAGGACAGAACACTTTTATACTTACCGAAAATAGTTTTATCGTACTAAACCTATTCCAATCCCTTCAAATCAACTCCAAAGCTAATCTAATCCTACCATACACCTTCTTAGGGTGTCATGGGTTCCTAGACATCATCAAGACCAACATATACCAAGGGATAATTATAGGATGACCTTTATATATATATAACTCTAAAATCATGAAAAAATGGTATAAATCAACATAAGTCATGCATGTTTGCTATGAAAATGATAAAATACATATGTAATGATAAGGAAAAATGAAGAATATAAATGATATGCTTACAAGTAACTTGATGAGGTGATTAGAACCAATTGCCTAAACACTCTAGGTTTTATTTCAAAACCTTATTAAGAGTGTGATTCTAGATTGTAAATACTTGCTTGAGAAATTTTGGATGATCCCTTTGTAAAACTATATAAATGTTCTTCATTTGAAAACCAAGAGAGTTTTTTTTACTAACACTTGATGGATTGAACAAGTGAAATAATGTAGTAGGACTGAAGGAGTTTAAGTAAAATCAATACAATAAAGAACCATACCCCATTAATTGTCCACCCTTCCTTGGGTTCCTCACTAGGGGAGGATGTCCATTTTTTTTTTTTATAATGTATATACTTTGTTAAATATGTGTAAAAAATTGTGTAGATAAATGCAACTTGTAAGGTTTTATAAAAGTGTATTTAGGAAATTTTGGTAAAAGATAATAGATCAAATTAGAGTATAATGAGATCATAAAAATTGTAAAAATACATTCCTTGTAAAATTTGGGTGATAAAATAATTATAGTGTAGTTTTTAAGAAATATGTCGTAATAATATAAATTTAACGATTTATATACCAAATAAATTTAAAACACTAGGTAAACTCAAAATATAATTTTTATAAACTAAATGTAAGTATAAAAATATATCGGGATCAATTTTGAAAGTAACGGATTAAATATTCAAAATAATAACTCACGCGATAACGTTTATTTAATATAAAATTTACGTTTAAGGTGAAATGCAATGTCATGAATGAACTAAGCACCTACATATCCTAAGTTACTCGGTTTATTAAGTGTCTTACATGAAGATGGACTTAAAGGATCGTTTTAGCTAGAGTTGACATGAATCTGTCACCCGGATCCCACGGTTCCCTCCAATGAGGGATCCGTCTAGGCTAATCCTAGGGATCCGGCTCTTAGGAGCTAGGAAAGGATAAAAATGATGTTTGTAAGGTCTAAAGCGTATACCTCCTTGAGTGTTTCAGTCTTCCTAAGTGTCTTAAATGAAAGAGTACTTAAATGATCAAGGGCAATGAGTGATGTAGCTAATGATTGCCTTTTATGAAAGGAAAATGAGACTTTATGATCACCAATGGGTGTTCAAGGATGACAATAGGAATTTAGATGGTGTCAAGTCATATTAAATGTTCCTAGAGATCAGATGTAAACTTGAGATAAAATTTGAAAAATCCTTAAAAATTACAAAAATTGAAAAACTAGTTTTTGACCCATTTTGAGGTAAGGATGACTAAAATCAATTTGCTAAAATTGAGAGAAATATCAAACTAGGTGTTTTGAGATGAGAGTAACAATGTGTAAACATTGGAGCGGAAAGATGGTGAGTTTTGAAGTAATGATAAATAAAAAAATACTTCGAATGTGATCCTAAGTCATCCATGAGTGAATGTGAGATCAACTGAGCCCAAGGAAAGTTTAAGTGATCCTAATGTAGCATGTTTAACTAGTCCAATAAGGTCTAGAATATTGGATTGATGTAAGGAGGCTAAAAAGGAACTTCTGTCCACCCGGATCCCACGGATCCTTCACTTGAGGGATCCGTCTAGTTACATCTAAGGGATCCGGCGTCTAAGACAGATTTTCTTAACAGAATAGTTGCAGAATTTTGCTCTATGTTTCGAATTATGAAAACTAATGATTTTTAAAGCAAGCACACATGTATACACGTTACGCAAAGCAAGGAGAGCATGTAGAGATCACATATAGGCAATCAAATGAGATCGAGCTCACAAATAACACAAAGGTTTAGCAAACTTAACAAGCACTATTCAAGAAGCCCAAAATAGATTTACGGTCTAGATTAGTAAATCATTTACACTAAGAATGACATGCAAGGTATGTGTCTAGAAATAAAAGAGCACATGATGGTGTTTAAGACAAAATATTTGTGAGGTGCTAGTTTAGGACAATCTAGTCATTACGGATGGTGATTAGCATACAATGAGCTTTGTCCATGAAGTCATGTAGCTCTTCTCGATCAAAGCAAGATAATTTCTTGATGAGGCAAGTGATTATGATTAACTAAAAGAAAGATTAATTTTACAACCTTTTTGATTAGTAATCCTATGACAATGCAAAGTATTTCCATTGTAAACTTACTTTAGGAAAACATATGAGTATAAATTTCTCAAGTGAGAGAATGAATATGAGACTATTACTAGCGGTGCTCAATTACGGTTAAACACGACCATTTTTACGGGCGATTCCACATACCCAACTTTTATCAAGGAAGCAATTCAACCGTTAGGTCAAATTGAGTTTCTAGTGCAATAAGTTCTCCAATATTCATTCTCAAGTTAGGAAAATTTATATTCCTAGAATGGCCTATCGAAGAGTAACAATGATGATACTTTTCTTTGTTTTTATTAATATTATACTTGAAACAACTAAGGTGACGAAGGTGTCAAAAAATTAAAAGTTGTCCATATGGTGAACAAAAAAATGGTTGGATGAGCTAGTTCAACATATGTTGTTGGAAAGCTCGAGTTTGGACTTTCGGATATGAACAATTATATTTGCGTTGCAAAATAATTTACTTGAGTATCTCGGATGAAATAATCAAGTTGTCAATCCTACTATGAAGCTCGGAGAGCGATCATGAAGAGGAAAACGGGAGAGTACATCATCAACACAAGTGTAGGTTATGATCCGATGTACATTCTTGTTGTTTTTAGAAAAGGATACAAGAAAATATGAAATCAAGAAATCATATAAGCACATAAAACATTTATGTTGCACACATGACAAACTCAATCAAAAAGCCATTTAGTGTGTTATATGTTTTAAACATTTTTCAACTTATAAAACTAACATTTTCGACACAACTAGATGTTATCCCTAACACTCCTTTAAGTAGAACATTGATTAGTAGAATATTACTAAATCGACAAGCAATAGAATGAATAGCAAGGTAAGGAAACCACATATGTTATTCAATCAAACAAGCACAAAATCTATTTGAGATAAGCAAATAATCAAGTAATGCAAGGAAGACAATTTATCATTTAGCATAGCATACGAAAGTTCTTTTCATCGCTTTGTGTTATATATAAACATGTATACCAAGCTTGATGATGCAGGTTTTACTGACTAGGTCTTAATATTTATAGTGTCTCGCTATACCTATGGTCTACCCTAGTGCACTAACGGGCAGTGTACCCGGTCGTGTGTAGTGTAGTAAACGGTAAAGCCGGGGTCATCCCAAGAGCTATGTGTGTTGGATTTTTACTAAGTCTAGTGTCATTGAATAATAATGGTTTCGATAGGGATTTAATAAATTAAACTACTAATGCAGAATAAAGTAAATAAAAGCAGATAAGTGGTAAAGGGAAATCAATAGAGGAGAGTGGTGCTAACCTAGTTAATCCTCCTAGCTAGTTATGTCTACGTCTACTTACTTCCAATTACTTGGTGGGGTCAAATTCGAGAGGATGACATTTGGTCAATCGCCTAACCTATCGGCAAAGATGCCACCACAGAGAAATCAGCGCACCATCATAAGTCCTGTTGTTCCCGGTCCCCAAGACAAGTCATTAAGTACCGCTACATGCTAGATTCATAATAGTGAGTGCCGGCCGTTAGGAACTTAGACACTACACCCCAATTCTTAAGTTCATCCAAACGATATGTGATCGGTTGGTTAAATCGCACAAGTAGAAAGGGTCGTCGGTTGGTCATATCTTACCCTTTCCATCTCGATCCGCTCACCTAGGGTCGGTTGGTCATATCTCCTAGGCAATTGGCCTCTACCGCCATTCAAAACTACCGAACCAAGGGTGGCTACCAATGCACTATGCATGCATACACTTAGAAATAATTGTACGGAAGTAAAGGTAAACGCAAACAAAACAATTAAGGAATCATAACTAGGCTAGCACCAAAAGGTGCTTAGCCGCTCATATTAATCATGCAAATCAATCCAATATTCAAAGGTACGAAATACATGAATTGAAAGTAAAAGAAATATAAAATGCTAATGCTTATCGTAATGGAGTGACTTCTCCCTTGGAAACAGCTCCGTATGCTCCTCTAGACCTGCCTTGAGATTTTTCCCACGTTCTCAGAGTGTCGTGTGTGGAATGGGATGCTTAGAAATACTGGAATTCTTGGGGTATTTATATGCCAGATCTGGGTTACGGTGTAACCAATATAAGAGTTACGCCGTAACCTTCTATTTCTTCGTAAAAGGCACTAGATCTGCTAGTTATGGCGTAACCTAATGAGTGGTTACGCCGTAGTCTTCAATAAACTCGGTTATGTCGTAAGTGATGCAGTAGTTACGGTGTAAGTATCAGCGGCGTGGAACCTCATTTGACCTAATGTAGTTACGTCGTAACCTTTGGGAGGAGTTACGCCGTAACCTTCTGATAAGTTGGCATACTGAGTCACGCAATAGTTACGGCGTAATGTAAGGGATGAGTTACGCCGTAACTTCTTCAAAATAGCATACTTTGATAAATCTTTAGATATGTTTCCTGTTCCGCGTCTCTTCAGCTCCAATGCTCGTAATTTACCTGAAAGTGGAAAACAATGGAAAAAAGCGTAAATCCATATAAATTATATAAATAACAAGCATTATCGTGGGAAATTGACACTTAATATTAGGGACTATTTGATGTTATCAAATATCCCCCACTTGAACTCTACTTGCCCTCAAGTAGACCTTATTAGATAGATTCCTAAAAGATATCTCCCATAACCCGGAAAATATGAGTTTACAAATCCTTTATGCTAGAATAAAACAAAGCCGAACACCTCACGAAGGGAACAAACACTCAAATCTCTCAACTATTCTAAGTGTCAATTTTAGGGTGATCACCAATCGCATGATCATAGCATGTATTCTATCACAAGCGTGGCGGTTACACAAATCTCCACCACTAGAGTTAAGGGCTAAACAATTCTCAAAGGCAATATGGGTAGACACGACAAAGGTTAAGGGGTGACTCGTCATTACTAACATGTCACGGCGAAGTGGACAAAATCAATGATACATGACCAAATCCATGGCCAAGACACTAAATATTGCTCGCTGCATCACCTAGACACGCTTCATGACTAAAAGGGTAGGATAAGACAAGGGATATATAATTGGTGTAAAATTAAAAACAAGCAGGTAGTCCAAATCTATAACCAAGTCATCACCACTTACCGTTCGCCCAAAGTTCAAGCTTAGAAGTCAAGAAACCGAATCATGAAATGCAAGGTAGATGTGTCATTAGAGGACATCGTGATGGGCACACTACCTTTTTCTTCAACTGTTGGCATAACTACCAACTCCAATCTTCAAATGTGACCGAGGTGGCCTCCTCGATACTAAATCAATAAAGCTCATACTACGATTGCTTATAACATCGCACTTTACAATAGCATAATCATAACAACTATATATATATATATATATATATATATATATATATATATATATATATATATATATATATTTTGAATCACTTTCTTTTTTTTTTTTTTTTCAACATAACAATAACATAACATAATATCCCCCCACTTGAGATGAACAATGGGAATTCGGGGGGTCTTCAATGATCTTCAGAAATGTTGTCGATGAAAGCGTGATTTCCGAACCTTTCCACTCGAACCTTGAACTTAGGCAATTGATGACTTCCTAATTACAAATAAAGACTACAGGGTAGGCTAAGGTGTATAGGTGTATCGAAACAATATAACGGGTTAACACAATGAAAGGAATGGCTCAGAAGGGTGTATCTAGGGGTATCTTGCACTAAAGATGAGTGCAACAAAAGGGTTTCACATGGGGGTCGAAAAGTCGAGGTGACTAATCGACAGACTCACAATGGTAGGCTGTTTGGGTGATAATCCTATAATATTGCCTTCTAAAGCGAAAATTCAAATACATCGAGCTAACTCAACATACCTCGTCTATGGTCTCGAAATGATGCAAAGGCCAAGTTCTAAAGTTTACAAGCTACCCAAGCACACTCATAATTTGGTGGATTTGGGGTAAAATATAGGAAACGGATAAGGCTAATCTCACCATATAATATCAAGGGTTGTATGTGCTCGGCTAAGGTCTAATCTAGTTAGGTAAAGAAAAACATGTCAAAATTTTAAAAATGGCATAAATTTTCAAAATAAACTAGAAAATGAGGGCGAAATAAAGTTCAAGAGATAATTCTACTCCGTCCCCCACTTGAATTGTACAAAGTCCCTTTTGTACTAGGCATTAAATAAAGGTGAAGAGAAGGTAGAATTAGGCGAGAACTTCCAAATTGCTCCATAAGGAAGGAAGGCCCACGAACAAGAGGCGTGCCTTCGTATAAGCATCATGAACAAACTTCAATCCACGAAATCACAATCTTGACAAGCATAATTCTAAAAAGAAAAAAATGAAAAATGAAAAACAAACCTAACTCACATTCGTAGGAATCACGGTTGCATTTAGCGAATGCAACAAGTTTTAAACCACTTGGTGTCCCAAGTGGACGAGTGAAGTCTCATGAGGGTTTCTGAGGAACACACCCACAAAGTTTATTTAAAACTAATACAAGGTTCTTGTGTTTTAAAATGAAAGAATTAAGCGAGGAAAGTTACGTCGTAACTCTTTGAGGAGTTTCGCCAGTGGCGCAAAACTGGAATGAGTGCAAAGCAAGTAATTACGGCATAACCACCGAGATGGTATTACCGTAATTGGTAATCGTCAAGAATTTCTGCTGCTAAAAGGTTGGTTCTGGCGTAATCACCAAGATGAGTTACTGTAGTAACTCGTTCGAATCGACAAGCTGCGGCGACAATTAGTTCCTCGTTTTACGCAAAATGGTTAGAAAACACAAAACCTACTGAAATGGAAATAAAATAAAAGAAAGGGATAATTCGGGTTGTCTCCCGAAAGAGCACTTTTCTTTATTTATGAGTCTTTAAGTTAGACTCAGAGCCGCGGGGCTTCTATGGGGGCCTTTGGACTTCGCTAACCTTTTCAATGTCCTTCATTAAGTTATTCCGGATCCAGGTGACATTGGAAGCTGTGGGGTCGAATTCCTTGATTCCCCTTTTCAAAACCTTGCAAAACTTTTCATCCGGACCTAAGTAATACCTAGTAAATACGAACCTTTCGGTGATAATAGGTGGAGGTTTTCTATATTGGATCCCAAGTAGTTTGCATCTGTTTTGCTCATACTCCTCATCATCAATGTCAGTCATACACACCTTGTACTGTGGTTCATTGTCAGTGGTTCCTTTAATGCAGTAGTCTTTAGTTTCAATAGAGTTGTTCACAATCCCGTAATTGCAATCTTCTCTTGTGTCAGTCTCGTTATCAACTGCTGAGTTACCAGTATCGTGAAGAGTCTCATGATTATCTTTATTTATTCAGTCCTTCCAAATTTTGTTTTTAGTGGATGTATCCATTTTTCCACACTTGATTTTCACCCAATCATTAAATCTTAATCGGCCTGACCATTGCACCTCGGTACGTTTATGGTCAGTTGTTGAAGTCCAAAGAAATTCGTTAGTTCCTACTCCTTTTGTATTACTTCCTCTGTTACAGAAGTTTTCGTAAGGATTACACGAAGCCCAAGAATCCCCATCAGCAATTTTAATCATTTTGCACCAATGCTTTCAACCAATGACTCTCTGGCAAGTGGTTGTTGTCTCGTGATTATTCTCAATGTGTTTGTTAAGACAAGGATCAGTCCATATTTTCTTTTATCATTATCGCTAACTTCTCCATACTTAATTCGTATCCAAACTTCGAATGTTATCTCCTTGTCATTGGTTGAGGACCATAAGTATTTGTTGTTTTTGTTCTTTCCTTGTCTTGTCCCCCGTCACAGACGTCTGAGTAAGGGTTGCATGAAGCCCATAGATCAAATCCTTTATCGTGGTTAATAGGGATAGCTCTGCACCAATGATATATTAATTTGGGGAAGTGCTTGTAATCTACTTTTTGAAATTTGTGCCATATTTCGTCGGACTCATTCTTCGTATTATTTGATGCGTCATCGCGTTGTATTCTTTCATTGTTGAATTCCTTGGGTTTCTTATCCTGCATGTTACGATGATTAGAAGCGCAGTGCTTGTGTGTGATGGAAGGAGGAATAGTTTTGCTTTTCCTTTCTTGATAACACAAACAGATTCGACTGGGTGACATTTTCCAACGTCATCCATATTGAGTGTAAGCTTTCTATCATTTATTTTTAAAGTGATGATTTTCTCGAAAACATTAATCTTAGCACAAGCAGTAGCTAGAAGGGGTCTTCCTAAAATTAAAGGAATGTCGAGGCCTAAAATGACAAAGTCTACAGGGAGAGTGAAATTATTAATTTTGATAAGCACATTCTCAACAATTCCTCTAGGTATGCTAACCGTTCTATCAGCCATTTCAATGGTCATGCAAAGGGGTTTGATGGGGCCTAGATTCAACCTTTTACACATAGAGAAAGGCATAATACTAATACTAGCCCCTAAATAAGCTAAAGCATTTATATTATGTAAATTATTAATAGAGCAAGGGAGAATGAAACTTCCTGGGTCCTTTTCCTTGAGAGGTATTTGATTTAGGATGACTGCAGAGCATCTGGCGTTTAATTTTACTTCGTTTCTAGTCCCTGCTTCGTCATTAGTTTGTACTTCAACCTTTGGCAGACTTGTCTTGTCGCATATGGCTTCATCTAGTATTTGCAATCCGGAGAGCTCCTCTTTATCGTATCGGAAAGGGGTGTAGAGGGGTTTTCCATCGCTGGAGTATATGGCAATTACAGGAACTATCATCAAATGAATTGTCTCGATTAATATCAGTTTTCATAATCAAGTTCTTGTCGTCCTCCACATTCATATGATGTCCCGGAGAGCGTTTCTAGAGTCATGGAATCTTTTGAACAATGCGTTCTGTCGGCTTGCCGCTTATCATCTTCTTCAAGATAATTTTTTATTGATTCCTCGAGTGAAGAAGTTCTTGTCTTGAATGGGTCTTTATAGAATGGTTTCCCTTCTCCATACTTAACCTTCTCGACTCGGGGTTTTATATCATCCATAGGAAAATTTTCGGGTTGGTCCCAGTCATCATTATTATTGCATCCAATCCGAATAGCATGAACATTTTCCCGGAGTTTCTTCATATCTCTTCCAAGGTTTTCCAATTTGCTAGAAATGGAAGCAATGCTTATTGACCCTGTCTTAAATCCTTGGCTGCTCCCCCTATCATGCCATTTTTGAGAGTGATCGGCAAGTCTCTGAATGGCTTCAAGGGCAAGGGTAGGAGTCATGTTCGGGATAGGTCCTTGATAGTCCAGCATTTGTCTTGTAGTAATGTTAATTCCTTTGTAGAAAATGTTGACCTTCTGTTGGTTGTTCAGATCATGTGTAGGACACTTGTAAAGGAGATCGTTGTATCTATCCCAGGCTTGGTACAACATTTAGTTGTCGTCTTGTTTGAAATTATGGATCTCCAAAAGCTGGTTAGAAATCTTCGATGGCGGGCAATATCTTTGAATAAAGTGTTTCTTTAGCAGCGCCCAAGTATTAATTGCCTCGGCGGGCAATCTTTCAATCCATCTTCTGGCAGCTCCAATAAGAGTCATTGGGAATACCCTTAGCATAACAACATCATGAGACACGCCCGGAATGTTGAAAAGGCTTGCGATGTATAGGACATTTTCAACGTGCTCATATGCATCATCGTCCCTGTTTCCTGAAAAAGGGTTAGCACGAAGCTCCCTCATAAGTTGGTCTTTGATTTCGAAACGGACATCCGCTCCAATTGCCGGTCTTACGAGACCCGGCCCTTGTTCCGCTCTAGTCAACGCCAAGCATTCCTCAAGAGTGAGGTCATCGATGTTAACAACTTCCATGGTACCTGAAAACTTGAAATATGATCGTGAGAAAAGTTTAAAAGCGAAATTAAAGACTTAATATTAATCCTAAAATAACTCCCGGCGGCGCCAAAAACTTGATGCGGGTTTCTTGACGGTCTTAATATTTATAGTGTCTCGCTATACCTATGGTCTACCCTAGTGCACTAACAGGCGGTGTACCCGGTCGTGTGTAGTGTAGTAAACGGTAAAGGCGAGGTCGTCCCAAGAGCTATGTGTGATGGATTGTTACTAAGTCTAGTGTCACAGAATAATAATGGTTTTGATAGGGATTTAATAAATTAAACTACTAATGCAAAATAAAGTAAATAAAAGCAGATAAATGGTAAAGGGAAATCAATAGAGGAGAGTGGTGCTAACCTAGTTAATCCTCATAGCTAGTTATGTCTACGTCTCCTTACTTCCAATTCGTCGGTGGGGTCAAATTCGAGAGGACAACATTTGGTCAATTCGCCTAACCTATCAAACAAAGATGCCACCACAGAGAAATCGGTAGCACCGTCATAAGTCTGTTGTTCTGGTCCCTAAGCCAAGTCATTAAGTACCGCTACATGCTAGATTCATAGTAGTGAGTGCCCGGCCGTTAGGAACTTAGACACTACACCCCAATTCTTAAGTTCATCCAAACGATAGGCGATCGGTTGGTCAAATCGCACAAGTATAAAGGGTCGTCGGTTGGTCATATCTTACCCTTTCATCTCGATCCACTCACCTAGGGTCGGGTTGGTCATATCTCCTAGGCAATTGGCCTCACCGCCATTCAAAACTACCCAACCAAGGGTAGCTACCAATGAACTATGCATGCATACACTTAGAAATAATTGTACGGAAGTAAAGGTAAACGCAAACAAAACAATTAAGGAATCATAACTAGGCTAGCACCAAAGGTGCTTAGCAGCTCATATTAATCATGCAAATCAATTCAATATTCAAAGGTACGAAATACATGAATTGAAAGTAAAGAAATATAAAACGCTAATGCTTATCGTAATGGAGTGACTTTCCTCGAAACGACTCCGTATGCTCCTCTAGACCGCCTTGAGCTTTTCCCACGTTCTTAGAGTATTGTGTGTGGAATGGGATGCTTAGAAATCTGGAATTCGTGGGGTATTTATAGGCGGATCGGGTTCTGGCGTAACCAATATAGGAGTTATCTTGGTAAAATTCTATTTCTTCGTAAAATGCACTAGATTCGCTAGTTACGGCATAACCTAATGAGTGGTTACGCCGTAGTCTTCAATAAACTCGGTTCGTCGTAAGTGATGCGATGAGTTCGACGTAAGTATCGGTGGCGTGGAACCTCATTTGACCTAATGTAGTTACGTCGTAACCATTGGGAGGAGTTACGCGTAACCTTCGATAAGTTAGCATCTTGAGTCACGCAATAGTTACGGCGTAATGTGAGAGATGAGTTACGCCGTAACTTCTTCAAAATAGCATACTTTGATAAATCTTTAGATATGTTTCCAGTTCCGCGTCTCTTCAGCTCCAATGCTCGTAATTTACCTGAAAGTAGAAAACAATGGAAAACAAGCGTAAATCCATATAAATGATATAAATAACGAGCATTATCGGGGGAAATTGACACTTAATATTCAGGACTATTTGATGTTATCACTTGATTAGTTTGTTTTATAAATATGATCAAAACCTTAATTTCAAAAGAGGACACATTGTTATTCATAGATGAAAACATCCGTCTCCAATTAGATCAAAAGTTTGTGCAAAAGTTATGACCAAAAAATAACTTTCTATTATAAATCAATGATTCTGTAAATTTTTGTTTTAAGTCAGTTTATGAAATCATTTTTAAATGAAAGTAGACTCAAATACCTTTAAAACGATAGGTGGCACGACTTCTAACGACTTACGGTTAATTAGTTATGAATTTTGAAATTGAGACAAAATTGTCTTCGTACCACGGATCCCACGGATCCCTTGCTTGAGGATCCGTCCGATGTAGTCGAGGATCCAGCGGATCGACACAAAAATACAAAATGCATGTTTTGACTGACGAAAAGGTTTAACCTTTGTAGACTTTTTAGTGAAGTTATATTACCCATTTTACCTTTATTCAAGCTTGATTAACAAGATATCTAACAACAAAACTTCAAAGAAAAAAAAATCAACAAAACACTTTTCATATTATGCTTGACTTCACCAAAAATTTGATACAAGGACCTTACTCGTTTTGAAAACCATTTGTTTTAAAAACTAGATCCAACCCGCTCGATACCAATTGTGAAAGCGTGGGGGGTGAATACGTTCGCTTCAAACTTAAACTTTTGTATCAAATATAGTATAAACCATTGCATTTGCTAATCTCGACGCGTGGATGCATTTAACGATTCGGCATGTAAGGCCAACCCTTAATATCACATAAGATTCGCAAGATTAATGGTTCAATATAAATCAAGTTTCACCATTATTAGTCCGGTTGCTTTTTCTTGATCAAGAGTGTCATAATATGTAAAGTGTTAAATATAGTTTATGACTATATGAAACACCAAGTATGTATCACAAACATAGACATCAACCACATAGAAAATAAACAATGTAATGCAAGAATAAAAGTAAAGCAATAAGTAAAAGGATAGACAAACCAACACGAGGATTTATAGTGGTTTGGCTACAAGGACACCTTCCTTGCCCTACTCCACTCCCCGGGTCACCTACTAGAAAGTTGCTTCACTAAATCAACAAACTTCATTCTCGGCAGAGAAAACCTTACACAACGTCGCTTACACTTTTTCCGGTACTAAGCTAAACACCGAGTTCTTCCACGAGGTAGAACCAAACCTATCACAACGTCGCCTACCCTTTATCTGGTACTAGGCTAGATACCGAGTTCCATTACAAAGGAGGAACTACTACCCAACACTACACCAACGACTAACCCCAAAGGAGATCTACTCCTTATGACAATATCAACAAGGATGACAATATCCTTGTGACCCAATACTAATTTATCTTGTACATCGAATCACACCATATCGAATGTACATCTTAGGCACCTTTCACTAATGCCTTTGACTTGACCTCTAGGCACCCTTCACTAATGCCTTTACCCTTGACTTCTAAGCATCCTTCACTAGTGCTTTCAATATGGACGGTTGACACCCTTCACTAATGTCTTCGTCTTGACCCTTTAGACATCTTTCACTTATGTCTATGACACATCTATGACACCCGTTATGTTTTGTGGCCCAACATAACAAACCTTGTGTTTATGGCACAAACACATAAACCATCTAGTCTAGTCATAGATATACGACACATCTATGACACCCGTTATGTTTTGTGGCCCAACATAACAAACCTTGTGTTTTATGGCACAAACACAATGTGTCTAATGGATATGAAATCCTAAACTAATATTTAAGTACACAAAGCATGATGTAGTTAGTGTTCTATGAATGAAGATGACAAGCTTCCCAAGCTTGTTGTAGAAGATTTGTATGTTTGTGATGGGTGATCACTTCAGTAGGTAAATATGCAAGATCTCTAAGCTTGCTTTGGAGGATCACTTCGGGAGTATGCTTACAACAAATGAAAGTTAGAAGCATTATGATCATATGAGATGAGGGTGGTTTTCATGTTTCCTAATGATCTAAATATCCTAGAAATGGTGGAGAGAAACTATGTGTGAAGGTGTAAAGAAATGGTAAGAAGTGGCTTGCTATTTATAGGCAAAAAGGCCAAACCATGTTTCTGCCCCAAGGATCCCTTCTGGAGGGATCCGGCCCTTGTAATTACAAGGGATCCGTGGGACATTTGAGGGATCCGTGGACGCTCCTCTTTACCCATGGTTTATGGGTTAAAACTATGGGCTATGGGTCATGGTTTTGAGTGCCCACCAAGGTACAATATATCTAGACATTGGGTATGGGTCTTGGGTCATGTGTTTTACCCAACACATTTACTTATGTTTATGTATTTTATAAAATGTAAGTGACCAAAATTACTTAAGTTTTTTATAAACTATTTAACTAAACATGTTTAATGGTTTGTTAGGGGTTTGATCATAACGCAACATAACAAACATGTACGAACCTGTGTTGTAGCATACAAGGGACTTGAGTCGTCGAGAGGTGTTGAGAGTATGTTGAGACAAAATATAATTACAAGTAACTTACACATTTTACGTTATGTATTACAAGTTACATGTTTGTCATCAACAAAACAAATGAGAATGTATAGATTAAATATCGTAATATTTGCACTAACATTTTTTTTTTTTTTTTTTTTTTTTGTAATTAAAATTAAATGACTAAGATTGGTTCATTAGATCTTTTGTTAATTTTGATTCTACATTGATCACAACTCTACTAAGCTATTAATGATAAGATTGGATCTTATGCATTAAAGACAAATAACTAGTAAAGTAAATAATTAAATACTTTCCAAATTTAAATACAATATTTATAAAAGGAAACATTTGATATAATAAGATGAGAAATTTTCATTTGCTTATCTTTATTTTGGTGCTTAACAGGGACAAATCCTCACCATCTATCTAATTTAATCTAATGGTGAGGATTAACCTAGGATTTATTAGATAAATCTAAGTCCATGTTTTTTTCTTGTCTTTTTGTCTTTCTTTTTTATTCATATTTTTTTTTGTCTTTTTCTTTTAATTCACGTTTTTTTCCCTTCAATTCATTTTTTTTAAATTCATGTTATTCACGTTTTTTTTAATTCGCGTTTTTTTCTTCGCTTTGATACGTTTTCGTCCGTTTTTCATACGTTTTCATACTTGTTTTTACGCTTTCATACGTTTTCGTCCGTTTTCAATTTTCATACATATTCGTCAATTTTCTTACGTGTTCGTCGGTTTTCATACGTTTTCGCCCGTTTTCTTATGTTTTCGTTCATTATTCATACGTTTTCGTCCATTTTCGTCCGTTTTCATACTTTTTTTTACGCTTTCATACGTTTTCGTCATTTTTCATACATATTCGTCCATTTTCTTATGTTTTCGTCCGTTTTCATACATTTTGTCGGTTTTAAATGTTTTCGGCCGTTTAAGATGTTTTCACATCCATTCATATTCCCCAGTAGTTGAATTGATGCACCCGCCTCATGCTTTTACACTTCATGAGGGTGAAGAAGAACTCCCCAATGTTCACATCTTTGTCACGATGAAAGTGTATGATTCAAGAACCCGTACACAATCGAACTCTCTAATACACATCATGCCGGAAGGAAAACACCTCCCAATGTTTGTGGTAAACAATGGTTTTCCCGATGATCGTGTATGAAGCTCAAGGACCGAAGTACACACATTCCCAAAGAGAGAACAAGTAACATTGAAGAAGGCGAATCACCGATTATCGGGTGACAATCTGCGGATGTCCAGTGATTATATCTGAATCACGATTAAGCCCTCAAGTAAAACAATGAGCATCCCCAATGTTCACAATTCTTTCGATGATTGCGATAACATCGAGATCATCACACACCAATGTACCTCTTATATCTTGAAACATTCTCTAACATCTCTTCCCCACATAGTTGAAATAATAACACAAAGCCTTCATTAAAACCTTGAGTTTCTCTGCGGTTGACATTTGTTTTACCGGATATCTTCAATCACTTAGAAGAGTTAAGTTCATCAAGTTTACTAGTCATGAGTCTTGAGTTTCTCTGTGGTAATAACATTTGTCTTCCGGGATATCTTCAATCACTTAGAAGAATTAAGTTTCACTCGCTTTGTGTTTATATGTGAGTCTCCTTTCTCTTCTTGGTTTGACACTTCGAATCGGCAACTCATTCTAAGCCCGTATACTAGAATTTTGTTGAGAAGAACACTTGAACTCTTGTGGGAATCAACTTGCAAGAATATGAGCAAGTCTAATTGGGCTTTTCGACATATCACTCTCCCCGATTAGTTTTCTCCTAAGCCCGACAATCGAATGACCGATTAAGAAGTCTTTTGATAATCAACGCAACTCGCTCTTTTAGTCTTCTAACATTAGCGAGAACATGTAGAATAGGCTTTCGACCTTCTTCAAGATTGTCCAGTTGGGAATAGATATTAACATCTTTAACTCACCAAAACAAGAAAATCACCAAAAGCATCCTGTCAACTTACATCTTGCAAATCCCTTAACTTTCCCAATCAAACAAGAACGAAAGATGTTCATATTAGCAATCGGGCCATACGAACACGCGAAATGGTAATACCAAGCAAACCATCACATCAAACAAGACGAAGGTTGTTGGAATCATCATGTTGATGTGCCGTGAAGCATTAACGGAAGCACTTTGTCAATAAACTCATATCGACATGAAGATGTCAACTAACGGCTCATAGAAGAAACTCCATGTGAAGATTACCCGATAAGAAGAAGCTCGGTTCTTACATGAGTTTAGAGCCGATATGACCATTAAATTCTCAAATAATAATCAACCATGCGAGATTTCACTTCTTCTCCCCTCGAAATTGCATGAGGAGCCATTCTTGACTAAATAAGTGTCCGAATGTTCTATTCACTTCTCTCCCGCAAAATAAGCATGATGTCGCCATCTTCATTATAATCGAGCAAGTGGAATGAGAAAACAATCGTGTAGCGGTTCACTTGAAGTAGGCGCATGGAAAAATATGAAGCATGTTGAGGATTTATTAGATAAATCTAAGTCCATGATTTCTCTTTTTTCTTGTCTTTTTGTCTTTCTTTTTATTCATATTTTTTTGTCTTTTCTTTTAATTCATATGTAACGTTTTTTCCTTGATTCATTTTTTAAATTCATGTTATTCACGTTTTTTTTTAATTCGCGTTTTTCTCGAACAAGGATCGCTTTGATACGTTTTCGTCCGTTTTCATCGTTTTCATACTTGTTTTACGCTTTCATACGTTTTACAACCAAATGTGATCCCGTCCGTTTTCAATTTTCATACATATTCGTCAATTTTCTTACGTGTTTTCATTTTCGTCCGTTTTCATACTTTTTACGCTTTCATACGTTTTCGTCATTTTCAGTAGTTCGGTTTTTAAATGTTTTCGGCCCAAGTGAGGTCACCACCTTCAATAATCTATGCAAATTCGCCCACTTCATGTTTTGATGCATAAGATCCATCACTCATGTTTATGTTAACAAGATAACAACCCAATTCATCAATTGATCCATCACCCAAACGAACTAGCACAAAACCCACGAACCAAAAATAATAACCAAAAGCCCAATGTCAAATATCTCACCATCGGATCCATTAGACGTGTGCCCTAAAAGAAACAGGTATAAGATGCTCACTTCTCATACTTAACCCTAATAATACTTACTCCACACCCAAATCTCAAAAATCCGCCCCCTTTCATCTCATTCCAACTTCTCAAACCCTAAGAGTACTCTTAGTGCAGACAAATAACAAATCACACAACCCTAATCCATCATATAATAAAACGTTTCAATAAATTAATCACGTAAAACACTCCCTTTCTTCATCAGAATCCTCTCGCTCACACAGGATGGTTACGAGGACATAAGAGCCATGTGGTTGGGTGGAGTTGAAGTATCGTTACACGATTAAGCCAAGGTAGGTTCTTTATGCGTTTGTGTATTTGTTTGTACATTCGAAAGAATGGAAAAGTATTAACAATAAATGTTAAATACTCTTCATTTGTCGAACATAGAGTTGAAGTAGAACTTGACAAAGGCAAAGATCAATGATGTTGAACCTCTTTTCAAAATACAAACCTTCAAGGTTTTGTTGTGTCTTAGTGATATCACGAAGAGGTGAGTCGAGATCATTGTTCCCTTTATGTTAACATTGACACTAATGCATGATGACATCCGAGATTCAATTGTAGTTTACTTTCATGTGTTTGCTTGTAATGAATCAAAAGAAGGAATGAAATGGTGTGTTTTTTTGTTCCTTCTTTGAATATATTCAAATATAAAGAATTTGATCGTTGATGATTATGGATTGGTAAACTTAATAGAAAGTTGTATGCTTTAGAAACCAACCACAAACTGAGATCATTGCTTTCTTGCATTCTTGTTCGAGTCTTGGTTTTGTTTCGGATCTGTTGAGACTTTTACATATAGATATTGTTGACTGATGATGGTCATTGGACCTGAGGTCTAAGATTATTGAGAGTCTGGTATTAAAGATCTTTGGTCGTGGTCTTGTTGTGGTCATATATATGTTGTGGTCGTGTCTTGTGTTCTGTCATTCTTCTTCATCTCATTCTTTCTGACCAAAGCAAGTCGCTAACAAACATCAAGTTGCTAGGTCTTTTAAGTCATTCAAGTCGCTATATGACCCGAGTTGACTCAAAAATCAACTCGCTACCTTTTATAAAACCAACTCGCTAACCATATATCAAGTCGCTAGCATAACCTTTTCAGTCACAAGTCACCAAGTCGCTAAGTAAGTCGCTAGCCATCAAAGTCAGGCAAGTCGCTATTGACTCAACTCAATAGTCAAGTCGCTGCATATTTTCATTACAATTCACTTGACATTAAATAATGTCAAGTCGCTAGGTATACCATGGATAAGTCGCTATTTCAGGTACATAGCATCTGGACACTTTTCGACAAGTCGCTAGCAAGAATCAGCTTCATACTTACCCAGAAAAAACTATGAATATTCATGTTTATACCCATTTTGACCACAAGACGAGACCCTTTGACTGCATAACTTTGATTACATTGATGTGAACATTGATGAAAAATATGACCACATAATTAAACAGACTTGGACCACAAACAAACACAAGACAGATGTGACAATGAAATAATCGTAGGACATATTTTATCAAAATATACCACAACATGTGTTAAAACCAGCTTACCCAAAACGGAAGCCAAATAATCCGACCACCAAACTACACGAACCGCTTAAAAACCATGTACAAAACAAAAGAAATCATCAACACACAAAAACCTTGGCTCGTACCAATTGTAGGATCGTTATTTTTATTGTGTTAGATGATTTGGTGGTCTTGGAGATCAAAATACATGTTTTCCATTTTAGAGAGAAAGAGAGAGAGAGTGTTCTTGCTAGAGGTTTACACAAATGTTGAATATTAGATTATGAGAGCACCACCCCTTCCATGGATGGAAGGGGTATTTATAGTTACAAGAAATACGACCTCCTATCGGCCCTGGATCGTGTATACAATGGGTAAAGACCCGTCCTTCCTCCACGGTGTTGCACTAAGCTATACTACGCTACAAACTAATAAATAAACTACTAAATAACGTAAATAACGATATGTCTACGAGCTAACTTATGCTAGATAATATTAGGGGTGACCGACTCTTCACTATGGAATTTTCTAATTCCTAACATCTTTTTGTCTTTCTTTTTTATTCATATTTTTTTTTGTCTTTTTCTTTTAATTCACGTTTTTTCCTTCAATTCATTTTTTTTAAATTCATGTTATTCACGTTTTTTTTAATTCGCGTTTTTCTTCGCTTTGATACGTTTTCGTCCGCTTTTCATACGTTTTCATACTTGTTTTACGCTTTATACGTTTCGTCCGCTTTCAATTTTTATACATATTCGCCAATTTTCTTACGTGTTCGTCGGTTTCATACGTTTCGCCCGCTTTCTTATGTTTTCGCTCATTATTCATACGTTTTCGTCCATTTCATCCGCTTTCATACTTTTTACGCTTTCATACGTTTCGTCATTTTCATACATATTCGTCCATTTTCTTATGTTTTCGTCCGTTTTCATACGTTTCTGAATATCACAAGTGGTATTCTATGATATTCACAAGTGATATTTTGTGATATTCAGAATATAACTTGTGATATTCTAAATATCACAAGTGATTTTCAACTAATGTTTTGTAACATGAAAATCACAACTAATATTCAGGATATCACAACCAGAAAATCACAAGTGATATTCATAATATCAGAAAGTGATATTCAGAATATCACAAAGTGATATTTGAAAATCACAAGTGATACTCAGAATATCACAAATATATAATTTGAATAGCAGCTACATAGTTTGGGGGTATTTGTTTAACCTTATTTTATTTGCTTATAAGCTTATGTGATTTCAGTTTATGTTTCACAAGCTTAATTTACTTATTTTGAAACTTATAAAAATATGTAAGTTTATATTTACCACGTATAAAGAGAAAATGGTCAAATTTTGGTTTAGAGTTAATACATATTCGTTCGTTTTTATACGTTTTCGTTCGTTTTTAAATATTTTCGGCCGTTTTCATATGTTTCTGAATATCATAAATGATATTCTATGATATTAAGAATATCACAAGTGATATTCTGAGTATCGCAAACAATATTTTGAATATCACAAGTGATATTCTGTGATATTCAGATGATCACAAGTGATATTCTGTGATATTCAGAAAATCACTTGTGATATTCTATTTATCGCAAGTGATTTTCTGAATATTACAAGTGATTTTCAACTAATGTTTTGTAAAATGAAAATCACAAGTGATATTCATAATATCACAAAGTGATATTCAGAATATCACAAAGCAATATTCTGGATATCATAAAGTGATTTCAGAATATCACAAAGTAATATTCAGAAAATCACAAGTGATATTCTGAAAATCATAAAACATCACTTGTGATAGTCATAAACGTATGAAAACATAAGAAAATGGACGAATACGTATGAAAACGGACGAAAACGTATGAAAGCGTAAAAGAACGTTTGAAAATGGATGACAACGTATGAAAAATGGGCGAGAATGAAAAAAAACTGATGAAACGGACGAAAACGGACGAAAACGTATGAAAACAAATGAAAACGGGCGAAAACAGACGAAAACGGATGAAAACGTATGAAAACAGACGAAAACGTATGAATGCGAAGAAAAAAACACGAATTAAAAAAACGTGAATTAATAAAAAAACGCGAATAAAAAAAAGTGAATAAAATATAAAAAGTGAATTTTAAAATAAATGTGAATACAAAAAAGACAAAAAGAGAAGAAAAAAATATGGACTTAGGTTTATCTTTAAATCTTAGGTTATTCTTATCATTAGATCAAACTAGGTGGATGATGGAGATTTGTACTTTAGTAAGTATGGATTTATGGGTAAGCAAAATAAAGTGACTCATAATAAGATATGTGACAAGTTACGTGCCATAATTGCTTCATTCAAATTAATATCAAAGTGAGGAAAAGTAATATTAAAATGATGTAATTACATTTGTAATGTAATATTTAAAAAATATATATATCTACATCATGATCATTTAATATTTTTGAAGATTATGCGAGAAATTCAAAATGGTGATTAATTTTTATTATTTTTTGACTAAATTGACAAACTTAAATTAAGATAGTTACTTTTAGTGTTTTGCTAACAACAATCATATGGTCGTTGTTTAAACTTTTTTTTAGTTAAAAACGTTTTCAAATATGAATTAATTATTTCTATGATACATGATTTAAACACATATAATTTTTTGGTGCTTTAAGATATAAAACATATAAATAAACAATAATCGCATTGGAGAATCACCAATTAACGGATCTATATGTGCCATATGATCAATCAAAAGAATAATAAGCAAATGCATACCTTTGTAGCGTGATTCAGTAGATCGCACGAAGACTATCACCAACACCGATCTATGCAAGAAACCCAAGAGATCAATAAGGTTGATCTCTTCAAAGTAGAAACACACTACACATCATTATGGTTGTGTTTGGTTAAGGGACTTATGGGGCTTGAATTTCAAAAGCCCCATACAAGCCGCGTTTGGCGTTAAGGCTTATAAGGGGCTTTTGAATTTATAAGCCCATGCCCCAGCCATAAGCCCCAACCCAAAAAATGAGGCTAAAATTTTTATAAGCCCCATATATGGGTATGTTTGGCGCAAGGGGCTAGGGCTAGGGCTGGGGCTTGGGCTGGGGTGGGCTAGGGCTTTATTATAAGCCAAGTTGAAATTTATATTTTTAAAGATTTGTTTGACAAATGGGCTGGGGGTGTGGCTTATTATTGCAAAATTACTAAAAAGGATATAATTAAATGATTTTTATGGTATATGTTAGATATTTTTGTGGGTAAATATGTAATTTATGGTTCATAAGCCCCGGGCTAAAATTTTTAGCCCCTTTTATGGGGCTAAAGTTTTAAGCTCCTTTTAGGGGCTTATGATTTCATAAGCCCGCATGACAAACGAGACTTATTCTATAAGCCGACTTGTTTTAGAAGCCCAAGCCTCATAAGCCCCTCCCCAAACACACCCATAAGCCTCGCTGGTACCAAATTACTTAATTACCCACAAAAATATCTAATATATACATATGTTAATTTAATTATATGTCATTTTTAGTAATTTTTCAATAATAAGCCCCAACTTAAATTAATTTGCCAAACAAGTTTATGAAAATAAAAATTCTAGTTTCGGCTTATAATATAAGCCACAACCCCACCTCCAGCCCCAACCCCTTGCACCAAACATACCCTATATACCACCATGATGCTAGTCCAATAACCTTATATGTAACCACGAACTTAGATCTAAAAATAGAAACTAGTTTAGGTTCAAAGAACACACACATACTACACAATGTATGTGTGTGAGTTGTGCTAGAGAGGAAGGGGTGAACACTTTGTTTTGTAGACAAAGATCACATAGGATATCAAAGTGATATTACTAGTGGGTAATACACAAGTGGTTAATACACTAGCGTGTAATACACCATTATGTAATACCTTATTAGATAATAGTACACTTTGTGTAAAACCCTGTTGTACTTGTTTATCCTTATGTGTCCTTGTGTGTCATACACAAAAGAAATATGCCACCTTTTATTATCCTTTTTGTTAGGAAACGATAAAGTGACAGTCATTAGTTTATGTAATAGGTCATTTAGTTATATCGGGCTTGTATGTTAGATTACATAGGCCCGCCCATGAAGCAAGCCCATGGGCGGCCTACCTTGTAGTTTGTACTATAAATACCCCTTCCCACAATGAGAAGGGTGTTGGTTCTAGTCATTTTTCTTTTCATTAACACATATTAGTTCCATCCACTCTCTCTCTACACTCTTTCTCTCTCTGGAACAACATCTTCTATAGTGTAACTATAAATGAATATGTGACCTAATATGTGGTATCATTCACCGGAAGATAGTTTGATGTGTCGTTTGTGTTTGTTCTTATAGGCGTATGATTTTTCCTTTTCTTCGAGTTCCAGTTTTTTATTTTGTTTTAAACTTGGTTGAATCTTGTTTCTAGCACTTTTGCTTCAAGTTTGGATAAACTTTGGAGTAGCTTTAGTCTTTAGAAGGTTGGTTTTACATAAAAGTTGATTACTTTAAGGTTTTTAGTTGTATTTCTAAGGTTTACATGTGGTTTTATGAATCAAGTTTCTTTATTTCACTTTTTGAAGAGATTTGTATAAAAAACGGATTGGAGAGGTTAAAAAGTGTGCACAAATTATTTTGACAAAAGCTTCGAACTTCTTTTCAAAACCCTATTTCTTCGAGTTTTTTTTATAGAATCTTAGTTCTTCGAGTTTCATTCAACATCCTTATGCTTCAACTTCGGATTAAGTTTTAAGGATGATCAAAGATAAACAATTCTTCTTTTTTGGATAGAGTCAAAGAAAACCTTCATTTTTTAAAAGCTTCGAGTTTCTCAAAGCTTCGAATTTTTTTTAAAGACCTTAATCTTCAAGTTTGGACTAAGTTGTAGATTCCTTCAAGTTTCTGTGAAACTTTTATAAGCTTCAAGTTTCTCTTCGAGTTTCTTAGCTTCGAGGTTCTAGACCTTCGGTTTTGTGGCTTCGAATTTCTACTTGGCTTCGAGTTTCTCTTCAAGTTTCTAGGAATCTGACCATAATCATCAACTTTCAAGAATTAAAACACTTTAGGGACTGGAACTTAACTAAAAACACAATCACACATCTAATTGTCTACAAGATCCAATTCATCGTTACACAGAAATTAACCAAGATGTCTAATCAAAAATTCCCGTCTTATTTTCCTCAAAAACAATACCCTCAACAATATCCTAAACAATATCCACAATAATATCCTCAACAATACCCTCAATAATACCCTTAACAATACCCTCAACAGTAATGGTTTCCTCAAACAAACCATCAAGATGAATCCGTTCAACAATCCATTTATGAAGCTGGTTCAGAAGCTCATCCTTCGATGTTATACTCTTGCAACTACATTCAATGGGCAAGAAGATTCTTGAGTTAGTTGGACTACAAGAAACCTCACGGGAAGTATTTACGACAAGTTATTATAGATGGTCCATTTGAGCTGCCAACGATTACTATTCCTTGAGATGAGACTATTGATCCTCCAAGAATTCCATCCACAAGAAAGGTTCCTGAAAGTGAGTTGTCAGCTGAGGAAAGATTGCATTATTAAGTTGAAGGAATTGATATGCATCAGATTCATCTTGGTATACCTAACAAAATCTACTAAAGTGTTGATTCTCATAAAAGTGCTAAAGTGATGTAGGAACATGTGTATCTTCTGATGGAAGGCATTGGGATAAACGAACAAGATATGGAATCCAAATTGGATCATGCCTTTGAAAAAATTGAAGCAGAACCTGGGAAACTACTAGAGTCTTACTATCATCGCTTCACAAATATTGTCAGTGACTTGGAACGACATAAGATTGAGTTACATACAATTGCTATTAAGACCAAGTTTCTGAACTCCTAAGGGACGAATTGGGATCGAGACGTGACATTTGCCCGTCAAGTAAAAAATCTTCATAATGTCAAGTATTGATTATTGTACAATTATCTGAAACATCACTCAAAAGAAGTTGAGAAGGACCGTGTTGCAATGAAACTGATTCAACCACCGCCTCCTCGTGACCCACTAGCACTATTATTACAAACTCATTCTGCACCATTACCTTACCCACAATCCAACCATGCATACATTCAACAACAACACCACTTTGCTTATCCTTCTTCGCTAAACCTTGCTCTTCAAGTATCTTCAGAACAAATGTACTTCACTCAAAATAATGATCATTCTAACAATCCATTTAAGACTTAAACCAAGAAATGATTCTTTTAGCAAAAGCGCTTTTCATATTTTTTACACCAACAAACAATCGTCTTAGAAATTCATCTAATCCTAGGAATTAGCAAATTGTCCAAGGGGGATGGGTGGATGTGCAAGGAAGGAATCTGGGATATAGTCAAAGATTTCTTACATGAACTGCTGTGAACACGGGTTATGCTGGGAACACGAGTTATGCTGGAAACACGGGTTCTACAGGAAATGATGGTGCTATTAAGAAAAGGGTTGAAATTGTTGAAACAGGAAATGAAAAAAGTGGAGTCAAGGTTATTCGCTGCTATAATTGTCATGAAAAGGGTCGTATGGCTAATGAATGTCCTAAACCAAGGAAAAGAGGATCAACACATTTCAAACAAGCACTACTATTGGCCAAGAAAGATGAAGCAGGGGGTACACTCACTGAAGTTCAACATGATTTCATGGTCGATATTGGGCTAGATGATGACATGGAAGATTTGAAAGCTAATGCATTAATTATCATGATGGCTAATATGCAAGTACTTCATCTCAATGACACTGAAGACGACCCAATATTTGACATCGATGGCCTTCCTCAGGTACACGATTCTGAAACATGCTTGATAAATGAAATACTTTCAACATCTACACCTGTAGAGGAGCATGTTGTTCAACCCAAAGTAAATATTGTTACACAAGAAGATGATCAAATTAACCTTGTGGTTACATTTGATGATCCAAATGTGGACGACTTTACTCCGGATGTTGAACAGACTAAAACTTCACACAGTCCAGATCCATAATTCATTGACTTCTAATATGGTAAAATGCAATCTAAGGTTGCTAAATGTTATGAGATTAACCGTGAATTAAAAACTCAATACGCATTTGAAAGAGAAAATCATTTTGACAAATGATAAAGTTTCAGAACTTGAAAGTTAATACTGCAATTGAAAAACAAAATGTTGCACTTCAACAACAAGTTACTCAATTAAATATATGAATTATAACATGTCAAAAGAATTTCATGGATTTGAAAATGCAATCAAAAACTAAAGAGGATTTTTATCTTAAGGACATCGTTTCATTGGAAATTAAATTGAAAGATTGTGAAAGAGTAGTTTATAAAACCGGTTAGTCAGTGAGACAAATTTGAATGTTAACATTTAAACCAAGTCCTGATGGTTCGAAAACTTTTTCAGTTGAATATAATCACCCACGTTTTCTACATAAAGCTCTAAGTTCAAATCCCAAGTTATATTCTATAACAACAATGAGGGTCAAGGATATTGGTATGGTTGTGTTTGACTGAGATGAACAATGGGAACAAGAAGCTGAGAGTCGATCAATAATGAAAACAAAATAAAAATAAACCATTTGACTACTAAAAGCTTAATCATCTGTATAAACATTTTGTTTCACAATGGGAAATTTTTGAACTACCATGGCATCTTGAAATTTCTTCGTCTTCTAAAGTTGGTCCAGTTAAATGGTTTGCTCAAATAAATAGTCCTTTACCATCATCTTATAAAAGTGGTCAAATCCCAAAATTGCCAAAACGTTGTCGAATACTACGGTATTTTGGCACATTTAAGGAAGATGTCACTTTTATAGAACAAGCAATTGAACGAAATTTAAATGAAAATTTATCAATTTTTCAATCTGCTTACGCAAAAGAACAACACCATATGATTAAAACAGAAATCATTCCTTTTTTTAAACATTTACGTAAGTGTGCAACTCAGTTTGACTTGGAACATCAAAATGAAGTACAATCAATGATGATCACTTTTAAAACTGTCGAAGAGTCATTATCTGTCTTAAAACAAGAAAAAAAAAGTTATAAAAATGTTGTCGATCGACTCTTAGAAGATGTTCTCTGTTTTGATATTATATATGTTGTGTTGTATTCATCATATTCTGCGTGTGATAAATCTTTGATTGTTGAGAATAAGACATTGAAAGAGGAAAATGGAATGTTGAAACAAGAAAGTGGGAGAATTTTAAAAGAGTTAAATGACATCCAAGGAGAACTGAAACGTCAAATTTTTTCTCTCAAACAAAAGTGTTGTTCCCGTTTCACAATCTTAAAAACAGTTAAAGTATTAAGTAAAGAGATTATGAGTAATGACTGAAAGTAATGTAAGTAAAAATACAATGATAAATTTTCAACTTAATATTCTTTATTAGAAATCAATAAAAAATAATACATTACCCAAGTACTTGCGGAACATTACTTGGGATTGAAATGTCAAAGTGTTGTAACTCCTCACGAAGCTCAGGCTAAGTCTGAGCACAACTACAATGGAACCATCGAGCTATCT